>CM042241.1:2731191-3076191 GCA_023566225.1 Romanogobio albipinnatus
AATAGAAAACAATGCATGTGTGCCTCATTCTGTCCAACAAAATACAACGTTACTAAACGGAGACGTATTTAGCGGGCAGGTAATTGCATTTATCATGGGATTTGTAGTTTTATCACCGTGTCCGTGTACCAACACCAATACCCCCCAGGAAGAGCCACAACACACCGAACGAACGCTCTGAGGCGGCGTAGCAAAGACTCTAGAGCTCCGCTTTGTCGTCTACCATTCGATACTTTTTTGCTACTGTGTAACGTTAATATAACTTTCTGCGGCCAGCGTTTCTGGAAATGAACGAGGATAAAACCTTTTTTTTTAGACCTAACTAAATTAAATTTAAGACCTCGGATGAAAATCTGGCCGTTTTTAAGACGTTTTAAGGCCTTAAATTAAATCTTTTTAATTTTAAGACTTTTTAAGACCCCGCGGGAACCCTGTCTGTTACAGGAACTCATTCAAGTTCAGATGATATAAAATATGCATTGTTACAACCGTCTAAAACATATTACTATATAAACATCGTAAAGTAAACATTGTCATTATTCATCAGCATTAGTTCATAAACAATAGCATGGCATAAATGTGCGCTAATGTTCATTGACTGTGAGCCGCTCTGGAGCGCTGGATTGGGGATGAGTGAGCCTGTAGAAGCGCAACAGCGCCGTGTTCTCCAGCGGTTAGATCAGTTCAGATCAAATGTGCGCATCTGTGACACAGGACATCATTTCTGACTGGATCTCTTCCCTAATCGACCCTCCCTAACATTTTCCTCTTGTTTTTATTTGTTGACGAAAATGACAGTTGATTTTCGTTATCATTTTTGTCATCCAACACTAGTTTTTATTTAGTTATCGTCTCGTTTTCGTCAGTAAAAAAGTTAATACTGCCTGAGTGTGACTATTTTTTTTTACGACCACTTAGACTTTTTAAATCCTGTCCCCAATATTTTTGGGTGTTCATATACCAAGTACCAATAAAGTCACCAAGTTTCGGACCATTCTGATGAAGCTACGATTTTTAACATTTTTTATTTAAAAAAATTTGGGTCAGAAATGACCGAAGAGCCCCAGAGGGTTAAAGGTGCCCTAGAATGAAAAACTGAATGAACTGTTACGCAACAGTCGGGATCATTAATATGTACGCCCCCAACATTTGCATGACATGCACAGCCAAATCATCGGGAGTCCTGCAGGTATTGTGAAGAAACAAGCGTCAAGCGAGGATAATCACTCACTCCACTTGACTGAACTTATGTAGCTTTAATACAGATTCATCTATATTTTATGCAGTGAAGACTGTGAAATAAGTGTTTGATACATTTATTCAATTTCTGTATATTTCCTACCTGTTGATAAAATATTTAAACAGGCTACTGTCTTTATGTGGTTTCTATATTAATTCAGAGATTAAATGTGAAATTATTACAATATAAACATATATTAAAAACTTAAATGTCAGGTGTGATTAATCGTTATTAATTACAGAAAAATGGTGTGATTTATTAGTTAATGTTTTTTAATCGATTGACCGCACTAGTTGAAAAATATTATTTGTTGCTTTGTCTGTTTTTGATGTGCATGATGCCTCTCGCCATTTCTGATGCTTTTGATTTGCCAATTACATCAATTCACATTTGTGCTGAAAGCTTTTGTCTTCAACCTGTCTGAGAGTTGCCACCATGGCGAGTGATAAAAATCAGTTCCAGGGCTGGAAATTTTAAAATAATTTCATCCAGAAATCAGAAAAGGCTGCAAATATAACAGCTTAGTGCAAACGAAAAGTACTTTTTGAAAAGTAATCAAAAAGTAATCAAAATGTATTCAGTTACTTTACTTTACTTTACTTAGTAATTGAAATAGTTACACTACTATTACTGTTTAAACAGGGTAACTTTTAATCTGTGACCTATTACATGTCCAAAGTAACCTTCCCAACACTGTGTGTGTATGATATGACGGATGACGATAGTTTGATCAAATGAAATAATGAAATGCTGTGAAGTGACTCTCAGAGCAGCTCTGCAGATGAAGTTCATGTGTTCATGTCCTCATAGTGAGATGCAGACGCTGAAAACACCAAGAGTGTCACTCGTGCTTCAGGATGTGTTTTAGACCAAACTGCGGCAAATATTTTTATATATTATCAATCTTACACATAAAGAAGTTCATAAAGTCATTACTGATGTGCTGTTTAAAAACATCAGAAGTTGAAGCTTTATTTTTGGTTAATTTAGCCACTGTATGGAATAAATATCTAGGGTTGTGTTTGTTTTCTTCCAAGAGAGTCGAGAAATAAGCAGATCTAGCTGTTTTTACGGCCTTTCTGTATGCAATCATGCTCTCTTTCTACGAATCGCGAAAAACCTGCAGTTTTGTTTTCTTCCAATATTACTGATCAGACTGCATTGACACCATTGTATGAGAACTGAACTGAGCTGGACGATGACATCATTGTTTTCTCTAGAGCAGCTGTATAGATAAATGAACCATTATTTTCCTTTTATTGCCACTATTTTTATGTTATCACTATAAAGCTGCTTTTGTGTTGTAAAAAACACTATATAAAAAGGTGACTTGACTCGACCCAATAAATAAAATTCACAGCTTTCCTGTAGCTCAAACAGTAGAGCATGGCGCTAGCAATGCCAAGGTCATGGGTTCGATTCCCAGGGAAAGCAAGAACTGACAAAAATGTAAAATGTGTACCTTGAATGCAATGTGAGTCGCTTTGGATAAATGCATAAATGTAAATGTAAATAAAATAATACACTTCAAAATAAAATAGCATCATATGACCCCTTTAATAATAACTACATCCAAATGAGAGTAACCAACTTTTGATCAGATCACCTGATGTATATCTTAATGCCAAGTGTAAACCAGGCCTCTTACTGTCCCACATACTTGAGAATCTGCAGTGAGCAGTTTGGATCCTCCAGTTTGTCAGAGAGCAGCTTGACTCCTAAATCTCCTGGGTGATTGAAGCTCAGATCCAGCTCTCTCAGGTGTGAGGGGTTTGAGCTCAGAGCTGAAGACACATAACCACAGCCTTCCTCTGTCACCATACAGCCAGACAACCTACACACACACAGTCAGATCATCTACATACACACATCCACATTATGACCGTCAGACTGTAAATAATCTCTCATATGTTCTTAATACCTCAGTATCTGCAGCTGACAGTTTGAGCTCTTCAGTCCTTCAGTAATAATCTTCACTCCTGAATCCTGCAGGTCATTGTTACTCAGATCCAGCTCTCTCAGGACACCGTTTGAGGATTGAAGAGCTGATGACACAATTTCACAATGCTGACCAGCGAGATTACAGCTAGCAAGACTAGAAGAAAAAAAAAAAAAGTTAAATAAGTTGGGGTTCATGATGAGTTTCTTTAAAGACGCAGCAGTGGCTTCTTAAAAACTAGAAAAAAAATAGCTTAGTAAATAATTGGCAATACAAAAACAAAACAAAGTCAAATATCATGGAATATGTGGTAAACAGAGGTTGACATTAACTTTTTTGCTCACCAGCCACTGTGGCTAGTGGTTTTCCAAAGTTACAAGCCACTCAGCATTTTCACGGGCCACAATTCTGACATCGATGTCATGGGGGAAACTGCCATATATATATTATTAATATTATCTCATAATTTGGCACCAGGTACATTAGGCTGCTGTCACTAACCTGATGCACGGATCTGTTCATTTATTAATTAATTTAAAAAGACTTCATTTTGTAGTAGGCATATAGCTAGTACACCAACAGTTTTTGCTTATTTGTATTTTTTGCTTATAATTTTGAGTGACAGATGTCGTATTTGATTTAGCCTATTTTAGTCTGAGCTATTTTTTACGGTGTTGACAGTATGAGAAGACAAAATAAATAAAACTATTGTATAGCCAACATTTTATATTTGTTATCCACCGTCTCTCTCTTTCTGTAGGGGAAATTTAAATGTGAGATTCTAGAAACAAAATCTAAATTTAGCGGGATCGGTCGGTCTGTGAAAGCCACTACAACAGAAAGTTTTGTTCACTTCAAGTTCAAGACTTCCCCACACACACTTGAACTTTTCAGACTGCCCGCTCCTGTTCAAAGTACACCAGAGTCACTGGCCGCTACCGTCTTTCACTGGAAAATTTTCACGCGGGAATGCAGACTAGTTTATACAAATCCTGTTGTCACCGGCGTGCAATGAATTCTGAGATAAGGTAGGCTGTGAAGAGTGCATCTGTTGTACCCTTCATTTGCCTGAGAAACAAAGGGCGCATTTGAAGTCTCTTTCGAATTGACTGCTCTTATGAGAATACTCTACAAAATGGGCACTTTGGCATAATTCTTATTGTTTGTTTAGGCTTGAAAGAGAACTCGATTCTGGTGTGCTGTGTGCATCACAGACAGGACATTCACAGGCAATGCAACATTCACAGACATCACTTGGCTAGTGATTTAACAGCATTACCAGCCACAGTTAATTTTTATCCGCATTTGCCGGGTGTTCATTTCAAACCATATATATATACCCGTATTTGCCGAGTTGGCAGGTAATGTCAAGTTCTGGTGGTCAACAGAATATAATCCACAATTTGAAAACATAATTCACATTGAATGCTCTCAGTCCACACTAGTGTTTTCCAAAAAATAATTTGTCTACACTGAATCATCTGAAATGTGTAAATCCCTTTACAGTGTCAGTGTTAAATGTCATAAAAGCCCAATAAAATGTGTCAGATCAAAATGCAAATTATTTCCATATTTCCTGGGATTTCCCTGTTATTAAGAACTATTGTAGAGGGATTCACATTGCCCTAAAATATATTTTTGTGTTTATCCATTTGGAATAGCGTCTTCAAAAAGCTGTTATTGCTGGATGCTGGTCTTAGGTTGGATGGAGGGACAAATTGTAGAGATAGACAAATATGTTTTTAATTTATACAGATTAACCCTCTGAAGTCTGAGGGGTTTGGGGTATCTGGAGAAGTTCTGACATGCCCTGACATTTGTGCTTTTTTTTAGTTGCTTAATACCATTATTGGCTAAAGTCTGATAACACTGAATTCAGCCCAAACTGGGCTACAATAACATGTGAGCAGCATGTATGTACATGTTTGTATTTTGGAGAAAATAACGTATGCATGGTCACTGATATAAGGTCACAAAAAACAACAAGACTTTTGAGAACTGGTTCTTGTTGCCTATAGTTTTTGCTTCAAAATAATGTAAACATCATCCTGCCTACTCATTCACATAAAACAATACATTGATTTAAAAAAATACACACATTTTGTTTGTAGATTATTTATAATATAGTTAACAATGTAATCAAAATATAAATTAAGGTCAAAGGCACATTTTGAGTACAGAGTCATATCACAATTACCATGACAACAACTACAGTTCAAAGCAATATGAAAACTGCCACAATTACCATGACAACAACTACAGTTCAAAGCAATATGAAAACTGCCACAATTACCATGACAACAACTACAGTTCAAAGCAATATGAAAACTGCCACACTTACCATGACAACAACTACAGTTCAAAGCAATATGAAAACTGCCACAATTACCATGACAACAACTACAGTTCAAAGCAATATGAAAACTGCCACACTTACCATGACAACAACTACAGTTCAAAGCAATATGAAAACTGCCACACTTACCATGACAACAACTACAGTTCAAAGCAATATGAAAACTGCCACAATTACCATGACAACTACAATTCAAAGCAATATGAAAACTGCCACAATTACCATAACAACAACTACAGTTCAAAGCAATATGAAAACTGCCACAATTACCATGACAACTACAATTCAAAGCAATATGAAAACTGCCACAATTACCATAACAACAACTACAGTTCAAAGCAATATGAGAACTGCCACAGTTACCATGACAACAACTACAGTTCAAAGCAATATGAAAACTGCCACAATTACCATGACAACAACTACAGTTCAAAGCAATATGAAAACTGCCACACTTACCATGACAACAACTACAGTTCAAAGCAATATGAAAACTGCCACACTTACCATGACAACAACTACAGTTCAAAGCAATATGAAAACTGCCACAATTACCATGACAACTACAATTCAAAGCAATATGAAAACTGCCACAATTACCATGACAACAACTACAGTTCAAAGCAATATGAAAACTGCCACAATTACCATGACAACTACAATTCAAAGCAATATGAAAACTGCCACAATTACCATGACAACAACTACAGTTCAAAGCAATATGAAAACTGCCACAATTACCATGACAACTACAATTCAAAGCAATATGAAAACTGCCACAATTACCATGACAACAACTACAGTTCAAAGCAATATGAAAACTGCCACAATTACCATGACAACTACTACAGTTCAAAGCAATATGAAAACTGCCACAATTACCATGACAACAACTACAGTTCAAAGCAATATGAAAACTGTCACAATTACCATGACAACAACTACAGTTCAAAGCAATATGAAAACTGCCACAGTTACCATGACAACAACTACAGTTCAAAGCAATATGAGAACTGCCACAATTACCATGACAACTACTACAGTTCAAAGCAATATGAAAACTGCCACAATTACCATGACAACAACTACAGTTCAAAGCAATATGAAAACTGCCACAATTACCATGACAACAACTACAGTTCAAAGCAATATGAGAACTGCCACAGTTACCATGACAACAACTACAGTTCAAAGCAATATGAAAACTGCTACAATTACCATGACAACAACTACAGTTCAAAGCAATATCAAAACTGCCACAATTACCATGACAACTACAGTTCAAAGCAATATGAAAACTGTCACAATTACCATGACAACAACTACAGTTCAAAGCAATATGAGAACCGCCACAATTACCATGACAACAACTACAGTTCAAAGCAATATGAAAACTGCCACAATTACCATGACAACTACAGTTCAAAGCAATATGAGAACCGCCACAATTACCATGACAACAACTACAGTTCAAAGCAATATGAAAACTGCCACAATTACCATGACAACAACTACAGTTCAAAGCAATATGAAAACTGCCACAATTACCATGACAACAACTACAGTTCAAAGCAATATGAAAACTGCCACAATTACCATGACAACAACTACAGTTCAAAGCAATATGAAAACTGCCACAATTACCATGACAACAACTACAGTTCAAAGCAATATGAAAACTGCCACAATTACCATGACAACAACTACAGTTCAAAGCTATATGAAAACTGCCACAATTACCATGGCAACAAATGTAGTCTAGTTAATTTTGCTGTGACCTAAAGTTAAATTTTGAGAAGGTCATTCTACTGAACTGCAGTGAATCTACTACAGACTACAGATACGCTTCATTTAGATGTAGTTTATTTTACTGCAGTGTTTCTAGAGGTAGTTGTTTATTATCTAGTTCATAGTTGAGGAGTAAATCTTTTCTCTTACATAGGAATAATTTTAAGTTTTTCTAAATCTTTTGACATATAAGAGGTCTCTGTCCCATTGAAACATCCTGCAAGAAAACACATTTGCATATGACCGCCTCTAGAGCAAGACATCAACCAATAGTTTGACATCATTGCACCATAGGCCCCGCCCACTGGCGATCAGTCATTTTGACACGTCCTGTTTAAACAGCTCGTTTGTGTCTCTGTAGTGGATGGATTATTTTAATGGCGTCCTGGATCCCATCAGAGGATTATGTGTTTGTCTGGAGCATTTGACTGCAGATTGTTGTGTAAATGAGACACAGTGTGAGGGAGAGTTTGCAGAGAAACTTGTGCAACGATAAAGCAAAGCCAACAGTATTGGATCTGACAGCAGCTAGATCTTAAAGCTAAAGTATGTTCATAAAGGCGTGAGCAGTTTAATAATACTTTGTCTGTAAATTAGGGTTGTGCCATCGTCCATCGTGATGCCACGCCCCCCATTGTGAGTCTTGTTGTGAGTGCGACGCACACTTATCCTCTTCTATAGTTAAACTAAAAACTTTGCAGGGATTGCTCTGTAAATCATATTGAGAATATAACTAATGCATATATTCTATTTGAAATACTGTAGTCTTTGCCAGATATAGCCTACATTTTGAAATAATAAACAAGGCTCAAACATCCATTTCATAAGCATGCGTGTTTATTTCAGCACTTCCGTCAGTGAAACAACACACCACAGCCTGTAAAACATTTAAACCATTATCAGTAAATAATGCTAACCTAAAGAATATAAGAAAATTAAATATTAGTTCATTAAATCTCATTTCCCCTCAAAGATGCTGTAAGTGCGTTGATTCTTTGTTATTTCTGATTGGTTATTCACAGTCACGTGGGCACAGGTGTTCACTTCCGTTTTCCTTTATTATTTCCTTTTTGTGGAATTGTTTGTTTTGGTTGGAAGGGGGCGAGTAGCGGGGCCAACTTTCTGTTGACCGTACCTGTACTGGTCTACTCATGTTTATATGTGCTTAAAATAAAACTGCAAAAGGCAAACTAAATCGTCTTCCTTTAATATGAAGATGACCGAGTGCGAACGAGTCACGAGCCCGCTACCTAACCTCTATGTGGCTACTGGATGCCGCTAATAGATGCGTCATATACCGCTCTGAGCGAGATGAACCACGAGCTGTAGACACCTTCTCAAATATCTGCGTCTTCATGTGTTCTCCTGATGTTGCAAAGCAACACTTTTTCTGAAGAGCCAATTTTATCTTCCACAGGGTCAAGACATTTAAGCTGTTTGATTATTCACTGCCAGAGAAAACTAAAGTAAAATGGCCTGTGTGTGTGTGTGTGTGTGTGTGTGTGTGTGTGTGTGTGAAATGCGCCATTCAAATAAACTTGACGCGCCTTACCAAGTCTAATAACAAGCACAAACTGTGTTAAATCAAATGAAGTAAAAAGGTAGCTACTCATCCTACAGTGTTTTCTACTTTCCCACAGTAAAGGACGTGAATGGGTATAATAGACTTATAAACAAACGGAAGGAAGAAACGTTTATAATTCCCTGTGAAAATGTGTGCGACGCGAGTGAAGATTTGAGAAAAGAAACGAGATAATGTCCATGTGGGATAAAATGGACTAACGTTAGGCCTATTGTTAAAATTCACGGAAGTCGCAAAACTTATTTCGAATTTATTTCCTTTGTAAACAAAGCTTTGTGCTTCACTCGGTATTATTCACGTAAAACAGCATTAACATACAAAACACTGGGTTAGTAACGAAATTATAGTTTTGAAGTAGAAAATAGTATTTATGTAAAGAGATAGTAAAATACAGATATAGTAAATATTTGTAATAATTAAAAAAACGACGATATCATCGTCCATCACGATGTTTTACTGTAAACATCGTCAGCTGCCAATTTAGGAGACATCGCCCAGCCCTACTGTAAATGTTTTATATGAGTGTTGGAGGCATTGATATTTTGTCTTATGCCGTGACATTAGCCGATTATAATGCTGGCGTTTACTGACAAGAGCCGCCCCTTGAAAACGGATCATTTCAGACAGAGGGTCAGAATGAGGTTGGAAAATCATTGATGTGTATTTGTGGATTATTAACAGCACAAGTCAGTGGTGCCAAACTCAGCTCCTGATTGGCTGCATCAGGTTTGTTTAATTAGGGTTGAAGCTAAACTCTGCAGGACTGTGGCCCTCCAGGGAACTGAGTTTGGCACCCCTAGTATGAGTGAACATTGAGGAACATTCAAATAAAATCCATGTCATGACCCCTTTAAAGATGTCAGATTCATTATTAATCATGACTCTTCATTTGTGAATAATTAACACTCACAGAGCTTTTCTGCAGTTGATCACAGCTGGTATCAGTCTTCTTCTGCCCTCATCTGATGTGTTGTATTTCATGGGGTCCAGCTCATCCAGCGGCTCCTCTGAGATCTGAAGCATGTAGGCGATTGTTGAGCAGTGACCAGGAGAGAGATACGACTCTGAGTGTTTGTCTGATTTCACAAACTCCTGAATCTCTCTGGACAGAGTCTGATCTTTGACTTCCAGCAGACAGAGGAACAGATTGATGGATTGATCAGATGAGAAATGATACTTCTCACCTTTGATCTTCTCTTTAATGTACTGTGTGGTTCTCCTGATGTCCTCTGAGCTGTTCTCTGTGTGTGTCAGTAGATCCTGTAAGAGTCTCTGATTGGACTCCAGAGAGACGCCCAGCAGGAACCGCAGGAACAGATCCAGCTGTCCATTCTTCCTCTCAAGAGCTTTATATACTGCTGATGATAGTAGATCATACAGAGAGTCAGAGTCATGTTCAGAGTCATGTTCTGCATTCAGAAGCTGCAGTGGTTCCCTGTTCTTTGTTAAATAGCAGTAAAACGCATAGAAAGCAGCGAGAAACTCCTGAACGCTCAGATGAATGAAGCTGTAGACTTTCCTCTGATGAATCACAGATTCCTCCTTAAAGATCTCAGTGCAGATCCCAGAATGCACTGCGGCGTCAGTGACGTCTATGCCGCTCTCTCTCAGGTCCTCCTCATAGAACATCACATTGCCCTTCATCAGCTGTTTGAAAGCCACTTCAGCAAGTTTCACAATCACTTCTCTGTTGGACAGCAGGAGTTTCTCTGGATCTCTCTCTTCATACTTCTGATTCCTCATGTTGATCTGAATCAGCAGGAAGTGGATGTACATTTCAGTCAGAGTTTGAGGGATTTCTGCACTCAGATCTTCTTCCAGGAGCTTCTGAAGCACAGTGGATGAGATCCAGCAGAAGACGGGTATGTGGCACATGATGTGGAGGCTTCTTGCTCTTCTGATGTGTGAGATGATTCTGCTGGCTTGATGCTCATCCCTGATTCTCTTCCGGAAATATTCCTCCTTCTGAGGCTCATTGAATCCCTGAATCTCTGTCAGACGGTTGATGTATTTGGAGGGGATCTGATTGGCTGCTGCTGGTCTGGAGGTGATCCAGATGAGAGCCGAGGGAAGCATCTCTCCTTTCATGAGCTTTGACATCAACACATCCACTGATGAAGTCTCAGTCACACCAGAAACTTCCTTTGACATCAACACATCCACTGATGAAGTCTCAGTCACACCAGAAACTTCCTTTGACATCAACACATCCACTGATGAAGTCTTTCTGAACAGTTTTATTTTCTTGATCTTTGACATGAACTGAAAAAACAGGAAAACACATATTGTCTCATTTACATAATCATTTTATTTGCGATCTATGCAACAAAATTGTGTTTCTCTTCTTATAAATCAGTCAATTTACAACAAAAATATAAAAATAAAATAAACTTGTGTTTCGTGATTTGATTAAAGAGGCAGGGTCTCAAGTGCACACCACTGTTGTTAGGGAGCCATATTCAAATCATTCTGAGATTACTCAACTGGGTTACTTAAAAATGACTTCATTCCGTGATGTTGAAATTATGTGAACAAATTATGTCTGTTTAACTTCATTGATTCATGTGGAACTGATGTACATGATTAAATCCAACACACCTTTTTCTTCAGTGCTGCAGCCACTGATGAAGTTTTAGTCACATCAGAAACTTCCTGAGCGTCTGAAAACCTCAGTGTGATTCTGCTTTCATCCAGACCATCAAAGATGAACACAACTTTACACTGCTCATAAATCCTTGAGTCCAGATCTTGAAGTTCAGGATGAAAGTCCAGCAGAAGTCTGTGAAGACTGTACTGATGATCTCGGATCAAGTTCAGCTCTCGAAATGGAAGCACAAACATGAAATCTACATCCTGATTGGCTCTTCCCTCGGCCCAGTCCAGAATGAACTTCTGCACAGAGACGGTTTTTCCGATTCCAGCGATGCCTTTAGTAAGAACAGTCTTGATCTGCTCTTTCTCCTCACGTCCTGGTTCAGGTGAGGCTGTAAAGATGTCATTGCAGTAGATTGGAGTGTCTTGTGAGTGTTGTGTTCTGGCTGTTTTCTCCATCTGTAAAACCTCATGTTCTTCATTCACTCCTTCTCTCTCTCCCTCTATGATGTAGAGCTGTGTGTAGATCCTGTTCAGGAGGGCTTCATTCTCCTGGAGTTTCAGTCCCTCAAATAATCTCTCATACTTGTTCTTCATGCTGGTTTTGTGCTGGTCTTTGACTCTCTGCAGTTGATCATCCACTGGTTGATCGTGTCTGTTCAGGGACGCAGTAACGGTTGTGTTGTTCAGACAGAAGACTGAGGCGGCCCCTCCAGAGATGCTTCGGTTTCTGTCCACTATGCTGAAGAAAACAGATCAAACAATTATGTAAAATAAAGAAATGAATGTATAAATAACATTGAAATGTAAACCACATAGTAAATCAACACAGATGACAATCCTGACATTAATTATACAGAAATATATTACTTCAATTTCAGTTTAACTTTTAAAGTTAATAGTCAAAATGTTAACAAGAAAGATAAAGTCAAAATTAATGTTCTATTAGTGTTGTCAAAAATATAGATATTTCGCTATGTATCAATACAGAAATATCTGTACCGATACGATACTCATTTTCTACAGTATGGATACCAGCTGTGCTCTCCTCTCGACGACAGTGAGTTGACCCGCACACACCTCCTCTCATTCAGTCCGGTTAACCCTCTGAACACGGCGAGCGCGTGTTCTGCTGGATTTTTCCTCATGACGGCGTGTTAGTGTTGGTGTGACCGGTCTGAATTTCACGCGGGATTGCACATACCGTTAATTCTACTACTTCCCGCAGTTTTCGCGCTCGCATATGAAGCGCACACACACACATACCGTATTAAAGCCGCCTCTGACATACAAGTGCAAATATTAGTTCCTTTTTCCAGCTTATTAATGGTCAAACACACTCAGAAATGTCTCAATGCCCATCTTGGTCAGTATTAACGTGAACACAGTCGTCCAGTTCAGGAAGAATGTGTGACAGGAACAGTGTTTGGGATCCATGCGTGAGTCGGGTCTTAAAGGGACAGCAGTTATTTATTATTCAAACTACAAAAAGACAAACGATCAATTACTGCTCTTAACTGATTAACTTTAATGGATTCATCTGTATTTCATTTTTTTACAATAAAGATTATCCAATGTTATTTTAAATTTGATTACTTTGTTTATATTCAGTTTCTTACCTGAATACTGTTAGACCTACCTGAAAAAATAAAGCAGTCTATTTCATTTGTATCTTTATTCTATTGTGTTTATTTGTGCTATTGTTTGTAATTTGTTTATTTGTTCTTATTTTATTACTGTTTACTCGTCTTTTTAAATTCAATTTGAGATCAAGCTTCCTTGTACCTGGTCCTAGCAGACTCTCTACATTTCATTTGTTCAGAGAGTCTGGCCGCTCTCCATTGACCAGCGTTCACTTCATTGAAGGCGGGAACTCTGGTTAGATCCAATAGTTTTAAACTTCCACAGAGCCGCTCTGGATCTGCCTTAACCAATCGCTAACGTTTGGTCGTGAGGTATGCCGTGCGGCGTTCGCCTCTGTTTCTCACAGGAAGTCTGTAAAAATAACTGTGCAGCACCTCAGTGATTAAACCTAAACCTGGTGCCTTCAGATTGTGCTTTACTCACAGGGGAGAGTTGTGTGATGGGGAACGGCTGCTCACGGGTCCGGGACATGATTGTGCTGTAAATAAAATATCATATGCTTGGTGTGATGAGAATAAATGCTGCCATAAATAACGGCCCAAATGTTTACGTGCTTTTCTTCTGTTTATTGTTTGAGCGGTGATGAAATATATCGCTCCTGAAAACACTCGCCAGCATTTACAGAAATACAAGTCTAATGCATCCAATGACAGCGCAGCCGTACGGTGCTCTGCAGGGGTCAAAAAGGATAAAAACAGTGGATTTTGAAGTGATATATTCTTGAATATCGGACAGCAGTTAAATGACCACATGACCTGGTGTTTGTCTAAAGCAGGAGGTCATTCGGCCGGGGATTTTTATGCGGGTGGTGGGAGACGGACAGCAATCCCTGACTAGCCGCTGTAAATGATGACCACACCATCTGACCGCACGAGAAACAATCACCGGGGCTTCAGCAACTCCTCCAGCACTAACAGAGCGAGCTGGAGAATCACACTTTTCCCGGGACACAACATCACGGCCACCAACAGAACTCAGCACAGAGTGCTCTTGCTCCGGCTATAACTTCTGGATATTCGGCGGCGGAGACACAACGGACCCAACGGCTTCGCTCGCATCTTTCTGGCATCCAATAGCAATACCTTTTTAGGCATCGTATCGAAGTTAGAAATTCCAGTATCGGGACAACACTATTTTCTATCACTGAACTTTTGTCCATAGATTTACTTACCTGGGGTCAGAGGTCACTGCTCCATCACTGAAGTTAAGAGGCAGAGGCATGGATATGTCACTCTTCAGAGACACACAGCTGGGGTCAGAGGTCACTGCTCCATCACTGAATTTAAGAGGATCATTGATTGATCTGTCACTCTTCAGAGACACACAGCTGGGGTCAGAGGTCACTGCTTCATCACTGAATTTAAGAGGATCATTGATTGATCTGTCACTCTTCAGAGACACACAGCTGGGGTCAGAGGTCACTGCTCCATCACTGAATTTAAGAGGCAGAGTCATGGATGCGTTACTCTTCAGAGACACACAGCTGGGGTCTGGAGATGAAGATCTCTGACTCTTCCTCTTCTCTCCGTTCTCCATAATGAGAAACTGACTTCAGACCTGCATATGGAAACACTGAGAACAAACACAACTCTTAATATCACACACACACACACACACACACACACACACACACACACACACACACACACACACACACACACACACACACACACACACACACACGCACTCTCTCTCTAAAGCGCTGCAGGAGCATTTAAATGAGCAACAGAGGTGTGTGTGAGTGTGTGTGTGTGTGTGTGTGAGTGTGTGGGTAGATTTAGATTTTGAAACTCTGGACTGTAAGAGCCGTGGAAACCCTGAGGTCAGTTACACACACCAGTTAAACACATTTCATTAAGACATGCTGGAACACATGTTGATCTTTCAGTTCAGATGAGTATATTATAATGTCTTGTCTTGAAATGTCTTTATTGTCAAATGTGTGTTGAATGTAAACTCCTCTGATGTGAATTTATCTGAGGATATTCTGAATAAGGACATCTATTCAGTGATTGGTTCATGCCTATGACATCATCCCAAATCCCCTTTGTGGCCCAGCAGATCAGCTCTGAGACGGACACTGGAGATTTAGTCCTCCACTTCCCTTAAAGTGTGCTTGAGATGCTTGATCAGTGGCTTTAAGAATAGTGTTATCTTCAGTCAGCTCTTAGCAGAGTTCTGGAGTCATTCTCAGATCTTCATCAATTCAGCCCTGATGTCTGTCCTACACAAACAAACGCGCAAGTGTTTCATATTTCCTCTAAATGTTCACATTTACAGCTTTTCTATCTCCGACTGTACAGAATCCGTAGATGAATGTCAGCTAAAGCAGAATCCCTACAGCTCGACATCATTATAATCCTGAAGATCAACTGGAGCACTTTTACACGCGTCACAAACTTTAAAGATGGACTTTATTATGAGAGCGATGGAGCAATAATATGCCATGATATCAGAAGATGAGAACTCAACTCACCGTGATGTGATATTTATGCCTGTTTCAAGACTTCTGAAGAAGAATGTACATTTCCTTATGATCTTCTTTACTTCTGGTTTCTGTTCAAAGGTGTTTCCTCAGAATGCGCATGCTCAGAAGTCTCAGGTGTCAATAACAAATAAACCCCGCCCATCTCTCTTCTTCTTATTTAGTTTTCTGGCAGGTTTAATTCTATCGTGAAGGATGTTTAGCGCCTCCTACTGTATACTGGAGTGTGTAACATCATGACTTCCTCAATCTCTAAGCCTTGCTTTCATCTGTTTTTCTTTATTTCTGTTCATTCCTTTCCACTTCCTTCCATTGTGAGTTATACGTTCTTTCAGTTTAATTATTTCTGAAACACATTACACTCCACATCTCTTTCAATATACATCACATTAATCTGTGTTTGAGAAATAGATTATTATAATCTAGTAAAGTGATGTCTTCTGTTTCTGAAGGGTTTCAGTTTTATTGATTAATGAATACTTTAATATTCTAGGTAATAAACTGCACACAATCTGTCACTTATAAAGTATATCAACATTACACGTTTGGGCTGAGATCTTCATTACACAGTTTGACCAGCAGGTGTCGCCTCAAAAGAGTCAATCTCTACAGATGCTTTTATTAAATATGAAAACAATAAATAAAAGAAGCAATACAGAAAAAGACAAGACAAAAAGGCACAAGACAAGGGTGTATATAGAGGTGAATATATTAGTATATTTCAATAGTTTTTAACTTCTCTGATCTTGTTAGTAATTGAGTATCTATTGTGAATTAAAAAAAAGAGCAGTGGCATCTGCTGATTGGCTGATCTTTATTTCCCTTTCTCCAATGAGAATCCCTTTCAAACCCTAAAAAACAATAAAAAAATTTTAAATGCACTCCCTGTTTATTTTACAGTTGATATGTTTAAATTACTTAGAAAATTCAAGTCAGAGATTGAGAAAAGTCTCAACGAATAAAGGGAAATCCCGCACACTATCAGAGATTTTTAGATCGAGGTTATCCCTCGGAATGGATTGATGATGCATTTAATACATCTTTTCAAAAGACACGTTCTTAGCTGTTAAAGAAGAAGACAAAAAAAGTTTTAAAAAAAACATTCTTTCACTTTTATTAAAACTTATTCACCCAAATCTTATGTGATAAGATCGATTTTCAAAAAACATTGGCATTTGTTGACTTCTGATCCTGAATTGAGTGCCACTTTTCAGCATCCGCCATTGATTGTGTACAAACGGGCGAGGAATTTGAAAGATGATTTAGTACATGCTCGTTTTCAAAGTGAGACTCCGAGCCCGTCTCAGAGATTACTTAGTCCAATACAGAAGGGAAATTATCGTTGTGGTAATTGTGCTCAGTGCAACAATACAATTAAAAACATCTTTTTTCTGTCATCCAAGAACTGGTAAAAAATATAGAATTAATTCAGTGATCACGTGTTTCTATGCATGTTGTATATTTGATCCGATGTCCTTGTGGTCTGGGTAGAAGAAAAGATGTTAATTATCCGGCTCATTTCTGTTCATTGAATCATGATGTGTCCTCTTTCTGGTTTTGTGGTATTGAAAAAGTGAGTGTGCCACCTAGAGGAGGAGATATTGAATTGCTCTTACAGAGACGTGAGTTGTTTTGGATTTTTACCCTTCAGACTTTATCACCTATGGGTATGAACGATGAAGCATTATTTAATGTGATGTTATAATATGTAATAAAAATGTTTCTTCATGTGTTCATGTAACCATTTATATGTGTATGTATATATTTAAAATGTGTATAAGTGTATTTATGTATGTGTACTGTGTGCATGTGATGTATGGGTATGTGGTAGCCTACTAATGATGCTGCTAATGAGATATTTAGTCATTGAGTGGGATTTACTAATTAATGATTCTCTTCATTGATTGGTCATGTTACCATTTTTAAATGTCATGGAGTTTTGAGTAATATGTCCACTCACCTAAAGGATTATTAGGAACAGCACACTAATACTGTGTTTGAGCCCCTTTGGCCTTCAGAACTGCCTTAATTCTACATGGCATTGATTCAACAAGGAGCTGAAAGCATTCTTTAGAAATGTTGGCCCATATTGATAGGATAGCATCTTGCAGTTGATGGAGATTTGTGGGAGGCACATCCAGGGCACGAAGCTCCCGTTCCATCACATCCCAAAGATGCTCTATTGGGTTGAGATCTGGGGACTGTGGGACGGCCATTTTAGTCCAGTGAACTCATTGTCATGTTCAAGAAACCAGTTTGAAATGATTGGAGCTTTGTGACATGGGGCATTATCCTGCTGGAAGTAGCCATCAGAGGATGGGCACATGGTGCTCATAAAGGGATGGACATGGTCAGAAACAATGCTCAGGTAGGCCGTGGCATTTAAACGATGCCCAATTGGCACTAAGGGGCCTAAAGTGTGCCAAGAAAACATCCCCCACACCATTACACCACCACCACCAGCCTGCACAGTGGTAACAAGGCATGATGGATCCATGTTCTCATTCTGTTTACGCCAAATTCTGACTCTACCATCTGAATGTCTCAACAGAAATCCAATTTTGGTGAGCTGGTGCAAATTGTAGCCTCTTTTCCCTATTTGTAGTGGAGATGAGTGGTACCCGGTGGGGTCTTCTGCTGTTGTAGCCCATCCACCTCAAGGTTGTGCGTGTTGTGGCTTCACAAATGCTTTGCTGCATACCTCGGTTGTAACGAGTGGTTATTTCAGTCAAAGTTGCTCTTCTATCAGCTTGAATCAGTCGGCCCATTCTCCTCTGACCTCTAGCATCAACAAGGCATTTTGGCCCACAGGACTGCCCCATACTGGATGTGTTTCCATTTTCACACCATTCTTTGTAAACACTAGAAATGGTTGTGCGTGAAAATCCCAGTAATTGAGCAGATTGTGAAATACTCAGACCGGCCCGTCTGGCACCAACAACCATGCCACGCTCAAAATTGCTTAAATCCCCTTTCTTTCCCATTCCGACATTCAGTTTGGAGTTCAGGAGATTGTCTTGACCAGGACCACACCCCTAAATGCATTGAAGCAACTGCCATGTGATTGGTTGATTAGATCATTGCATTAATGAGAAATTGAACAGGTGTTCCTAATAATCCTTTAGGTGAGTGTATATGCCTGATGAAGGTCATGAGACCGAAACATTGCTAATAAAAAGTTTTCATATTTTTTGCAAGTACTGATGTGTGCGGAATTTCCCTTTATTCGTTGAGATTTTTGGATTTGGTTATCCTTTGTCCTACGCGCCTATCCATTACCTACAGGTGTGCGATGGTAATTGTGCACTAAGAGATTGAGAAAAGGAAAGAAAGAGTAGAAAATGAGACGAGGAGGCATTAAGCTCCATCTGATGAGAGGAGCAGAGTATAAAGCATTAAAATATGGACACAAATTAACTGTTTAGAGAAAACAGAAATAAAAAAAGTTGTAAAATGTGGTTAATCATTTTAAATATTCCTCTTATTCAATCTGTTAGCCTATTTATTGTTGCATTAGTCCCATTTTTATCACGTTGCAGTTCATTTTCATCCATATTCTGATATTCAGATTTCATCAAATTTAATATCGACACATTTTCCATCAGTTGTTTTGAATTTTAGATATCTATAGGTATCTAAAGTACACATTTAACACAAAATAGACCACCTGCATTCATCCTACTAAAACAATAACCAATTTACAATAAACACTGCAATAATCCATAAAATAATGATTGAGATGTTCAGTAATGTGACCGCTGGGTGGCGCTCGTGACACTGATGGAAAACAGACATTAGACCCATATCAGTTCATATTAATATAGTGTCGTTTAAGAAAGTAGCTGCGGTATCGGGCTGGCCATCGCCGTGACGCTCGCGAGGGACGAGAGGAAGCAATACTACGGTAAGAACCGAGCCCGAGGTTAATAATGATGACAGATATAATATGATGTTCAAACTTTCATTATGACAGTGTAATTAGTTATGTTATGACAACCAGTGAAACAAAAGTAAAATTCTTGGTTTCATTTTCACAAGGTAACTTTTGTGGCAACGTCGTAGATGTTGGTAATCAGCTGGTAATTTTGTAACACTGGTTTTCTTCAATAAATCCTTGCACATGCATGAATCACATTTTCTGTTTGTCATATTACATCTTTATAGTTGATATTCAGGGCTGAGAGATGCAGATTAAGGTCTTTGATTATTTGTTTCAAGTGTTATCTGACCCAGACAAGACATATTTCAATCCGTCTGTGACAAACACACAAGAAATAACATTCAGTTCATGTATATTTTCAAATATTTGTAATTACTATTTTTATATTTTAGTATTTTTTCTTTTGGTATTTATTCTTGAATTGCAGTGCAATGAGTCACTGTTAGCTACAAATCATGTTTTCTTTCAGTAAAATCTGGCATGCATCTCTAATATCACACTACATTTAATCAGAGCTGTTGTGTGTTAGTGGATTTGAACAGTACATTCCAGTATGTCTGTGCAGATCTGTTGATAAATGTGTGTTTGTGTGCATACAGAGCATGTCCTCACTCTTTAGTGTTTTATAGTTCATGTGAGCTGCATGTTCTCATTCTCATGTCACAGATTGTTCAGAAGCGTGTAGTTGGGTCATGTTTCCTGCAGGAGCGGGAGGCTTCAGTCACAAGATCTGGACATGTGACCTCACCAAACAAACCTGTAAAACTGCTTTTGAACACAACCATGTGAGTCCAACGGTTCCCAAGAAAATGCATATACATATAATATTATATAATATTCAATAAATAATAATCATAAATCAGACACAGATGGAAGAGTTTTAGAAAATTCATCAGTCCCTGGAGAAGGAAGAAGAGCAGAAGAAGAGATGAAGATGGATGATATTGACAACCAGAAGGTTTAATCTTCTGATCTGATCATCTGTCACTCATAAAAGAAAGAATTTTATGGGAAAGTTTAATTTTCATTCATACTGTTTGCGTCAGTTATTATAGCAGCTTAAAGCAAGTGATGCTCACTGCAGAGCCAAATGGTGTCAAGCTCCTCCTCTCTGGACATACTGGGTAAAGCTTGACCTACGTCATGTTTAAGTATAGGGTTATGGGTAGGGTTAGGGTGTGGCTGGACTTTCAAGCTCCACCCATTACATTACGTTCCCACACACTTGAGACTGTGATGATGTTCTGCGGCACTAGAGGGAGTGTGTTTGTTGACATAACAGTGGATATAAAGGTGGACAAACTCACCTTGACCAGATGACTTGAAAAGAAAGTAAAAGAAAGGACTCAATTTCAATGGTTTAAACCTATCACTGGATTTTTAGCTGGCGGCGTATTGTGGTAAGTTCAGAATTTATTCTTCATGTAAGCACGGAGATAAAAAATGTGCAGAATATCTTATTACAATGACAGGTATGTTGATGATTAAAATAATTTAAGTATATCACTATGTTATTTTTAGATGTTATATACTATATCATGATATTTCTATGAAAGCCTTTTGTTGATGGTTTGATAGTAAATTGTGAGTCTGATGATATTTCACTGTAGAACACTTTCAAATGCAGAGAGGAGTGTTGTGGACATATATGCTAATAATCACACAATATCAATGAAGCAATTATTGTTGATTTTCCGCACAAATGACAGAATATAAGATGCTTGTTGAATGTCATGATATGTCCTCACAAAAAATAACTGCCGCTTTTACAGTTATAGTAGTTAAATGTAGTTAAATGTTCTCTGTGAATTAATAAAACAAGTGAGTTGTCTTTTCCCATAATAAAAGTTTGGATTTTGGTAGGAAACTAATCCCAGACCAGTATTTAAATTAGCTTTGTTAGCTTTATCACTGAGGAGTCCCAGGAGACAGTAGAACAAGTTTGAGTGTAATCTCAAAACATTTCTCGTTGGGCAGTCCAGTATCACTACACAGGACTTCACATTTAATGCACAGAAAAAAATGTCCAAAGCTGCTGATAACAGTCTGTGTATCTGTCTATTTAACTTATTCTTTTTACCATTGTGTTTCCACATAAAAGAGGAGGGCAGTGCCTCTAAAATGAGTTTCCATGAGGAAAAAGAGAATGAAGACACTTTGTCTGAAACAAGTTCATCATCTCCTGGATCAGACTGTGCATCTTTAGGTGATGAATCCAAACACAACCTGACCCCAGCAATCAATACAGTGACCCCTGACTACGGGTATGACATTAGACATTTGTGATCTTGGCAGATGTTTTTACCCACGGTGACTCTGTAGCTCTGCAACTGTAAAGCATGGCTCTGCAAGAAAAACTATATGTCTTGAATGCAGTAATTTGCTTGGAAATGAGTGTCTGTCAAATTAATAAATGTAATTAGACAATGTGTTCTGCATGCACTCCAGAATCTTCATCACAACAACACACAAAATTGCTTCCACAAACCTTCACTTTCACTGCAACTTACTGCCCAGATAGCAACATTGTGTCGGCCCAGATCTGGCCCACATCTGGCACTTGTGGCATACTGATCTGGCCCACATGCTGCATGGAATGACGGCCCTTGAGTGGACCACTCCTGTTTGCCAGATCTGGGCCACAAGCAGGCCAGAGCAATGCCACATGTCAGCCAAGAGCAAAGAAATAAACCAGAACTGGACCTTATCTGAGCCACAACATCTGTGTATATTAGATATGGAGTCATCTCAGCCTTAATAAACCTGTTAACAAGCAGAATCACTGAAGAGAGAAGAGAACAGAAAAAGAGACGAGCAGAAAGACAAGAACTACAACTGACTTCAGCCACAGCTTTAGATGAAATCAACTGAAGATAAAAGAAGACATTAAATCTCTGAAGATCTCAGCAGAGGAGGATTAAACAACTCCACAAACAGCATTACCAGCTTCACACATTACTAACCAGACTGACTTTATTTCTGTCAGACGTCTACAGAAGCTCTTACTGAGAATTAACAGAAGTTTAACTCTAATGTGTTTCATCTGAAGTCACCGTAATGGTGATCAGTGTTTCCATTAGTTGTCCTCTTTACTCTTATTAAGCGTCTTCCTCTTTTGGCTTCTGCGAATGTGTTTTGGTAAAACACATTTGAAGTGGCAAAGGAAGCTAAAGAGAAGTGACATCCGGTGATTATGATTACCTGGTGATGGTTTTAAAATTGTAGTGATATCAATGTTGTCATTGAGTTCTAACAATTGTGTTATTAATGCATTTTCATTACGAACCCTTGAGTTACTGAAGCATCAGATCTTGCAGTATTTTATCAATCAGTTAGAAGATTTTAACAAACATGAACAACAATAAAAACTATGATGACAGGTAGACACACACAGACATCAACAATCAGCACATGATTCTCAACAATGGTGACAATCAAAAATACCATGTTGCAATGCATGCTGGGTACCAGCTTAGTACAGAACTCCCAGCATGCATTGCAGCATAAATATATTATGCATATTATTTTGTTTGTCACCATTGATGAGATTCATGTGCTGATTCTTGATATCTGTGTGTATCTGATTGATGTCAGATTAACTTTTTGTGCTTTATTAAAATTTTATAACTGATTATTATAAAACTGCAGGATCTCATGCTTCAGTAACACAGGGTTTGTAGTGCAAATGCATTATTAATACAACACATTTGTTATACTCAAATAACACCAGGCAATATCATATATAAAATGTTATTATAAAACCATCACCAGGTAATCATAATCACCTGATGTCAGTTCTCTTTAGCTTCCTTTGCTACTTCAAATGTGTTTTACCAACACACATTCACAGAAGCCAAAAGAGGAAGACGCTTAATAAGAGTAAAGAGGACAACTAATGGAAACACTGATCACTGTCATGGTGACTTCAGTTGAAACACATTAGAGTTAAACTTCTGTTAATTCTCAGTAAGAGCTTCTGTAGACGTCTGACAGAAATAAAGTCAGTCTGGTTAGTAATGTGTGAAGCTGGTAATGCTGTTTGTGGAGTTGTTTAATCCTCCTCTGCTGAGATCTTCAGAGATTTAATGTCTTCTTTTATCTTCAGTTGATTTCATCTAAAGCTGTGGCTGAAGTCAGTTGTAGTTCTTGTCTTTCTGCTTGTCTCTTTCTGTTCTCTTCTCTCTTCAGTGATTCTGCTTGTTAACAGGTTTATTAAGGCTGAGATGACTCCATATCTAATATACACAGATGTTGTGGCTCAGATAAGGTCCAGTTCTGGTTTATTTCTTTGCTCTTGGCTGACATGTGGCATTGCTCTGGCCTGCTTGTGGCCCAGATCTGGCAAACAGGAGTGGTCCACTCAAGGGCCGTCATTCCATGCAGCATGTGGGCCAGATCAGTATGCCACAAGTGCCAGATGTGGGCCGGATCTGGGCCGACACAATGTTGCTATCTGGGTGGTGGAATGATTTTCCATCCATACACAAAGAGCCCCTTTGAAATTTTAAGGAAGCACTAAACATGTTTTCCACAAGCTTGACTGATTCTTTTGTTTGTCCTTTGTCAGCATTAGCAGGAGGAAGAGACAGAGATCACAGTCTCCAGAACCCAGTAGCATGTCTCTGAAGACTAACATATCCATGAGGAAACCCCCTGTATTCAGTGATGGACCAATGACCTCTGACCCTCCGTTAGTAAAAGCATTTACTTGCTATTTTACCATAGTGAATCTCAGATGAATGATTTCAGTTAACTCAATAACAACAACTGTACTCCAAAAGACTATTAAATCTATAGACTGCACAGTGGTGAAACACAAAGAGGGGCAAAATAAAAATCATATCTGATAACAGTCATCGTAATCACTGTCAATGTCTTTTTTGCTGCTCTTTATTTAACAGGGGGGAGACACATGAGCTGATCAGATTTGCATCCGATTTACCCCACAATCAGGCTCACACCAGACAGTACAAACCTGAAGTAATCCTGCAGAAACACACACTTAAGATTGGAGACCTCAAAGACCAGCACAAAACCAGCATGAAGAACAAGTATGGGAGGTTATTTGAGGGAACCAAACTCCGAGAGAATGAAGCCCTCCTGAACAGGATCTACACACAGCTCTACATCATAGAGGGAGAGAGAGGAGGAGTGAATGAAGAACATGAGGTTTTACAGATGGAGAAAACAGCCAGAACACAACACTCACAAGACACTCCAATCTACTGCAATGACATCTTTACAGCCTCACCTGAACCAGGACGTGAGGAGAAAGAGCAGATCAAGACTGTTCTTACTAAAGGCATCGCTGGAATCGGAAAAACCGTCTCTGTGCAGAAGTTCATTCTGGACTGGGCCGAGGGAAGAGCCAATCAGGATGTAGATTTCATGTTTGTGCTTCCATTTCGAGAGCTGAACTTGATCCGAGATCATCAGTACAGTCTTCACAGACTTCTGCTGGACTTTCATCCTGAACTTCAAGATCTGGACTCAAGGATTTATGAGCAGTGTAAAGTTGTGTTCATCTTTGATGGTCTGGATGAGAGCAGAATCACACTGAGGTTTTCAGACGCTCAGGAAGTTTCTGATGTGACTGAGACTTCATCAGTGGATGTGTTGATGTCAAAGCTCATGAAAGGAGAGATGCTTCCCTCGGCTCTCATCTGGATCACCTCCAGACCAGCAGCAGCCAATCAGATCCCCTCCAAATACATCAACCGTCTGACAGAGATTCAGGGATTCAATGAGCCTCAGAAGGAGGAATATTTCAGGAAGAGAATCAGTGATGAGCATCAAGCCAGCAGAATCATCTCACACATCAGAAGAGCAAGAAGCCTCCACATCATGTGCCACATACCCGTCTTCTGCTGGATCTCATCCACTGTGCTTCAGAAGCTCCTGGAAGAAGATCTGAGTGCAGAAATCCCTCAAACTCTGACTGAAATGTACATCCACTTCCTGCTGATTCAGATCAACATGAGGAATCAGAAGTATGAAGAGAGAGATCCAGAGAAACTCCTGCTGTCCAACAGAGAAGTGATTGTGAAACTTGCTGAAGTGGCTTTCAAACAGCTGCTGAAGGGCAATGTGATGTTCTATGAGGAGGACCTGAGAGAGAGCGGCATAGACGTCACTGACGCCGCAGTGCATTCTGGGATCTGCACTGAGATCTTTAAGGAGGAATCTGTGATTCATCAGAGGAAAGTCTACAGCTTCATTCATCTGAGCGTCCAGGAGTTTCTTTCTGCATTTTATGCCTTTTATTTGTATCTATGTACAACTATGGACGGATTAATGAATTTAGTTTCATTACATAATCTGCTTAGAGGAGCAGTAGATAAAGCCCTTGAGAGTGAGAATGGACAGCTGGATCTGTTCCTGCGGTTCCTGCTGGGCGTCTCTCTGGAGTCCAATCAGAGACTCTTACAGGATCTACTGACACACACAGAGAACAGCTCAGAGAGCATCAGGAGAACCACACAATACATTCAAGAGAAGATTAAAGATGGACATGGACTCTCCACTGAAAGATCCATCAATCTGTTCCTCTGTCTGCTGGAAGTCAAAGATCAGACTCTGTCCAGAGAGATTCAGGAGTTTTTGAAATCAGACAAACACTCAGAGAAGAAACTCTCTCCTGGTCACTGCTCAACAATCGCTTACATGCTTCAGATGTTAGAGGAGGTGCAGGATGAGCTGGACCTCAAGAAATACAACACATCAGATGAGGGGAGAAGAAGACTGATACCAGCTGTGAGCAACTGCACTAAAGCCCTGTGAGTGTTTAATAATGTGTTACAGTTCTTTCTAAACTGAATAAACAGTTTCTATTGTTGTGCCAAGTAATGCACATTGACTACACTGTAAAACCTTGCTATAAAGAAAAAGCCAAAATCTGACAGTAACACACCATCTTCCACTAAAACAGCAATATACCATAGAAACAATGAATTCTGGGTAATATTTGAGAAAGTAGCCTACAGGAATATACTGTGAATTAACAATGCACAATGTCGACTCCAGGAGGCTGTGTTCCAAATCACACATTATACCCTCAAACACTGAAGGACAGAGAAACAAGACCAAAAAAGAGAAGAAACAAGCAGAAATACAAGAGCTGACTTCCAGCCACACTAAGTGGGAAACCAGTTACAAACCAGTTTGACATTATTTCTTTCATACATGTACAGAAGTTCTTGTTGAGAATCAACTGTGGTTTAGATGTGGATATTCTATTGAAAATACTAAAGTTTGTAGTTACCATTATGGTGATCAGTATTTGTTTTAGTTGGGCTCTTGACCCTTGACTCTTTAACACTAGGTTTTTTTGTTTTTGGTTGCTGTAACTGTTTGTTTATAAAAACACATTTGTTGCGGAAAGAAAATGTGCCAAGAGAATGTTGATCACGCGTTTTTGTCTATGTTGAGATGATAACATAATCATCATGGACTTGTGTGATTCACTGATCTTATCTGATGTATAATATTTGATTTTATGTGTCTTGTTTGTGGTAATTCTGTGATTCTACTGCATGAGATCCAGCAATCGGTTATTTTGAATGATATTAAACATTTTTGAAATCCAATATGACGCACAGACATCAACAATCAGTATATGAATCTCAACAATGGTGACAATCAAAAGTTTCCTGTACAAATGTACAAAACTCCTATTACATATTTTTGATCGCCACCTTTGTTGAGATTCATATGCTGATTTTTGATGTCTGTGTGTGTCTAAATGATGCTGTAGCTTTGTTTTTGTGATGTTTAAAAAGATCCTTCATTATAACTGATTGCTGTTGAAACTCTTGCTGTAGTTTCACGGTGTGTTGGTGATGTACAATTTAAGTCTACAAATAATGTAAAAATAACAGTGAATCAAGAGACCACATAATGATCATCATCAATACATATCAATCAGCATTCACTGATCATCATCATATTTATTTTTCCGTAACAAATATGCCTTGCAAAAACACTGTTACAGCAGCCAGAGACAAAAGGATTTTAAAAAGTAAAGGGTCAAGAGTTCAACTAAAGCAAACACTGATCACCATTATGGTAATTCATTCCAAACATTTTCAACAAAAAAACATCAATATCTAAACATCTGTTAATTCTCAATAAGAGCTTCTATAGATGTATGACAGAAATAAAGTCAAACTTGTTAGTAATATGTTTAATAATGTGTAATGGCTGAAATTCAGTTGAAGTTCTTGCGTTTCTGTCGTCTGTCGTCTCTTGTCTTTTTTCTGTTCTTGTAGTTCCTCTTTCCTTTAAAAAGACCCACAAAATGTGTATTTTAACAGTAATAAACTGTAAATTAAAAAGTTAAAACTTCAAAACGCATCTTTATTTAAAATATGTTTAATGGACTCAAATTAAATAAATTCACAGAAATCATAAGCTCAGTAATCATATGCTGTACATGGCAGTTGGCCAATTTAAGGAAGTCGGTTTCTGCTAATTAAATTGAGTTTTACTTTAGTGAAATAAATAATACAGTGTTGCCAGTATTTTACCATTAATTTACAGGACATTTTTTTACAGTGTATAATGAAGCTGATATTATTGAAATACCAGTTGTTTAATTATTGTGTTTTTACTCTTTCCAGTCTTGGTGGCTGTAATCTCACTGCTCAGGATTGTGAAATTGTGTCATCAACTCTACAATCCTCAAACTGTGTCCTGAGAGAGCTGGATCTGAGTAACAATGACCTGCAAGATTCAGGAGTGAAGATACTCTCTGATGGACTGAAGCTTGCAAACTGTCAGCTGGAGATATTGAGGTATGTAAGAACATATAAGAGGTAATGTACAGTCAGTCGGTCATAATGTTGATGTGTTTCTGTAGATGATGATGTGTTTCTGTAGGTTGTCTGGCTGTATGGTGACAGAGGAAGGCTGTGGTTATGTGTCTTCAGCTCTCAGTTCAAACCCATCACACCTGAGAGAGCTGGATCTGAGCTACAATCACCCAGGACAATCAGGAGTTAAACTACTCTCTGACAAACTAGAGGATCCAAACTGCTCACTGCAGATACTCAAGTATGTCAAACTCTAATACTGACATACTGAACGAGGACGTATCTACATTAATGTGTGTTTGTGTGTTTATAGTGTGTATCATGGAGGAGAAAGCATGATGATGGCAGGACTACAAAAGTGTATGTCTACAAACACTACAAACTGTTTTTGACTGTTGTTTTTGTTGTTATAGATGTTTCTGTCTTCTTGTGTTCAGATGCTTGTAATCTCACACTGGATCCAAACACAGCACATACTCAACTCATCCTGTCTGAGGAGAACAGAAAGATCACAAATGTGAAAGAGCATCAGCCGTATCCTGATCATTCAGAGAGGTTTGACCTTGTTCCCCAAGTTCTGTGCAGAGAGAGTCTGACTGGACGCTGTTACTGGGAGGCTGAATGGAGTGGAAGAGTTGATATATCAATGTCATATAAAGGAATCAGCAGGAAAGGAGGAAGAGAGTGTTGGTTTGGATATGATGAAAAGTCATGGAGTCTGTGGTGCTTTGATTATAGATTCACAGTCTGGCACAAAAATAAGGAAACTGTCATACCAGCCCCTTCACTCCCCTCTAATAGAGTAGGAGTGTATCTGGACTGGCCGTCCGGAACTCTGTCGTTCTACAGCGTCTCTGACACACACACACTCACACACTTACACACATTCAATACCATATTCACTGAACCCCTCTTTGCTGGGTTTAAGGTTTTTGATTCCTCATTGTCTCTTGTCAGATTAAAAAATAGGCACACGATTAAATGTTACAGATATGTACAGATGTAACTTGGTTCAGTTGTAATTCTGACTACAGTATATTCAAATTCACACTGGCAGGGGGATAGTTGCAACAAAATAGCTCCTTTTGTTCATTTATTTTGTTGATATACAGACAAAAGTGTTTCTCAAATCCCATATTCTTGTCAGTATTTGTGCAGGACAAGTATCTAGTACACCCTATTTAATTTGCTGTTCATAAGGTGCTAAAATGACACTGTAACTGTAAATTGTTGGCTTATATGGCTTATAACATTTGGGTGTAAATTACGAAGAAAGTGGTGTGGGAAGAAGTCTTGAAGAAATGTGCAGTTATTCTGTATATGGCCAGTTTTAATGCATGACAAGAAGTCACTGAACATTTCTACTCCCTCTGAATTTCATAAGTTGTCTGCAATAATCATGCCACCACTTTGTACCAATTGTACATGCAAATCAGTGTAGGCCATACATTATTTGTTTATGTATTAATTTATTTTCATCTATTTTATGTATTTATTTAATAGTAATCAAATAAAACAAATAAAAGTTTTACAACATAATGTGTACATGCAAAACGCAGTATATGTACAATTATTTTCAAAAACACGTTGTAAAACATAATTGCATAAAAATACTACATTCAATAAAAAAGAACAACTGTCTATTAAAGGCCAAGCATGTCTTCTTTATTGACTCAGCACTTCCAGCCAAGGGTTAAGATTTTTTTTTCTGTACATTAACGTTTTACAAATAGAGTTTATGTATTTTTGTGTTCTTTTCTTTTTTATTTACAAACAGGGAGTGCGCTTCTTCTGTCTAGGTCTGAACATTCTGGAGCATGTCTCTAAGCAACGTATTAAACTGCTAATTAACAGTTATATGCTCTATAATATAACATGAATGTGATATAATGTTACATACTTAATATGGATGTTTAGACAATATTTTTTGGCCTGCTTTGGATAGATTATCAAGTGTTTACTGTAAAATAGACTACTGCCACATCAATGAAGCTTTTGTTTGCCAATTTCTGTTCAAATGCTAAATATATAATATAATATACAAATTTTGTTCACATATTGTGCAATAATACATGCATGCATAAGATCACAAAGATCATGTTTTCTGTAAAGAGTGGACATTTTATTAAGATTAATCCAATATTTGCTATGATCCTGCTATCAGCATGTTCACAGGTGTTTTTTTTCTTCACAGATATAAGAATCACAGTGACCTGATACTTGCCCGAATATGTACTCTCTCACCTTCTGGCACTTGGGACTGCTCCGATTCCCCAGTCACTGGCGTCCATGTTGAGGAGCAACTTGCCACTGTCGAGGGGATAGCCACAGGTGTGGACGTCACATGTAGATACACATTTGTTCTTTTTTATTGAATGTAGTATTTTTATGCAATTATGTTGTATGTTTTTGAAAATAATTGTACATATACTGCGTTTTGCATGTACACATTCTGTTGTAAAACTTTTATTTGTTTATTTGATTACTATTAAATAAATACATAAAATAGATGAAAATAAATGAATACATAAACAAATAATGTATGCCTTTGGCAGAGACGATGTGCCCCAAGTAAGCCTCGGAACAGGACACACTTAGACGGTTTAAGTTTCAGGTTGGCTGCCCGTAGTCTGTCGAACACTTGACTGAGCTGCTCCAACATTTCAGTTCCGTCCCACCCCAGGACAATGATATCGTCAAGGTAGACCAAACAGGTCTCCCACTGCAGCCCGGCCAGGACACGGCCCATGAGCCTCTGGAACGTGGCCGGCGCATTGCACAGTCCAAAAGGCATCACGTTCCATTCGAACAGGCCCTTACAGGGGCTCTTGGTGTCATCTCCACCTGCCAGCACCCTGATGTTAAATCCAGCGTGCTGAAGTACCTGGCAGTGGACAGTGTGTCCAAGGTGTCCTGGATGCGGGGCAGTGGGTAAGCATCCTTTATGGTTCTTTCATTTAAAGGCCTGTAGTCAACACATAGCCGCAACGTCAGGTCCTTCTTTCGAAGCATAATGATTGGTGCAGCACAGCCGCTATTGCTGGGTTGGGCCACTCCGGCATCCAGGCTTTGGATGCCGAGGTACCTGTTCCGAGAGCAAGTGGCTTACTTGGGGCACATCGTCTCTGCCAAAGGTGTCACTTCCGTAGCAAATCACATCATCCAGGTATGCCTGTACTCCTGGTATGTCATCATCTTCTGGAAAGCTGATGGAGCTGAAGCAAGGCCAAATGGGACCCGGCAGAAATGGAAAAGTCCATTGTGTGTGATAAAAGCAGTCATATCATGGCTGTCCGGATGCAGTAGTAGTTGATGGTAAGCAGAGGCCAGGTCAATGGTCGAAAAGACTGTTGCTCCTTTTAGTTCAGAGAATAGCTTGTCCATATGTGGTAGCGGATGACAGTCACTGACAATGGCTTTGTTAGGTTTCCGGAGGTCAACACACATGCGCAGTTTTCCTCCATCTTTTTTCCGTGTCACCACTATGGGAGAAACCCATGGAGATGCATCAATGCGTTATATGACGCCCTTTTCCTGTAGGTCTTTGAGCTCATCACTCACGGCCTGCCTCACCGAGAAGGGAAGTCTTCTGAGTTTTTGTTGTATTGGCACAGCCTCTGATTTGGGTTGAATTTTGTGCACAAATCCCTTAGCACAGCCAATCTCCTGTACCTGGATCTCGGTAGACTGTGGTATTGTGCGTGGTACAGTAGGTGTCCTCTGTGCAGTAGGACTATCAGAGCTGTTCGCTGTAACGACTTTTGTACCCTCAATACATGTGCAATGCCACAACTAGATCTAGCCCTAATAGAGCAGTGCCTGACTTCACCACTACGAATGAGCCTGTAGTAGAATGTCCATCATGATTAAATGTGTCATGCATACACCCTTTAATGGGTATTTTCTCTCTTGAATATGTGAACAGGTTCACTGCAGGCTCAGAAAGTTGACATGTGGGAAAGAGGGTGCTCTCTGGAATAATAGAAACTGATGAACCAGTGTCGACTATTAGCTCAACGGTATGGCAATGACCATTTGCATTCACTTGCACAGTACAGAGAATTTTATCTTGCACTTTATCAGTCATATAAAGCACAGTCAGTTCATTTATCACTATTCCACGCACCTCTTTTTGTCCGGATCGACACACTTTGGAAAAATGTCCCACTTTAGAAGCAGGGCAGGAAGGTTTATTTGCTAAGTGGCTAGTTGATCCACAACGGTAACATGGGCGGCGTCTAGTTGTAGGCGCCATTGATGAAGCCGGTGTCTTTTGTTCTTTTTGGCGGGTCTTCCTTTGCTGTTTATGTATGGCCCTCACCGACGCAGCAGCATTAGTAGCTTACCCCTTTGGGGTTGCGGCATTTGTAGTATTGTCAGACAGAACGCCCGCATTCCGTAGCCCCGCCTCCATCTGCAGTGCCAGCAATGTAGCTTTAGCCAGGGTTAGATCCGCCTCTAACAAAAGTCTGTCTCGTACGCGTGTATTGGCAACGCGCTCTATCAGCTGATCTCGAAGCATTTGCTCCTCCATAGCACCAAACTCACACAGTGCAGCTAGCTCGCGCAATGAAGCTAGATACTGATTTATCGACTCATCTGGTCGCTGTGCCCTCTGGGGAAATTTGTGATGTTCCGCAATCACGTTTACTTTAGGAACGAAGTGATTTCTAAGTCCATCCACTGCAGTAGCATATGTAGTACCTGTATCTGGTAGTGCGTAAAACAATCTTTGTCCCTCTGTGCCAAGTGCATGGAGAAGAACAGCATGCTTTCTTGCCTCGGGCCACTTCTCCCCGTTAGCATCGATTACTAACATATAGTTCTCAAACATTTTCAGCCATGTAGGGAAGGGAATAGCAGGTTCGCCTGGGCAAGGCATGAACGGTGTAGGTAAAGGCACATTAATAGCCACCCTCGTCGCCAAAATGTGGTATCTTGTACAGATATAGTAGAAACGAGATGAGAGACATGTATCACAGTTTATCCAACTTTATTATTCTCCTCCCCTGCACACATAACATTCGCCTGTAACCTCACTGTGCACTCTAGTGCCCTCCGTGTTCACTAACAGTAATTAACAGAACACAACAAAACTGTGAACTGACAGAAACAGCACATTTAACTTACATGTTAACGTTAGCTAAACTGAACCGACAAAAGAGGAAAAGATTTACGTCGAACGGCATATTAACACTATGTTAACTTCTCAGCGTTCAATTAACATTGGCCAGGTTGGGGTAATCACTTTTGTCATAAGGATAAACACTCACCTTTTCACGTTGTTTTAAAAAATCCCCGTTTAGATTAGATTAGATTGGATTCAACTTTATTGTCATTACACAAGTACAGGTACAAGGCAAAGAAATGTAGTTTAGGTCTAACCAGAAGTGCAATAGCAGCAAGTGCAGGTCACAGCAAGTCACAGTCCGAGGAACAACGACCTCATACGGCGTCCAGCGACGTAATCCACTCTGGTCGGAGACCGGGAAGAAATCCTCACTCGACAGGTGACTGCCGATAGCGTCCATAAACGAACCTGGATGAAACTGGATCTCGCCTAAAAACGAAGCGATCCAGTAACACCCGAAACCAGAGCACAGTTCACTCAAAGTCAAGTTCAAGTATCCACAGGCGTGTGAACTCTGGGCTAAGACGAGCCTCCAGATGCCTGCGACCGAACCTGAGGAACTGGAGAGTAACAGGAAGAACAACCGACTTGGACTAGGACAGCGTGACTGAGACCAACCCAGACAATGAGCGCACGACGAGAGACAGGACAACGTGCACTAAAAAAGGAAACAGCTGATGAGACACGACAGGTGAACAATTACCAAAACGAGAGGGAGGAGCTAGTGAACCCGTGAGGAACCGCCACCAACAGGTAAGAAATACATACACACACAATAATCACCCAGGAGTCCTGACAGCTATTACTATAAACAGAATTTTACAGATAGAGGTATACAATGATATGTTAGGCTAAGATGAGCAATATAGCAGTGGATTAAGGTAGTGCAATGAAGTAGGGACAGAAGCTATCCCAAAAAAAGAAAAAAAAACCCTGCATCAGCCACGACAAGCAGACACTTCAAAGTTCAAACAGCGCGCTCTTTGCTCAATGTCACATGTAACAATCGGCTCCTCCCTTACAAAAGCGTAACATACTGAGTTATCACAGCTTAACATGATCATTGCACTCAATATTTCGTCTGATTAGTACAAACAACTAATTGTATTTAGTATTGACGTTTTTTAAAAAACAACAAAGAATAAGTAATGACCACTTCAAATGATTCCTCAACACAAAATCCGGGTTTAGAGTGCAGTAAATTCTCTGGTGTTGAATTAACACCGCTCAGTGTTCATAAGGGAACCAGCAGCAGGGTGTTAAAGTAACACTGAAGCAGTGTTAGAGTTCATAAGATACTTAAGTGATTCATCGAGTGATGATTTTTTCTGGTCAGTTTTAGTTCTTGTGTTTCTCTTTCCTTCAGTGATTCTGCTCATTATCATCAGGTGTTCATCAGTAATGCTCAATCATCAATCAATTAATCACTTAAGTATCTTATTAACTCTAACACTGCTTGAGTGTTACTTTAACACCCTGCTGGTGGTTCCCTTATGAACACTGAGTGGTGTTAATATACAGGTGCTGGTCATATAATTAGAATATCATCAAAAAGTCGATTTATTGCACTAATTCCATTCAAAAACTGAAACTTGTATATTATATTCATTCATTACACACAGACTGATATATTTCAAATGTTTATTTCTTTTAATTTTAATGATTATAACTGACAACTAAGGAAAATCCCAAATTCAGTATCTCAGAAAATTTTAATATTACTTAAGAACAATACAAAGAAAGAATTTTTAGAAATTTTGGCCAACTAAAAAGTATGAACATGAAAAGTATGAGAATGTACAGCACTCAATACTTAGTTGGGGCTCCTTTTGCCTGAATTACTGCAGCAATGCTGCGTGGCATGGAGTCGACCAGTCTGTGGCACTGCTCAGATGTTATGAGAGCCCAGGTTGCTCTTATAGTGGCCTTCAGCTCTTCTGCATTGTTGGGTCTGGCCTATCGCATCTTCCTCTTCACAATACCCCATAGATTTGCTATGGAGTTGAGGTCAGGCGAGTTTGCTGGCCAATTAAGAACAGGGATACCATGGTCCTTAAACCAGGCACCGGTTGCTTTGGCACTGTGTGCAGGTGCCAAGTCCTGTTGGAAAAGGAAATCTGCATCTCCATAAAGTTGGTCAGCAGCAGGAAGCATGAAGTGCTCTAAAACTTTCTGGTATATGGCTGCCTTGACCTTGGACCTCAGAAAACACAGTGGACCAACACCAGCAGATGACATGGCGCCCCAAACCATCACTGACTGTGGAAACTTTACACTGGACCTCAAGCAACGTTGATTGTGTGCCTCTCCTCTCTTCCTCCAGACTCTGGGACCCTGATTTCCAAAGGAAATGCAAAATGTACTTTCATCAGAGAACAGTCCTTTTTGTCTTTAGTCCAGGTGAGACGCTTCTGACGCTTCTGTTGTTCAAGAGTGGCTTGACACAAGGAATGCGACAGCTGAAACCCATGTCTTGCATATGTCTGTGCGTAGTGGTTCTTGAAGCACTGACTCCAGCTGCAGTCCACTCTTTGTGAATCTCCCCCACATTTTTGAATGGGTTTTGTTTCCCAATTCTCTCCAGGGTGCAGTTATTCCTATTGATTGTACACTTTTTTCTTCCACATCTTTTCCTTCCTTTCGCCTCTCTATTAATGTGCTTGGACACAGAGCTCTGTGAACAGCCAGCCTCTTTTGCAATGACCTTTTGTGTCTTGCCCTCCTTGTGCAAGGTGTCAATGGTCGTCGTTTGGACAACTGTCAAGTCAGCAGTCTTCCCCATGATTGTGTGGCCTACAGAACTAGACTGAGAGACCATTAAAGGCCTTTGCAGGTGTTTTGAGTTAATCAGCTGATGAGAGTGTGGCACCAGGTGTCTTCAATATTGAACCTTTTCACAATATTCAAATTTTCTGAGATACTGAATTTGGGATTTTCCTTAGTTGTCAGTTATAATCATCAAAATTAAAAGAAATAAACATTTGAAATATATCAGTCTGTGTGTAATGAATGAATATAATATACAAGTTTCTCCGCTGCATTAATGTCAGACTGCATGATAATCAAACGCACAAGAATTTGTCTGGAGGTTACATCAACCCACTCACATTTGTTTAATTTACTTCAGGTTACAATTTTATCATGGCTGTTGGTGAGTATGTCAAACATGCTATCAAAGACAAAAGATTTTAACCTAGGGTCAAAAGAATTTTGGATTGCGATATTTGTCTCAGACTGCCAAATGTGGCCAAAAAATCATACAGTATGAACTTGGCTCAGGTTATCAAACGATGACTCTCACATTGATGATTGTTTTTCATTGGTTTGGTTGCTTTGCAGGGTTCTATAGCCAGCTATGGTTTATTAGCTAGTAAAGAGTCTTCTAAAACAAAACATTCTTATCCTTCCGCAAGGGCATTGTTTGAGGTTTTCAATTGTCAGTTATGTATTTGTCATGCTGTTCTGGTTTATTTTCTTCTGGGGGTTCTCTCAACAGGTTCTGATGGTTAGATGGTGTTCTATCTAGCTGTGAGCTGGAGTCACGCCCAATGGTTTCGAATCCTCCAACTGCAGATGCTAAGAACTGCAGTTCCCCAACTCCTCTATGCCTAGGTCATTCTTCGGATTGGGGCTGCTCCGAACGCAGCTCAATGTGTGGAGTCCGCATACGCTATCAAGGTGCTGTGTACATGGTCATCCTCAGCATTATAGTACAAGCAAGATCTGACTCAAACACTCAGCAACTTCAAGTAATCATTTTCATGCAAATACTGGCGGTGGCATGTTTTCTCCTTTATTACTACTCATCAATCCTGTTTTCGTCAGTCTCTATAAGCCTTTCATGAATTTCTCTGTGACCTAACGTGGTCTCTGTCCAGGTGGCCTATTGTAGCCTTCATCTCTGTGGCCTACTGCGGCTTCATCAGCGTGGCCTTCGTCTCTGTAAAAGAGGATATCTCTAAGCACATCCCTGCACCCCTAATCATTCTGCAATTTTTATATTCCCCAACGGGTCTCCCATATCAAGAAGGTGGTTAACTCACCTAGAGACAGACCTACAGAACTGCAGACCATCTCATCAGTATACCGGACATTCATTCAGGGTTATGTGCTGCTACAACAGCAACTGAACGCAGGATTGTATGATGGTCAAGATGGTCGTCAGCATTCTAATATTATAGAATGCTCAAACCTTCAGGTAATCCTAAGATTACCTATGTGTAAATTACAGTTTATCATTTAACTCCTAATACTTTTTCATAGGGTCTATCGAGACCAACTCATGCACCCACGCTGTCTTCTCCTCACTATGGGCTATCGCAGCCTTCTCTGCACACTGGCTTATCATTCTCAGTCGCCGCGTCTTACTTGTACCCTCTCCTATCAAGGCTGTATACACGGCCTAACCTGGCAGTCATACAGCCTACGTGGGGTTTTTTTCGCACCCCGGCCTATTGAGGCAGTATACACGGCCTAACGTGGCAGTCCATACAGCCTATGCGGCTTTTCGTACCCCGGCCTCTTGTGGCAGTATATACGACCTAACGTGGCAGTCCATACAGCCTATGCAGCTTTTCGTACCCCGGCCTTTTGTGGCAGTATATACAACCTAACATGGAAGTCATACAGCCTATGCGGCTTTGTTTTTGTTTTTTCCGCACCCCGGCCTATTGAGGCAGTATACACGGCCTAACGTGGCAGAACATGCAGCCTACGCAGCTTTTTGTATCCCCGGCCTATTGAGGCAGTATACACGGCCTAACGTGGCAGTTCATACAGCCTACGCAGCTTTCTGTACCATGGCCTATTGAGGCAGTGAATATATGGCCAACGTGGCAGTCCATACAGCCTACGCGGCTTTTGCAGTAGCTTAACAATTCCCTCTGTTTATTGGTTTAACACCTATGTCAATATCCATATCTATTGCATGTTCAATGTCCATATTCTAAGTAATCCTCATGCAAATACTGGTGGTGGTGGTGGTGTCACAGCGTCACATATCAGATTATTACTCATCTCGTTCATCAGTCTCTATAGCTCTTATTCTTCGTTAATTGCCTAACGTGGCCTTCGTCTCCAAGTGGCCTTCGTCTCCAGGTGGCCTAACGTGGCCTTCGTCTCCAGGTGGCCTAACGTGGCCTTCATTTCCATGCAGCCGATCAAGGCTCTGTCTTGTGGCCGTTCAAGGCTTTCATCTCTACCTGGCTGATCAAGGCCCGTCTGCGGCCGTTCAAGGCTTTCGTCTCTACCTGGCTGATCAAGGCCCTTCTGCGGCCGTTCAAGGCTTTCGTCTCTACCTGGCTGATCAAGACCCGTCTGCGGCCGTTCAAGGCTTTCATCTCTACCTGGCTGATCAAGGCCCGTCTGTGGCCGTTCAAGGCTTTCGTCTCTACCTGGCTGATCGAGGCCCATCTGTGGCCGTTCAAGGCTTTCGTCTCTACCTGGCTGATCGAGACCCGTCTGCGGCCATTCAAGGCTTTCGTCTCTACCTGGCTGATCAAGACCCGTCTGCGGCCGTTCAAGGCTTTCGTCTCTACCTGTCTGATCAAGATCCGTCTGCGGCCGTTCAAGGCTTTCGTCTCTACCTGGCTGATCAAGGCCCGTCTGCGGCCGTTCAAGGCTAGTCAGTGGCCGATCAAAACTCCTTTCGCGGTTTCATTTTATCATGCTCAATTTATGGCTAAATAACATCTGTCTTTTCAATGTTTCAGGAATTGCAGCATTTACGACGGGCGAGTATACAATTCTTTCACAATTTTGGGGGGTGAGTAGGTCCCGTCCTGGAGGAACTAATTTCCTCTACCAATTCTTGGAGGTCGGCTGCGCCCCTGCCTTCATCTTCAGGCAGGAAATGCAGAGTCCGTTACCCTCGTGACGAGCACTACGGACGGGGGCTTACGCCAAAGAACCTCTAATTTAATACTTGCTGGTCTGCTAATAAACTTGCGATGTTATCATACTTCATCTGGTCTCCTGAGTCTTCCTGGTAGAAATTAAGCTTATGCGCAAATTATGGCAGGAAGATTCAATGTTACGTCACATCACATTCAGACCTATCCAATCAAGTCATAATTCTCAGAATATAAAAGATCGGTAATTACACATGTCTGAGTTCACAGATGCTGACGCCAACATTACCTCCATCCTCCCCAGCCACAACCAGGTCGGTCCCTGTCTATACCTCCCGGGGGTCGGCTGCGCCCCGCCTTCATCTTCAGGCAGGAAATGCAGAGTCCGTTACCCTCGTGACGAGTGCTCGGACGGGGCCTACGCCAAAGAACCTCTAATTTAATACTTGCTGGTCTGCTAATAAACTTGCAACGTTATCATACTTCATCTGGTGTCCTGAGTCTTCCTGGTAGAACTGTATTTCCTGTTCAAATGCCCAAAGCTTTGAGTAAAAACTATTTAAATACAGGTTCAAAATATGTATTAACTTTAATTTTTAAACATTAGGTATATACCTTTTAAAAGATACTCTTTAAACAGCTTCTTTAAATATTGTCTCCGGAAATGTCAGAATATAGCATAATGTGATTGGTAGTTTCAATAAAATTGAAATTTGAAAAACTTTTAATCTCACTGTGTGCTCTAATGCTTTAAAATGTATTTGTGTGGTGTTTGTACTCATTTAGATGGAACCCAGATGATCCTAATGGGGCCCCATGCGTATGATCCCTAGTTGTGCCCCACCTAAAGCCCTGTGAAATCCTGCATAAAACCCACATGAACAAGTTGCTGGGGCCAACATGGAACCCGTGGACAAACCCACTTACCCACATAAAACCTAAAGCTGGGACCGAGATGGGTCTTCTGTATGTTGCCCACTTGGGTCCCACCTAGTGGCAAGTGCCATCCTATATGAAATCCCTGTGGGCAACTAACATGGAGCCATTATGGAACCCACGGACAATCCCATATTGAGCCCATTTTTCAGCCCATTTCAAACCCACATGGGCCCCACATATAAATGTTGGCTGGGTTAAAGCTGGGACCGAGATGGGTCTTGTGCATGTTGCCCACTTGGGTCCCACTTAGTCGCAAGTGCCATCCTATATGAAATCCCTGTGGGCAACTAACATGGAACCATTATGGAACCCACGGACAATCCCATATTGAGCCCATTTTTCAGCCCATTTCACACCCACATGGGCCCCACATATAAATGTTGGCTGGGTCTTTCCTTTTGGTTTTCAACTCCCTAAATTGTGCTTTTTCCAGGTGCCGGGAGATCGCTGTTTTTTTTTTCAAACCAAGTTCGGTGTGGAAAAGTGGAAGTTTTAATGGCTAAATGAATTGGTGTTAACTTGGGTAAGGTTGTATTATTTTCTTGCAACAACCTTTTGTTCCTTAGGTACCTTTTGGGGATGGAAATTGAATAAGTTTCTCTTGAGAACCTCTCTCTTTTAAAGGGAGGTGCTATGGCTCAGTTTGTTTTGGGTGTTTTCCGTTGTCGTTTTCTTTTTTTAAATAGGTTACCAATAAGGATCTACACATGTTTTATATTCAGGACTGTATTTAAGATGTCTGTCATTTGTTGAAACCTTAGGTCCTATCCTGCAGCTGTGCTGGACCACCAATTTGTTATGTTCTGTTAATTATTTGTCTATTTACTGTTGTTCATTTATTATTTTCATTATTTAAACCCCTAGACTTAATGCATATTTTGTCTCTGATCCCTTTCTTTTGTTACTTCCTTTAGCCAGAATGTAACAGAATGTTTTTTGAAGGCTTGCCGCTTGGGAAACTGTATGACTTTGTGTTTAAAAAAAATATTGAAATATGAATATTTCCATTCTCAAATGGACAGACACACACATTTTGAAAAAACAAAACTATTGCTAATCATGTAACTTATCGCCATTTAGTATTTCAACATTGTGCAGTGCAAGCCTGACTGTAATGGCAGATGCTCTTACTGATAAAAGGTCAGTTGAAGATGTGAGTGACTCAGTGATTTTATAGATGTTTCTATGATCATTGAACCCAAATTACATTATAATTCTGTCATCATGTCGGAGGTGCGTTGATGCAGTACTTCCCTGCTGCTTCTCCACTGTCCTGTCCACTAACCCTCTGCACGTAGTAACCTAGAATACACTTGATGGCTGCTCTGTCCAGTCCTCGTGGTCAGTGAGTAACCTGGGTGTGCTCTTTGATACCAATCTTTCGTTTGAAAGCCACATTTCTAGCATCTGTAAAACTGCATTCTTCCATCATAAAAATATATCTAAATTACGGCACATGCTCTCAATGACAGTGAGTTGATGCGTTCATGACCTCAAGGTTAGATTATTGTAATACTCTACTGGGTGGTTGCCCTGCTCGCTTAATAAATAAACTCCAGCTGGTCCAAAACGCAGCAGCTCAAGTTCTTACTAGAACCAGGAAGTATGACCATATTAGCCGCTTCTGTCAACACTGCACTGGCTGCCTATTAAACATCGCATACATTTTAAAATCTTGATTACTTTCAAAGCACTAAATGGTTTATCCCCAATACTTGAGCGAGCTCTTAACACATTATACTCCATCACGTCTACTGCGGTCTCTAAACTCTTGCCAGTTGAACATACTGAGAATATCGAAATCGATCCTTTTCCTATTTAGCACCTAAACTCTGGAACAGTCTTCCTAGTATTGTTCGGGAAACACACATGCTCTGTCAGTTTAAATCTAGACTAAAAACACATCTCTTTACTATGGCATACACATACAACATTATCAATTTATATTACACCCATAACACCTGATGTACTCGTTACATCATCAGAAGAATGGCATCTACGCTAATGTTAGTCTCTCTGACATGACCACAATCAAGCCAGAGACCGTGTCAACTAGACTCTCCCCTGTGAAGTCCTCCTTTCCTTCCCCTCAGTCCAGATAAAAACACATATGCACACATACGTATTCAAACACGCGTTCCTATGGGCTGAACACGTAATGCTCGTGTACATGCCGTCGCAGTTTTCACAGATTCTGGGTTTTGGGGTTTGCACGTGGATGGTGGTGGTATAGTTTCAAAACTATTTCAAACCAATTTCATTCTCGGGCCACCAGGTGCTGTTGCTGTGCGGATGGGCGTTAGGAGGGGGTTTGTGTTTTAGCTGAGGATGGTGTTGTTTAAGTGGCCCCAAAGTAAGTACTTAAATCAGTTTTTACAACAGAAATTAATCAATCAAAAGCTTTTCTTCTAAAGCAACATTTGTTTCCTATTATTACCGTAAAGCTGCTTTGAAGCAATCTGTGTTGTAAAAAGCGCTATATAAATGAAGGTGACTTGACGACTTAACTGTCAAAATAAAAGCAAAAAGCAATTTAATAAATACTCATGTCTCAGGATGGACAGAAGTTCACCACACAGCAAAAACTCCAGAGTTAAATTAACTCTCCTGGGAGTATATTTAGTTAAAGTGTTAAAATAAGAGTGTTAAAGTAACACTGAAGCAGTGTTAAAGTTAATGAGATAATTAAGTGATTAATTGAGTGATGATTGGCCATTACTGAAGATACCTGATGTTAACAAGCAGAATTGGCAAATGAGAAAAATAAAAAAACAGTCAACATTATGGTGAACAGTGTTTGCTTTACTTGACCCTCGACTTTTTAATATTATATTTTGTTTGGTGCTGTAACCGAGTTGTAACAGCCAGCCAAGCAATGACAAAAGCTGATTGCTTGGTGTTAGTTATGTTTTGGCATCGTCATTACTTGACCTGAATCACTAACCTCATTTAGTGCCTAGTCTTTGAGATGGGTTTATCTTGTTGATTATAACATAAGATCCAACATTTTCAATATCATTTCTTAAAAGTTGTTCTGATAAATAAAAATAAAAAAGAACTTTTTTTTCTTTTTAGGCACATGCTAATCAAGAATCAATACACTGCAACATGCTTTCTGATGGTCACCACTGTTGAGATTCTCAGGCTGATTCTTGATGTCAGTGAAAATGTTTTTGTTGTTGTTGATCAAAACAACTTTTAAGTATGTAACTCAGATATGAGGCTACAATCATTGATTCAGCTCAATTGATGATTATGTCAAAACATAACTAGCACCACCTGATCAACTTTTACTCTTTGCTTGTCTGGCTGTTAAAGCAGCCAAAACAAAATCCAATGTGTCAAAGGTCAAGATCCAAACTAAATCAAACACTGATCACCATAATGGTGACTTAAGAATTGTGGCGTTCTCCTTTGGCGAGTCTGTTTGTTAACATCAGGTGTTCGTCACTAATGGCCAATAATCACTCAATTAATCACTTAATTATCTCATTAACTTTAACACTGCTTCAGTGTTACTTTAACACTCTTATTTTAACACTTTAACACTCTTGAGTGTGGTCTCACATATACTCTCAGGAGAGTTCATTTAACACTGGAGTTTTTGCTGTGCACCTTTGACAAAGACCAAGACTGCAATGAGAGTAAGTGTGTACCAGATTAAATGATCACTTCTTAAAAGAAGCATTTTTTTAATAATCTAAAGAAAAATGTTTCTGCTATAAAAACCATTCGTGCAATGGAAAGAATCCATGGATGTTAAAGGTTCTTCAAGGAACCAATAAAGAATCTTTCTTTTTGAGCGTGTATTCTGTACGCTTATTTTAGTCTAATTCTTCTCACGAAACCCAAACATGTTCGCCAATTACGAAGACTATGAGGTAAACTGATTGTGTTTTGATGTAAAAATGGCCGCAGTACAATCTGTAAAAACAAGTCAACAATCTTTCTTCCACAATACAGTTCAATTTCATTGGCAATCAAGAAAACATTAAAACACCAGACTGGTTAAACAGATCATTTGAAGATCATTGCAAAACAGTCAAATGGACCAACTTATGATTTTCTGAACGCTTGCATCAACGGTTGACATTTCAACATCATTGTACAACACAAGAATGATAGAGTTTAAAAGATGGTTTCCTACTGATAAAGGTTGGGTTGACAAAAATGTAAAAGGACTCAGCAATTGAACACAAGATCCAGTGATCTGAACGTCTCGGCCTCAGTCGTCTCAACACAAACGGTGAGTTACTCTTTTATTTTTCAGCGTTTACCTCATAGATAATAAATGAGGATCTTGATCAGTCGTGTGTCTCTCCAGATGACAGTGTTTGTCGCGGCTCTGCTCTCTGTTTTCACGGCGTCTGTTGTGTCCATTCCTGATGGATTCAAGCCGGTCGACTGTTCTGACCTTTATAAAGCAGGACAAAAGCTCAGTGGGATTTACTCCATCTATCCAGCAGGAGACGTTCCTTTCTGGGTTTACTGTCACATGACCTCAGATGGGAAAGATGACGACAACGGAGGATGGACGGTACGAATGTGACTTTAGATCATTAAACACACATCAGAACACACATTATGAATCATATATTCTATATAAACCCATCACAGGTGATTCAGAGGAGAATGGACGGCAGTGTGAATTTCTATCGGGGGTGGAATCAGTACAAGAGAGGATTTGGGACCACCGAGGGCGAATACTGGCTGGGTAACAATTCACAAGAGATTTTGGGTTACATCAGAACTTAAAACCTTAAGGACATTTAAGTCACAATGAAAATGTACACAGCAAAAACTCCAGTGTTAAATTAACTCTCCTGGGAGTATATGTGAGACCACACTCAAGAGTGTTAAAGTGTTAAAATAAGGCCCTGTCCACACGAACACAGGTATTTTCAAAACCGCAGCTTTTTCTATGCGGTTTAGCTGTTCGTCCACACGCAAACGCAGTATCCGGTTACTGAAACCTGACTTTTTTGAAAACTCCGGCCAGGGTGAAGTTTTTTAGAAACTCCGGTTACAGCGTTGTCGTGTAGACGGTGAAACCGGAGATTTCGGCTTGTTAAGTCAAAATGTGCGCCGTTCTCTCCTTTGTTTGACGTCAGTTTGTGCGCCGTTATCGATTTTGTTTAACGTTACATGAGTCGAGTCTATGCAAGCGCGGACGTAGCTTTTAATAACTCTGCTAATAGCGCTTATCACATGTAGCCTATACAGATACATGCACAGTTATCTCATTGTATTGCAGAACAGAGGTGCCAGAATTCAATAATACAACATAGTAAGGCAAGTGTGTGAAGCTTCAGTCCACTTGAGCCCTGCCCCTGTATATACAGTTACCTGTCACTGAGTCCAAAGTAAACTTGTAGAAGGGTTTCACTGAGCCCATAGCATCCCTCCGTGGATGGGACCCATGTGGAAATCAGGCAGCCAATCATAGCGCGGTTTTGCGTTTTCATGTGGACGGAGATTTTTTTTAAACCGTGCTTGTGTGGACGCGATTGTTTTTTTTAAACGGAGAAGGAAAAACTCTGGTTATAAAAATACCCGTGTACGTGTGGACTAGGCCTAAGAGTGTTAAAGTAACACTGAAGCAGTGTTAAAGTTAATGAGATAATTAAGTGATTAATTGAGTGATGATTGGCTATTAGTGACGAACACCTGATGATAACAAGCAGAATCCCAAAGGAGAACGCCACAATTCTTAAGTCACCATTATGGTGATCAGTGTTTGAACACATCAGATTTTGTTTTAGTTGCTTTAACAGCCAGACAAGCAAAGAGTAAAAGTTGATCATCATTGATTATAATCTTATATCTGAGTTATGTTCACACCAGGCTTGTGATTCCAAGGGATAAAATCAAGCATTTTCAACTTAATCCAAAGGTTTCCTTAAAAGTTTTTTTGATAAATGAAAAAAAAAACACACAAAATCATACCAAAAAAAACATTTTCACAGACATCAAGAATCAGCCTGAGAATCTCAACAGTGGTGACCATCAAAAAGCATGTTGCAGTGCATTCTGGGAGTCAAAATTATTCCATGGCTCCCATCATTCATTGCTGTATGAATACATTTTGAGCTTTACGAGCTGTTTGTCACCATTGTTGAGATTCCTACACTGATTCTTGACTTGCGTGTGCCTAAATATTGTTTTTATTTTTTATATCAGAACAGCTTTTAAGAAATTCTTAGAATTACATTGAAAATGCTGGATTGTAGGTTACAATCAACAAGATAAACCCAACTCAGAGACTAGGCTCTAAATGAGGTTAATGATTCAGGTCGAGTAATGACAATGCCAAAACATAACCAACACAGAGCAATCAGCTTTTTCATTGCTTCTCTGGCTGTTACAACTCAGTTACAGCACCAAACAAAATATAATATTAAAAAAACAAGGGTAAAGATCCAAACTAAATCATGTGTGTGTGTGTGTGTGTGTGAACAGGGCTGGAGAACATGTACCAGCTGACACGTAACAGGAAGTACATGCTGAGAGTGGATCTGGAGGACTTTGATGGAAGGAAGGGTTTTGCTCAATACTCGTCCTTCTCTGTGGGTCCTGAAAGTGACGGGTATAAACTGCAAGTTTCAGGATTCACTGATGGAGGAGCTGGTAGGACACTTTTATTCATTCTCATGAAAACTCATTTCAGTTGAGTTACTGTCCTCAATGATGCTCTTCCTCTCTGCAGGCGACTCTTTATCTGGCCATAATGATCAGAAGTTCACCACCTTTGACAAAGACCAAGACTCCTATGAGAAGAACTGTGCCAAAGAGTATCTCGGGGCATTTTGGTACAAATTTTGTCACAATGCAAACCCCAACGGCGTGTATTTATGGGGAGACGACGACACCCACTTTAGCATTGGTGTTGTTTGGTCCACCTGGAAGAACAGTTTCACTGTCAGTATGAAATCCATCAGCATGAAGATCAGACGTGTGTCTTAGAAACATTAGTGTTTCCAGAAGCATGACAACGTTTAATGTTTTGCTTTCCTTTCTTAACCATGCTATTGAGTTGTTATTGCTCTTAGCATTTACTATTAAAATGAATCAACACTTGCATGTCAATGTGTCCATTATTGCAAACGGTAGATAAACAGATTACGAGATGAAGATCAAAATGAGAATGTTTCTCTCTAAATCCAGCCAAACACACATTAAATCTTTTCCTTTGGAACACAAGCATTTACCAAGACAAGTCATAAATGCTCAAAACCAGGTGGTTAGTTTAACCTACACTCCTAATTAAGGTTTTCACACATAGATGCAATATAAGAACCATTTACGGTTCCCCGAAGAACTGTTTAGTCAAAAGTTCTTAAATTATGATTTAATTTATTTATTTTAGTGTAAAATTATTTTAGTTAAAAAATTTGACTTATAAAATACCGCTTGTGCAGTGGAAAGATTCTGTGATGTTGAAGTTGCCAGTAAATGACCTTTATTTTTGGGAGTGTAGGAACAAGTATTTGGTGTAAAACTATGTGCTTGAATACAGAATGAAGAAAAACTTGTACTTTCTGGTAAGCGAACACAGTGAGCTGTTGGCAAAGGCTGGTTTTTGAGGTACACTGTGGGGATTGTGGTGCTCTGGATCGATTTTGACCCAATGGGTCTGTCCGAGCTAACACAACTCATCTGATGGACACACACCTGAGTCTGCCTGTGATCCCTGTTGTCTGTCACCAGGAGGAGCTCTCATTCAGTATATATGCAGTTCATGGCATCTTTAGTGGTCATTCATGTAGGAACATGCATCTTCACAGTCTTACCAGTGATCACTGCCTTGTTATGGAAGTCCCCATAACTTCCCCATAGGTATCTGAGATTTTTATCAGGTTTTTAAGTCAAAATAGTGGAATAAAGCTTCCATACCTCACTGCTCCATATATCAGACACTATGCATCTTATCTTTGGATTATATTTATTTGATCAGTGGCCACTAATTCTAAAAAATCTTCATTGAAATCTCAGTAACACTTTAGAATAATGGTCATTAGTTACGTTAGTTAACATTAACAAAGATTAATAAACGCAGTTCATTATTAGTTAATGTTAATTTCAACATTTACTAATGCCTTATTAAAATCTTGTTAACATTAGTTAATGCACTGAAAACTAACATGAACAAACCATGAACAGCTGGATTTATATTAACTAACGTTAACAAAGATGAACAAATACAGTAACAAATGCACTGCTCATGGTTAGTTCATGTTAGTTAATACATTAACTAATGTTAACTAATGACCATTATTCTAAAGTGTTACCGAAATCTCTTTTGAGCACTGTGCTGTGCAGGAAGTGGTTTGTAATTCATTAGAAGTCATACTATTTGTGGATCTTCTACAACGTTTGTCTGAATTCACCTTTAATGCAGGGGGAATATGACATACAGTACCTCATTTTTTGCCACATTTCATGTAGCCGTATGCTAAAAGGCTTTCAATTGTTTTATTTTTCACATCAATCTACACTAAACCAGTTCATGAAAAATTATTTGATGTTACAAATGCATTAAAAAGAAAACAACAACTATAATATCACCTTGATGTACGTATTCATGTACGTGTTCATGTACGTATTCATGTACGTATTCATGTACGTATTCATGTACGTATTCATGTACGTATTCATGTACGTGTGAGATGGTGGTCCAGTGGGTTAAACCATGGAACTGATATGCAGAAGGTTGCTGGTTCGATCCCAGCGGTCACCACCAGTGTGTCCTTGAGCAAGGCACTTTACTCCATGTTGCTCCAGGGGGATTGTCCCTGTAATAAGGCCACTCACTGTAAGTCACTTTGGATAAAAGCGTCTGCCAAATGCATAAATGTAAATGTATTCAGACACTCTGCTATGACATTTGGACTTTATCTCAGGTGCATCATATTTCTCCAGCCCATCTTTGAGATGTTTCTGCACACTGAAGAGTTGATGCTTGCGATCATAGATTTTGAGAATATACGTTTATGGTTAACTTTGAGTCTTTTGCTTACAGATGTAAATTTGACCTGACACATGATGGCACTGTTTTCCTGATGCTTCAAAACTTTTCCTGAAACAATCAGAGGAAAGCTTCAAAGCTTTAAGAGGCTTCATTTCTCCATCCCTGCACACAGAGAACACACTTTTGAAAGTGGAAACTGGAGTGTGTGCTCTGGGGGCTGATGAGTGTCAGGTGTGGTTAAGTGCCAGGGAGGATTATGGGAAATGTAGTTCCTATTCGGTACTCTGGTGAGTGTGACGGTCAGATTAATGGGAGAACTTGTGACAGTAGCTAGGGCAGGGGATATAGGAGGTCCAGTCTCTATATTTTATTCCCAGTGGAGGCCCAGACAATATTTTTTTGGAACAGTTAAAAAGTTCCATTGGGGCAGGGTTTTAAAAAAGTGGCTATTTTGCTTCTCACTGTGTTTCTGCTACTGTTGTTACAATAACCGTCTCATGTGCAGCTCTTAATGTGGTGCTTTAGCATCTTTAGTGGGAGATAAAGCCTTGAATGAAGTGTGTTTAGCTATAGATACAAGTATTAGAGAATGTTGTTTTGATCCGCTGCTCACTTAAACTGTGCACAGCAAAATCCCCAGTGTTAAATGAACACTCCTCAGTGTACATATGTGTCCACACTACAGGGTGTTAAAAGTAACACTGAAGAAGTGTTAAAGTTAATGAGATAATTAAGTGATTAATTAAGTGATGATTGACCATTAGTGATGAGAAAGACAAGAACTACAACTGACTTCAGCCACAGCTTGAGATGAAATCAACTGAAGATAAAAGAAGACATTAAATCTCCGAAGATCTCAGCAGAGGAGGATTAAACAACTCCACAAACAGCATTACCAGCTTCACACATTACTAACCAGACTGACTTTATTTCTGTTTGAATAAAATATTATTAAAAAACTATTATAACCACTATGTTTATATTGACTTTCAGTCAAACTATATTTTAATAGTCACCATGATGGTGATCAGTGTTTGATTTAGTTGGGCTCTTGACCCTTTTCTTTTTCATTTAAGTGTTTTTATAAGACACCTTTGTTATGCCAAGAGAAGCTGTGATTAGGTGATTATGACATAGTCTTCATGTTGTGGTCTAAATCACTGATTTAAGTCAGAGTCTAATGCTCTGGTTATAGTGGTGATATCTTATTAACTTTTGATTTATTCATAGTTGTGTCCATGTGATGCTACAGTATGAGATCCAACATTATTGTGGCAATCTAATATGCAGGATTTAAATCTCAGAATTAACTAGACACACATATATCAAGATTCAGTGTATAAATCTCAATGGTGAGAATTAAAAAAAATCAGATAAACAGATCAACTCTGAATATAAAACAGTAAACAAGTACAAAAAACAAAAAGTACAAAATACAAAAGTAAAAGCAATTAGTTAGATTCAAAGAAAATTCAGATGCATCATTTATTCATGCCGCAATGCATGCTGGGACCCATGGGGGAGTTTTGATTGGTGGTACCAGCATGCATTGCAGCATGAAGCTTTTTAATTGATTGGCACCATTGTTGAGATTCATACACTGATTCTTGATGTCTGTGTGTGTCTAATTAATGCTGTAGATTAAAACTTTATAAGTGCTTTTTTTTAAAAGTCCTGCATATCAACTTGCCACAACAGTGCTGTCTCTCCTATGATTTGCATGGCCACTATTATGATTAAAACAAGAGTTATTAACAGATCACCAGTATAACCAGAGCAATAGCCTCTAAATGAAATCAATGATTTAGGTCACTACATGATTATGTCATCATCACCAATTTCAAATGCTCTTGTGAAAGCAGTCAAAGAAAAACTAAAGTTTAAAGTAAAGGGTCAAGAGCCCAACTAAAGCAAACACTGATCACCATCATGGTGACATGGTAAAATACAGTTTGACTATAAGTGGTTATAATAGTTTTTTAATAATATTTTATTCAAACAGAAATAAAGTCAGTCTGGTTAGTAATGTGTGAAGCTGGTAATGCTGTTTGTGGAGTTGTTTAATCCTCCTCTGCTGAGATCTTCAGAGATTTAATGTCTTCTTTTATCTTCAGTTGATTTCATCTAAAGCTGTGGCTGAAGTCAGTTGTAGTTCTTGTGTTTCTCATCACTAACGGTCAATCATCACTTAATTAATCACTTAATTATCTCATTAACTTTAACACTTCTTCAGTGTTACTTTTAACACCCTGTAGTGTGGACACATATGTACACTGAGTTAATTTAACACTGGGGATTTTGCAGTGTAGAAACAGTAAAATGGCACAAGTATGTCCAGCGGTCCGGATGGAACAGGAAATCCACAAATATCTAGCTTCCGGCAGACCTCCTTCAGTATTTAACTTTTGAAAAAGCGTAACTGTGTCACTCTTGTCCTCTAACTCTCTAACTTGAGTAGTCAGGACACTGATCAGGGAGTCAGCCCATTGACTTATGTCCTGATCAGTGTCCTGACTACTGAACCAGGTTAATTGAAACGCACGCATAGACTTGTACATAGCAAAACTTAATAGATTAAACATAACAGATCCCTATAATGTATAATTGTTTTCCCATGTATGGATAAAGGAACGGATAGCTTTCCTGTCAGGACACCTGTTGCACCAGCTGTGCAAGTCGGTTAGTCAACTAAGAACGTAACCGAGAGCAGAGCGCCATGTCAAATATCAAAAGAAACATTGTTATTGCTTTCAAGGTAGTAACATACTAACTATTCATGTTCATTTACAGTAGGCTAATACTGTTTGCATGTGCTTTATAACAGAGCCCCAACAGGGTGCGCGATTCTGAACTATAAAAAAGCCAAACAATTACACTTGCAACAAATACATGCAGAATATTCTTAAAATCAGCCTAAAATGCAAAACAAGACCAATTAAGGATAGTAAGAGTTTTTTCAAGTAAAAAAAAAGTAATTTAGTATTAACTTGTGAAAATAAAATGGTAATCTGGCATACCGGGCATTTTCCCGGTGGGCCGACGCACTTTGGGGCCGATACAAGGTTATTTATTTATTTAGGTTTTTTTTCCACGGACTGGCCCATCATGCAGGGACAGCGGCCCATTGGTTTGTCTTCTGAATTGACAGGCCACAGCAAGAGAGACCTTCCTTCTTCTCATATTCATAGACTGTGTCTATATTAGGCGCTGTTTTTTTAATGTGTTTTTGATTTGGGCGCATGAAACTGCAAAAGGCGAATATCCGCACAGCGCTGCCGCTGACGAGCATGCTCTGCGTTTCTGCTGCTCTATTAAGTGATGAATGGCACTTTGACTCTGAATTTTGTTTTATACAATCGTGTGATATGGTAACATAACGGTTCTTTGGTGAATCAGCTGAAAACAGCCGTGAGCATGTACACACACAACGAGGTCAATTGGAAAATGGCAATACACACTACAAACTTCTCACCCTAGCACAACCACAATTGACCTTGCAGCTACTAACAGTGAAGAAATATGCTGTATTGGCACAAATGTATTTATTAAAAATGTTGCTATTATTATAGGCTACATTAAATATTGCGCAATATAAATCACTTTTATAGAGGCTGATTTTGTATTTTCTACGTGTTTACAATATTTTTTTTATTACAAATTCAATAGTTTATTATTTATTTATTTATTTATTTTAGAAACCATATACCCATGGTAATGAGGAGCATGGTTTGGCCAACAGTTAAAAGAGACAACGTCATTTCGGTTTGGAACAACTTTACACAACAGAATTTAAAAGCAGTAAATTTACTTTATTGCATCCTAGCTCAAATCAGTGCTTTACTGTCAAGTGCATTTCTGTGTGACAAAAGTGCAATATCAAGTTTGATATCTGCATTTGCAATAAATTCAATAATATCCATCATTATTTGTCCCTGTCCTAGTTTTATTTATTTACTCCAATGTAAGGCCCTAACCCCAGCAGAAACATTCACGAGGATCTCATGGGCCGGATGGGCTGGGTTTGCCAGGGCCGAATTTTATCCCCAGTCCAGCCCTGGTTGGAGCTAAACTCTGCAGGACAGTGGCCCTCCAGGAGCAGGATTGGACACCCCGTTATTATAAACACTTACAGTATATTTATGAGAGAATAAAAATGACCCTTGGGCATCATTGATTGGATTTCACTTCCTATCATAGTTTTGACATTTGGACATTGTTGTTTAGCTATTGACCTATGTTATCAAATTTCCTGTGATGATTTCGTCTCAATTGGACTAGCAGTTTCGAAGATAATAGCAAAAGTTTTGAAAGGCTAAATACACTGTTACACAAACCATAAAGAAAAACCTGCCATGTTTGGTATCATTGGACTCGGCAAGGATTCAGGAGTCTAAGGAGGTGACTTTTGTGAAAAACATTGGCTTGAAACTTCTTAGGTTCCTTCAAGGCATTGTGCCGATATGCAAACTGAGTTTTTTGAGATACACCAATGTTCTCATAGACTATCATGGCACCCTGGACAAAGATACTGCATGCCAATAATTATCAGATCTGGTTGGGTGTGGTTATAGACATTTTCATAACAATTCTTTCTTCTTACAGCGCCACCAAGTGGCCAATCATCACAATTTTTTAAAAGTAATTGAAGTTTGAGCTCATAGACATGTGACCCGAGTTTAGAAAATATTTTGTTCCGTTCAGAAGTTATAATCATTTTCCATAATTATTAATAGTCTCTACAGTGGTTTGCTACAGATTCCTACAGTGGTTTGCTTCTGATCAGGGAAAAAATGTGGGAGTAGTTGGCAAAAGTAGGTTTTTCAAAAAACTCAAAATTTCTCGAAATTGGCACCTGAAGGGTGAGCCAATCCGAGGCATGCATGTTGTCCGGCTTGAGCCAAGGATTCCAAGGATATAAGACACTTGAGCCCACGCCTAACGGTTTAGGAGTTATGAGCCATTTTGTACTTTTGTTTGCTGTAGCGCCCCCGTCAGGCCGGCCGGGGCGTGCCTCGGTGACGCTGGTAGTCGTTGTGAGTACTACCAGTTTCATGTCTCTACGACTTACGGTTTGGTCTGCCCGATCAGTTTTAGATGGAGAATGATGCATCATAGGAAAATTAACAATTACAATAGGGTTTCAGCCTTTCAGGCTTGAACCCCTAATAATAATACGCTGTTTGTTAATTGGCCAGAGGAGAACTGCCCCCCCGACTGAGCCTGGTTTCTCCCAAGGTTTATTTTTCTCCATTAGGTCACCTGATGGGGTTTTGGTTTCCTTGCCACTGTTGCCTCTGGCTTGGCGTGCTCAGTTGGGGACACTACATTTTTCAACTAAACATCAAAATAAATCTAATTATTAAACTAAATTAACCATATAAACTAAATTACTGATCTAATTATTGATCTAAAGCCCACACTGTCACCGTATGATAATTGAAATTAACTGATGACATCACCGTTTTCTCCAAAATAGCTATACGGCTGAATAAAATTATGCTGCATTATTTTCCTGTTTAACACTGTAAAGCTGCTTTTAAACAATCTACATTGTTAAAAGAGCTATATAAATAAAGTTGACTTGACTTGACATACAGTGTTAAAGCATTGGTAAAATTTGGCAGTAAAATTAATTGTTTTGGTCTTGGTTGAGCTTGTGCGTAAAAGAAGTTAAAGCATTTTAAAATTGTGTTAACTCTATGCATTTTGTGTAAAAGCAACAATAAATGTGTTAATTGTATAGCCTACACAGACAGATGTTGTGCTAACTGCGTTAAGAGTTTAGGAAAATTGTTACAAGTATTGAAAAAATTGTCATAGCGATTGTAAAAAACTGTATCAGTATTATTATTATGTATATTCATGTTTATGTTACTGTTTTTATTTGATAGAAAAACCACACTAATACGACCACACCAGCCAGTCTGTTGAGTGGTGATAATAAACGGGTTATTCCCAGAAAACAAGTGAATGTTCGTTTGGTCTCTAATCACTTAATCGAATGAGCCGGCAGCTTGGTCTATAGAGTGAAGAGTCACTTAAAACCTAACAATTTTTCAGGATGGATGCACTTTATAAAGCTTGGAAGAGCCAGGACATTTTTTAATATAACTCTGATTGTATTTGTCTGAAAGAAGAATGTCATACACACCTAGGATGGCCTGAGGGTGAGTAAAGCATGGGCTAATTTTCATGTTTGGGTGTTAAGGAAGTCGGTTTCTGCAAATAAAACTTGCATGTCTGATAAAACTGCAAAATGAAATCATTTGAATATGTTCACAAGGCATTGTGTGTTTTTATAACTATTAACATCAACTGCTATATAATATATACATATTAAATATTAACCACTGTTTGTTTTCATAAGTTTTGTTATCAGATAAAAACTGAACCAATATTTTATGTCCTGAAGAAAGTGAGTACTCCAAACACTGTTAACCCGGATATGAACCTGCGTCTAGTCGCACCGCTCTTACTGGCCTACGTTTGCTACACAAGCAAGTTCGTTTACATAGAAGCCAACGTAAATAAACCTAGATTTAAATTCAAAGACACAAAATAATCTATACATGACCTGTCATTTTATTCGTATCCAAAAATGAGGTGATCTGAACACTATGGAGTCTCGTGCAACACTCCAATTCATACTCGAAGCCATAGGGCACGCTCTCAAAGAAAAAACACAACTGATTCGTAGAAGTAAAACCCTGTCATGTTCCAAAGGCATTCAGCGCTGTAGCAGCAGCTGAAGAAACACAATCGCTATGACTGATGAAACGTGACAACAAACACGATTGCGACAATATATGGTTTGTGTTTTTCCAGCCATCTCAAGGTATTTATTGACAATAAAGAATATGAATAATGCAGTGCTAACTGACAGCCCTTTTAATGTTTAGTATCTTCTGCTTGCCAAGGCATGCATTTATTTAATAAAAAATACAGATAAAACATTAATATTGCGAAATATATTCACATATATATTCACAGATGTTTTAATTTGTAATGATAATAGTAAAGTGTAATTTATTCCTGTGATCAAAGTTGAATTTTCAGCATCATTACTCCAGTCTTCAGTATCACAGGATCCTTCTGAAATCATTCTAATATGATCATTTAATGAAAAGGAAACATTTATGATTATTATCATTGTTGAAAACAGCTGTGGAAACCATAATGCATTTTATTTTTCAGGATTCTTTAATGAATAGAAAGTTAAATGAACAGCATTTATTTGCATTGAATAAAGCATGTATAAATCTTTTGTTATATTATAAATGCCACTTGATCAATTTAATGCATCTTTGATGAATAAAAGTATTAATTTCTCTCTTTTTATCTTACCACAAATGTTTGAATAGTTTCATGATTTCCACAAAAATGAAGCAGCACAACTGTTTTCAACATTGATAATAATCATAAATGTTTCTTGAGCATCAAATGAACATATTAGAATGATTTCTGAAAGATCATGTGACACTGAAGACTGGAGTAATGATGATAAATTCAGCTTTGATCACAGAAATAAATTACAAAGATTTTTTTATTTTTTACTATATATTCACACAGCTGTTTTACATTGGGATAATATTTCACTGTATTACTTTTTTACAATGTAAATGGAGCCTTGGTGAGCAGAAGACTTCTTTCAAAAACATTTAACAATTGTAATGTTTCCAAACTTTTGATAGGTACTTTATATTTCCAGCCTTATTCAGTGATATTTTTTTTTTTTTACAAAGCATAAAATCCATGGGGACGTAATGCACAAGTGTTTGTAGTAGCCTACATAAACCAATCATAAAATTGGCATAACATATAGGGAAAACATTATAGATATTAGTGGTTATTGTTCAGCAGTGTATTTGATATCTTACTGAATTAAAAGCAAGAGATGAGATCAATTAAATCTGTCAATTACACTGTGGCGAGCAGCGAGGCCGAGGGGCCGTGAGGGCGGGACGAGGCGGTGCTCATCAGAGAGGATGAGCGGCAGCTGCGCGCCGCAGCGATCTCGGCCCTCGCGGAGGAGTGAGGGAGTATAAAGGAGGAGCGACGACAGTGAGGGACGAGAGAGGACCAGGCCTGGATTTTGTGTTATGTTTTATTTACGTTCTGTTATGTGTTCGCTGCAGTCGTCCGGGAGTTGCTGCAGCTTTTTATTTTCATTTTGTGTTTGTTTGTGTATAGGTGGCAGTCGGCCGCGAGGGGCTGCCGCCGCCATTTTATTTTATTTTGTGTTTATTTTGTATTAAACATTTTGAATGTTCTCCGGTTCCCGCCTCCTTCTTCCCGTATGAACGAGCTTTACTACATACACAAAGGTCAGAACAAAATGGTATTACACCTGACATTTCTGTCCCCCTCACTTCTGAAAAGATGTCTACGCCCCTGAAGTCAGTCTGGTTAGTAATGTGTGAAGCTGGTAATGCTGTTTGTGGAGTTGTTTAATCCTCCTCTGCTGAGATCTTCAGAGATTTAATGTCTTCTTTTATCTTCAGTTGATTTCATCTAAGGCTGGGGCTGAAGTCAGTTGTAGTTCTTGTGTTTTTCGTCAGTGATTCTGAAGATTTCAGGGGTTCATCATTAATGTTCAACCCCCGAACCCGGTGGTGGACACCGGAAGTAAGGAATGCCGTCAAGCTGAAGAAGGAGTCCTATCGGGCCTGGCTGGCTTGTGGGGCTCCTGAGGCAGCTGACAGGTACTGGCAGGCCAAGTGGACTGCAGCCTGGGTAGTTGTGGAGGCCAAAAATTGGGCCTGAGAGGAGTTCTGAGGGCTAGGAGGTGGATTCGTACATCACCCGGCCTGAAGTCATCGAGGTAGTTAATAAGTTCCTCGGTGGCAAGGCACAGGGGTTGGATGAGATCCGCCCTGAGTATCTCAAGTCTCTGGATGTTGTGGGGCTGTCTTGGCTGACACGCCTCTGCAGCATTGCGTGGCGGTCAGGGACAGTACCTCTGGACTGCCAGACTGGGGTGGTGGTCCCTCTTTTCAAGAAGGGGGACCGGAGAGTGTGTTCCAACTACAGGGGGATCACACTTCTCAGCCTCCCCAGGAAAATCTATGCCAGGGTACTGGAGAGGAGAATTCGGCCGATAGTAAAACCTCGGATTCAGGAGGAACAGTGGGGTTTTCGTCCCGGTCGTGGAACACTGGACCAGCTCTATACCCTTTCCAGGGTGATGGAGGGTTCATGGGAGTTTGCCCAACCAATCCACATGTGTTTTGTGGATTTGGAGAAGGCATTCGACTGTGTTCCTCGTAGCACCCTATGGAGGGTGCTCTGGGAGTATGGGGTCCGGGGCCCCCTGCTTCGGGCTGTTTGGTCCCTGTACGACCGGAGCAGGGGCTTGGTCCGCATTGCCGGCAGTAAGTCAGGCTTATTCCCAGTGCATGTTGGACTCCGGCAGGGCTGCCCTTTGTCACCGGTTCTGTTCATATTTTTTATGGACAGAATTTCTAGGTGCAGCCAAGGGCCGGAGAGTGTCCAGTTTGGGGACCACGTGATTTCGTCACTGCTTTTTGCAGATGATGTTGTCGTGTTGGCAACCTCAGACCAGGACCTTCAGCGTGCACTGGGACTTTTTTCAGCCGAGTGTGAAGCAGCTGGGATGAGAATCAGCACCTCCAAGTCCGAGGCCATGGTTCTCAGTCGGAAAAGGGTGTCTTGCCCACTTCAGTTTGGTGGAGAGTTCTTGCCTCAAGTCTGTCGTGGTGAAGAAGGAGCTGAGCTGTAAGGCAAAGCTCTCGATTTACCAGTCAATCTACGTTCCTACTCTCACCTATGGTCATGAGCTGTGGGTCATGACCAAAAGGACAAGATCCCGGATACAGGCGGCCGAAATGAGCTTTCCCCGTAGGGTGGCTGGGCGCTCTCTTAGAGATAGGGTGAGAAGCTTGGTCACTCGGGAGGAGCTCAGAGTAGAGCCGTTGCTCCTCCACATCGAGAGGAGCCAGCTGAGGTGGCTCGGGCATCTATTTCGGATGCCTCCTGGACGCCTTCCCAGGGAGGTGTTCCGGGCACATCCCACCGGGAGGAGACCCCGGGGAAGACCTAGACTGTTGCCCCCGCGACCTGGCCCCCGATAAGCGGAAGATGATGGATGGATGGATGGATGGATTATTAACTTAATGGGAACGTTAGACAAACGTTCTTAGAACATTTGTTTTGTTATCTGGTTATAGAGTAATATAGTGAATCTGGGTCCTCTTGCATACTCAATGAGAATTACACTGAATGTGTCAGCAAAAGATGCTGGTTGATGCAAAATGGGATGTAAAACAGACTTTTACTGGCAAATAAGCAGGGATATCTGTGTTAAGAGAAACGTACACATTGTTCATTCACATATATGGTTGTATTTATAGGGAAAGTTAATCAGTTTATGAGCAGTTGAACTGAATTCCTCATTTACTGTTTCTGAGGTCTATTCTAGAGATAAACAAATCCACATCAACACATATTGCCTTTCATTGCTGAACTTTATTGAACTTTATTGTTGATTCGTTTCAGTTGTAGATTTAAAAGAAAAAAAAAGAAAATAATTTATCAGAGTATATAAAACAACAGCCATATATCATAAGTTACCATATATACACAGCAAAAACTCCCATGTTAAATGAACTCTCTTGGGAGTATATGTGAGACCACACTCAAGAGTGTTAAAGTTAATGAGATAAAAGTTGATCAGGTGGTGTTGGTTGTGTTTTGACATAGTCATCAATTGAGCTGAATCATTGACTATCGCCTTATATCTGAGTTACGTTTACACCAGCCTTGTGATTCCAAGGGATACACTCAGGCATTTTCAAATTATTCCAAAGGTTTTCTTAAAAGTTCTTCTGATCAAAAAATAACCCCAATAAAAACATTTTCACAGACATCAAGAATCAGCCTGAGAATCTCAACAGTGGTGACCATCAAAAAGCATGTTGCAGTGCATTCTGGGAGTCAAAATTCTTCCATTATTCATTGCTGCATGAATAAATTATGAGCTTTACGAGTTGTTTGTCACCATTGTTGAGATTCCGACACTGATTCTTGATTTGCGTGTGCCTAAATAAAAAATAAAAATGTATTCATTTTTTTATCAGAAAAACTTTTACGAAATCCTTAGAATTATATTGAAAATGCTGGATATTACGCTATAATCAACAAGATAAACTCAACTCAGAGACTAGGCTCTAAATGAGATTATTGATTCAGGTCAAGTAATGACGATGCCAAAACATAACCAACACAGAGCAATCAGCTTTTTCATTGTTTGTCTGGCTGTTACAACTCAGTAACAGCACCAAACAAAATATAATATTAAAAGTTAAAAAGCAAAAGTAAAGCAAACACTGTTCACCATAATGGTGACTGAACATTTTGGTGATTCTGCTTGTTAACATCAGGTATCTTCACTATTGGCCAATCATCACTCAATGAATCACTTAATTATCTCATTAACTTTAACACTCTTGAGTGTGGTCTCACATATACTCCCAGGAGAGTTCATTTAACACTGGAGTTTTTGCTGTGTACCATTATTTACTGAGTTACACAGTTAACAGAGGAAAGGACACCCATAACCTTACATTGTATTTGTTGTTTTAGTTTCTGAGAAACACTGTAATGTTTCTTTAAATCTTTAAGACACACGTCTGATCTTCATGCGGATGGATTTCATACCGACATCCCAATTCTTCTTCCAGTAGTTCCACATATTTCCAATGCCATTAAGCTGAGAATTATATTCTCTCCATATATACACACCGTTCGGGTTTGTACCGAGACAGCCGCTGTACCAAAATGCCCCGAGATGCCTTTCTGCACAGTTCTGCTCCCAGGTGTCTTGGTCTTTGTCAAAGGTGGAGAACTTCATACCATTATGATGGACCATAGAGTCGACTTCAGAGAGGAAGAGCATCATTGAGGATATTAATATCATCATCATATTTAGATAAAAAATATTTCAGTGAAATTACAAAAATATTTAATGGTGCATGAACTGCACTAAAGTGAAAGTATGAAAGTGTCCTACCTGCTCCTCCATCAGTGAACCCTGAAACTTGCAGTTTATACCCATCAGTTTCACAACCCACAGAGAAGGACGAGTACTGAGCGAAAACTTTCCTTCCAGTGAAGTCCTCCAGATCCACTCTCAGCATGTACTTCCTGTTACGTGTCAGCTGGTACATGTTCTCCAGCCCTGTTCACACACACACACATGAAGAACATGTTCATCCAAACACATGATCATCCACACAAACGGACACACACTGTGAGATCTTACCCAGCCAGTATTCACTCTCCACATTCCCAAATCCTCTCTTGTACTGATTCCACGGCCGATAGAAATTCACACTGCCGTCCATTCTCCTCTGAATCACCTGTGATGGGTTTATATAGAATATATGATTCATACACTCTCAGGAAAAAGTACAGTTGAGGTACAATTCTGTTCCTTGGGGAACAAAATGTATAACTGTACCTTTAAAGGTACACAATTGGTCCTACAATTAACTACCTGTTGCTGTCCTGCAGAGTTTGGCTCCAACCCTGAAAGACATCTATAGAAGCTCTTATTGAGAATTAACAGAGGTTTAGATGTTGAGGTTTTATTGAAAATATTTGGTCACCATTATGGTGATCAGTCTTTACTTTAGTTGGGCAGTTTGACTCTTGGTTTTAGTTTGTGGTTTTTGTTACAGTGTTAACAAAACAAATAATCTGTTCAAATCAAATGAACCCCCAAAAAAAATGTAATGAAAAAAAATGTTTTGACTGAACTCATCACTGACTAAATCTATTAATAAATAATATTCACCAACAATATTTTTATGCCACAGATCAGGCATTCTGAATTTTGATTTTTAAATACGTTCTAGAGGGAAAAAAGTTTAGACACACACAGATATCAAGAATCAGCATATGAATCTCAACAATGGTGACATACTTAATGCTGCAATGCATGCTGGGAGTCATGAGTTTTATACTGTGGTGGCTCAGTAGGGTTGGAGCTAAACTCTGAAGGACATCTGCTCTCTAAGACTGAACTTGCCTACCCCTGACTTAGAGCTACAAAAATGTACCCTTAAGGGTACAGCCCCAGTGACAAGCCATTGTACCCCTAAAGGTACTTTATTTTCTGAGAGTGTAATGTGTGTTCTGATGTGTGCTTAAAGTCACATTCGTACCGTCCATCCTCCTTTGTCATCATCTTTCCCATCTGAGATCATGTCACAGTAAACCCAGACAGGAGCGTTCCCTGCTGGATAGATGGAGTAAACCCCACTGAGCTTTTGTCCTGCTTTATAAAGGTCAGAACAGTCGGCCGGCATATCTCCATCCTGACTGCACCCGCTCACCAGAACAACAGAGAGAAGAACCGCCAAAAACCCCATCAACTACACGAGACAGAGAGAGAAAGAGATGAACATCACTAAAGCTGAAGCCCTCTGTATGAATGTAGACGTATTGATGAACTTACTGCCATCTTCTCAATCTCTCACAGCAGAGATCGGCTTTATCTAGATTCAAATAATAAACACATTTTCATATAATGTCTGTTTTCTGAAAGTTGTATAGACGTCTGCATTTTGCACTACCATATCTTAACTGGATTATGCTCATTTGCACTGCCGACTGTATTTATAGTACCTACTGTTTACATTTGCATTTTGCACCGTACTTCTAACTGCAATATGCAACCACTTTCCACTGCACTTTTACACTTTTTTTCAGATAGCTCTGTACATAATTTATTGCACTACCTTAATCCACAGCTATTCCTCATATTAGCCTAACATATTATTGTATACCTCTATCTGTAAAGTTCTGTTTATAGTAATAGCCATCTGTATATTATATTCATAGTACATATTCACCTGTAAATTCAGTTCTGTTTATAGTAATAACCATCTCTCTACTTATACATATTTATATATATTCAGTACATTTCCATGTCCTGCACTTACGCAACCATTGTATATCCTGCACTTGCTGCTATTGCACTTCTGGTTAGACCTAAACTGCATTTCGTTGCCTTGTACTTGCACTTGTGTAATGACAATAAAGTTGAATCTAATCTAAGTCTGAATGCTCTGTGAGGTAAATGAAGAATGAAACAGTAACTCACCTTTAGTGTTGTGTGTTGTGTTGTTCAGTCTGACACACACTCTTTATATATGACAGATCCTCAGACTCCTCCTCTGTGACACACAAGAAATTTACACACACATTTGGATGCAAATAATAAAGGCTTGTGCGTGAGTGCTGTGAGTTAAACATGCAGTGACAGACACAACTGTGTTTTACATGTTCAGTAAATCTGACAGAATCTGGGTGATTTAGTTTATAGCTATGATTTATAGTTTGGATTAATTCCATCACGATTAATTATCATTTTGGGTGTACATGTAGTATCTCTCATAATGCGCCTTACACAGCAAAAACTCCAGGGTTAAATGAACTCTCCTGTGAGTATATGTGAGACCACACTCAAGAGTGTTAAAGTGTTAAAATAAGAGTGTTAAAGTAACACTGAAGCAGTGTTAAGGTTAATGAGATAATTAAGTGATTAATTGAGTGATGATTGGCCATTAGTGACGAACACCTGATGATAACAAGCAGAATCGCCAAAGGAGAACACCACAATTATTAAGTCACCATTATGGTGATTAGTGTTTTATTTAGTTTGGATCTTGACCCTTGACATTTAACACATTAGATTTTGTTGTGGTTGTTTTAACAGCCATAAGAGCAAAAGTTGATCAGGTGGTGTTAGTTATGTTTTGACATAGTCACCAATTGAGCTGAATCATTGATTATCGCCTTATATTTGAGTTACGTTTACACCAGTCTTGTGATTCCAAAGGATAAAATCAAGCATTTTCAAATTAATCCAAAGGTTTCCTTAAATGTTGTTCTGATCAAAAAACAAAATATTTTAACAGACATCAGGAATCAGCCTGAGAATCTCAACAGTGGTGACCATCAAAAAGCATGTTGCAGAGCATTCTGGGAGCCATCAATCAAAATTCTTTCATGGCTCCCATCATTGCTGCATGAATAAATTATGAGCTTTACAAGCTGTTTGTCACCCTTGTTGAGATTCTTACACTGATTCTTGATTTGTGTGGGCCTAAAATGTTTTTAGACTAGGCTCTAAATGAGGTTAATGATTCAGTCAAAACATAACCAACACCAAGCAATCAGCTTTTGTCATTGCTTGTCTGGCTGTTACAACTCAGTTACAGCACCAAACAAAATATAATACTAAAAGTCAAGGGTCAAAAGTAAAACAAATACTGTTCACCATAATGGTGACTTGATTTTTAGATTTTTCTCATTTGGCGATTCTGCTTGTTATCATCAGGTATCTTCAATAATGGCCAATCATCACTCAATGAATCACTTAATTATCTCATTAACTTTAACACTCTTATTTTAACACTTTAACACTCTTGAGCAGGCGTCTCCAAACTCAGTCCTGGAGGGCCGCTGTCCTGCAGAGTTTAGCTCCAACTCCAATTAAACACACCTGAACCAGCTAATCAGTGTCTAACTAGGGCCTTATAAGACACTGATTAGCTGGTTCAGGTGTGTTTAATTGGGGTTGGAGCTAAACACTGCAGGACAGTGGCCCTCCAGGACTGAGTTTGGAGACGCCTGCTCAAGAGTGTGGTCTCACATAGACTCCCAGGAGAGTTAATTTAACTCTGGAGTTTTTGCTGTGCAGCAGCAACCCCCCTTCATAAAGCGCGCATGCCTCTCACTTTAGGCTAGTCGCTATCATGTTTAATTTGACGGGAGTCACACGCGTGACGCATGGAGTCACAGGACTGTTTATTTGTCTTAGCCAATCACGTTGACAGGGGGGAAAAAACGAATTATGTAGCAACGGCAGGTTTAGGGAAAATAGCGCAGCAAAAGTACAGATACAGCACTTAAAATGTACTCAAATAAAACTAAAAGTACACTGTTTTTAAACTACTTAATAAAGTACAATTCCTGAGAAAAACTACGCAATTACAGTAACGAGAGTATTTGTAATTCGTTACTTTACACCACTGCTCTCTAGTTTGTATGTTTGTGTACATATCTTTATTATTGTCAGCGCTAGAGTTACACTTATTATTATTACATCTTATGTTCCTGTTTGAGACATGGTTTGCAGTGTTTCTCTATGTTTAATGGGAGAATGGTTGTAAACAACAAGCTTTGCAGCACTATCAAGGTGTCAGGGTACAGCTGTGCACTGGCCATAATCTAGAAATTACAGCTTGCTTTACATTTTGCATCCAGTTTTTTTGGTAATAATGTTCATGTTTAATTATTACTCTTAATGTATTGTCCTGTATTACTGTCAATCTGTTTAATTATTGTAATTCATTATTATTATTATCATCATCATCATCATCAGTATTACAGTTTTTTACGATTGCTATGACAATTTTTTTTAACACACCAACGCACCTACATCACACAATTGCCAAAACTGTAAATGTCATGCTCAAAATCACACATTGTAAACTAAACTGCAACACTAATTTGCAAAATACAATAATACACTAACACACTATTTCTACCAAAACCCTAACATGTTCTCTTCCAACAGGAACATTCAGTCAATCATAGCATAGTCATAAAAACACTAACAAGATGGAATTACAGAAACTGCATTGTTTTATGTGTCACGTCTGCCCTTATACAATAGACAGTATATTTTATTGATCATAGATTGTGTGTCTTTTGAAGAATCTCCACATTTTTGTTTTGTTGGGTTTAGTAAATGCATGCATTTTGTTTCTTTTGCTGTAGAAATTCAATACAAAAAATGAATGACCCATCTCAGAGTAACTTTATAGAATGCCCTTCAGTTTTATTTCATGATCAGCAATCACAATGTTGCCAATAACAAGTTCCTGTCCTTCATTTAGGAGCTTTCCTCTGCCCCTGAGGGAGGTAAATGTTGAATCCTTAGAGGGACAAAATACAGTTAGGGACCAGAGGCATACAGTCACTGTAATACATGGTAAAACCATTTACACTTTGCAGTAGGAGAAGCCCTTATACAATACCCTACCTGTTGGTTTCTTGAAAAATCTGGATAATGGATGCCACTGTGTCCCGGCTGTGATTTGGCTGTACTCGTTCACCAGCCCCTCTGTATGATAGCCTGGGGTTTATGACATGGTCTATGATAGTAGCTCTTATTTCATCAGTTTCCCTAATTCTGGCCCTTCTTTGAGCACCACCGTGCATTCTAACTCCTCAATCTCTACCTTGCCCTTGTCCAGGCATTCTTCTCTCTTGCTCTGGTCCCACTCCTCTCCCTTGTCCTGATACTCATCTTCCTCTCCCTCATTTTTCTGACTTTTCTGGAATCAGCTGTGATTTATATATTTGCACAAATTCAATCAGCTGTTTATCAATGGGCATAAAATACAGGGGATATATTTGTGTTTCAATTCACAATATGAACAGCTGTTTACCTTGACTTTAGCCTATAAGGTTAGGGTTTAGAACATGCTGTTATCTGTTCTGACATACAGTGTTAAAGCATTGGTAAAATTGGCAGTAAAATTAATTGTTTTGGTCTTGGTTGAGCTTGTGCGTAAAAGAAGTTAAATCATTTTAAATTTGTGTTAACTATATGCATTTTGTGTCAAAGCAACAATAAATGTATAGCCTACACAGACAGATGTTGTGCTAACTGCATTAAGAGTTTAGGAAAATTGTTAAAAGTATAGAAAAAATTGTCATAGCGATTGTAAAAAACTGTATCAGTATTATTATTATGTATATTCATGTTTATGTTACTGTTTTTATTTGATAGAAAAACCACACTAATACGACCACACCAGCCAGTCTGTTGAGTGGTGATAATAAACGGGTTATTCCCAGAAAACAAGTGAATGTTCGTTTGGTCTCTAATCACTTAATCGAATGAGCCGGCAGCTTGGTCTATAGAGTGAAGAGTCACTTAAAACCTAACAATTTTTCAGGATGGATGCACTTTATAAAGCTTGGAAGAGCCAGGACATTTTTTAATATAACTCTGATTGTATTTGTCTGAAAGAAAAATGTCATACACACCTAGGATGGCCTGAGGGTGAGTAAAGCATGGGCTAATTTTCATGTTTGGGTGTTAAGGAAGTCGGTTTCTGCAAATAAAACTTGCATGTCTGATAAAACTGCAAAATGAAATCATTTGAATATGTTCACAAGGCATTGTGTGTTTTTATAACTATCAACATCAACTGCTATATAATATATACATATTAAATATTAACCACTGTTTGTTTTCATGAGTTTTGTTATCAGATAAAAACTGAACCAATATTTTATGTCCTGAAGAAAGTGAGTACTCCATACACTGTTAACCCGGATACACAGCAAATTTCCCAGTGTTAAATTAACACTGCTCAGAGTTTATATAATCCACACCCAGAGTGTTATAAGTAACTCTGAATCTGTTTTGAAGTTAATGAGATATTTAAGAGATTAGATTGAGCATTAATGATGAACACTTGATGATAATGAGCAGAATCACTGAAGAAAAGAGAAACTCAAGAACTACAACTGACTTCAGCCAGAGCCTAAGATGGAATCAACTGAAGATAAATTGTCTTTATTTCTGCCAGAAATAATCATCACTCAATTAAAAACAGCTGATGTTAACAATCAGAATAACTGAAGGACAGAGAAACACAAGAACTACAACTGACTTCAGCCACAGCCTAAAGCCTAGTTCACACTGCCCGATTTTAGCCCCGATTTTGACACGCCTACAGATTTTGCGAAATCGCAGACAAATGCCTGAAATCATAGACAAATCGGTGCTCGTGCACGTGAGTGACAATCACGCAGTGTGAATGATCAAAGACGCGATCAGAGAGAATCGCCAATGAGTCGCCGATGCCTGTGAGATATTTGGCATGCTAAATATCTGGACCTGTCTGCAATTTAGACTCCTGCTGTGAGAAATGTGTTCTGACTGAAAAATACATCTGCGATGACCGACAGCCAATGAGAGAGCAAGATACAGGGCAGCGGGAGGCTCGGGCAGGAGTTATAGACCATAATATTAGTATTTTAATAGATATATGTACAGTTATATCAAACAGAAACAAAGCACAAACATTGCACAGACAATTTGGACCGCAAGTTTCTGCACTGCAGTCTATATTTTTAATAACAATTCCAGTCTCGCGCGAGAACTCCAGTCTGATGCACGTGTGATCTCGCGTTGTTTCTTTCTCACTTCCCGTGTGTGCTTTGTTGTGAAACTGTAATTTGCGGACGGGACAGAGCTGTCGGCTATTATTCCTCTTGTACAGTCATACAGTGTGAAACCCCCTGTCGCCGATCCATCGTGCAGTGTGAATAGAGCAGTGACTGAATGCTGGCCCAGATAGTCATGCAGTGTGAAAAGAGCAGTGATCCGACGAGTTTGAAAATCGTGCAATCTGAACTCGGCATTAGGTGAAATCAACTGAAGATAAAAGACATTAAATCTCTGAAGATCTCATTAGAGGAGGATTACACAACTCCACAAACAGCATTACCAGCTTCACACATTACTAACCAGACTGACTTTATGTCTTTTATATGACTACAGAAGCTCTTATTGAGAATGAACAGGTTTTTGTAGTTGTTTTCTAAATGTTTTTAATGATGGTGATCAGTGTTTTCTTTAGTTGGACATTTTGACAAATTTTAATGTTAGTGTTTCTTTGCCTGCTGTAACTGAGTTTGCTATGGCAAGAAAAGCAAAAGAAAACAGAATCAGATGCTGTCAACTGCTTTATTATAAGAATATGATCACTGCAAAGTGGCATAATTCACTGTTTTTTTCACTGAGTATGAGCAAAAAACTATTAACTTTGTTTTATTGTGATTGTAGAAAAGATCCAGCATCGTTTTAATCAGAAAAGCTGAATATGTTTTAAAGCAGATTGTACACTTAACACTTTTAACTCCTGCAACATATACTCACTCACACACAGACATCAAGAATCAGCCTATGAATCTCAACCATGGTGACATGCTTCATTTGACGTTACCATTATGGTGATCAGTGTTTTCTTTACTTGTGCTCTTGACCCATGACATTTTATTCATTAAATGTGTTTCTGGAGACTGTAACTGTGTATAAACATATTTGTTATGGCAAGAAAAGCCAAAAGGAAATATGATTAGGTGCTGGCTGGGTGGCCAGAGCAGGAGGGACTGCTCAATGTATGTATCTGACAATTTTAATTTTCTCAGCCAAAATGGCTGACTAAATGTTAGTGGTGGAAAGTCCAAGTTCAGAAAATAAAAAGTCCTGGACTGCATTTTGTTCCAAACACATGGGTTTGATAAGTAGTACAATTTTTGGCCAGGTGGTAGAATGAATTATTGAAATCAGCGGATTGAGTTCATGAGTGGAATTTGAGTGGGGCTTTCTGGCCCCTAGACTTTACAACTCTGGTAACATTGATATAATGCCAAATAAAGTTCTGAAGAAAAATGTGTTCCATTGATCTTCCAAAATGACAAACATCCATCTATGTTGATTCAAGAAGATTATATCTTTTGTTTGACTGGAGTCTGTTTGATGAGACTATGTTAGTGCAGGATGTGCTGTAGGAAGAAAACAGCATTTGTATTTCCCCTTAAATAAACCTTTGTGTTTTTAGGAGACATATCTGGTCCGGATGTGCAGTATGACTTATTATAAAGAAACGTATTGATTTATTTGTACATTTTGCAAAGATGTTACAAAGCATAGCTGGAAGCAGCAATTACGAGCCTGAGCAAAGCCTGCACCAATCACATATGTAGTGTTATGGTGATTATTTTTGGCAAAGGGATTTAAAAGGGAATTAGCAGAATTACTAACAATGTAACAAAAATTGCTATTAGCTTTTAAAGTTTAATTTCTATATGACAAACTGTTGCAGATATATATGCAGATATATGTTTAGATAAAATCATTAATATGTCTGTAAAATATTTCACAAACCTCTTAACTCAAGGGTCAAATAAGTCCACTGTGTTTTATTCCAATTGGGTTTTGTTAGCCTTTTCTAATAACTTATGGATCCTGATTGGCTGATGGTGGTCATGTTGTTCAAGATACAAGCGCTACACTGTAAATTCCCCGGTGTTGAATTAACACCGCTCTGTGTTCATATGGGAACCACCAGCAGGATGTTAAAGTAACACTGAAGCAGTGTTAGAGTTAATAAGATACTTAAGTGATTCATTGAGTGATGATTGATTATTGAAGACACCTGATGATAATGAGCAGAATCACTGAAGGACAGAGAAACACAAGAACTACAACTGACTTCAGCCACAGCTATAAATGAAATCAAATGAAAAGACATTCTGTTATTACAAACCACACTGACTTTATTTATGTCAGACCTCTACAGTTCTTTTTGAGAATTAACAGGTTTAGATGTTGATGATTTATTGAAAATGTGTTTGCTTTAGTTGGACAGTTTGACTCTAGACTTTTGATGTTAGTTCTTTTTTTATCAGTGTTTATGAAAACATATAATTGCAGAAGTGAACACTGAAAACACAAAAAATGACACTGTCACATCTCTCGACCAGTAGATGCAGCTGTTCCAAAACCAAGCAACATTTGATGAATATTGTAAACATGGTGATTTTCAACTCTGCATGAGCTCAGGAATCAGAGGAAAACTCTGTTACTATGTCTTACGGTTAAAAAAATTCAGTCAATATTCAGACTCTTTGATCAAACGGTTCTATGTGCTGTCATAGACTTCCATTCAAGAATAATAATAATAACTAGAATGTACATTTCCTGAAGAAAATGTGAGTGGTGCTTGCCATGGCAAAACTCGCCACCCGGTTGCTTGGTTGTGTGTATTGGATTCTTACCTGAAACAAAAGAGGCCACCCCCATGTCTGTACGATGTTCTGAAGCTGAGATATGTCCTATTCATGTGTTTGTACGTTGCTAGGGTACTCTAAATGGTTGGTATGGTGTGGCTATACAGTTTATGGGGTGACATTTAAAGACTATTTGCCAGTCTGAGTCAAAAGACCCAACCCCCATGCCTCCACGATGTTCTGATGCAGAGATACAGGTCCTTGTAAACGGTTGCTAGGGTACTCTGTTTGGTTACTATGGAGTGGCTTGGCAGCATCCAATGACAATACTCCAAAGGCTGCTTGTCAGTATGAATGATATAAACCAACCCCCATGTCTCTATGATGTTCTGATGCAGAGATATAGTTATTGGTAAACAGTTGCTAGGGTACTCTGTTTGGTTGCTAGGGAGTGGCTTGGCAGCTTCTAATGATGATACTGCTTGTCAGTATGAATGGTATAAACCAACCCTCATGTCTCTACGATGTTCTGATGCAGAGATATAGGTCTTGGTAAACGGTTGCTAGGGTACTCTGTTTGGTTGCTATGGAGTGGCATGGCAGCATCCAATGGCGATACTCCAAAGGCTGCTTGTCAGTATGAATGATATAAACCAACCCCCATGTCTCTATGATGTTCAGATGCAGATATATAGGCCTTGGTAAACGGATGCTAGGGTACTCTGTTTGGTTGCTATGGAGTGGCTTGGCAGCTTGCAATGATGATAGTGCTTGTCAGTATGAATGATATAAACCAACCCTCATGTCTCTACGATGTTCTGATGCAGAGATATAGGTCTTGGTAAATGGTTGCTAGGGTACTCTGTTTGGTTGCTATGGAGTGGCATGGGAGCTGCCAATGATGATACTCCAAAGGCTGCTTGTCTGTATGAATGCTATAAACCAACCCCCATGTCTCTATGATGTTCTGATGCAGAGATATAGTTATTGGTAAACGGTTGCTAGGGTACTCTGTTTGGTTGCTAGGGAGTGGCTTGGCAGCTTCTAATGATGATACTGCTTGTCTGTATGAATGATATAAACCAACCCCCATGTCTCTATGATGTTCTGATGGAGAGATATAGGTCTTGGTAAACGGTTGCTAGGGTACTCTGTTTGGTTGCTATGGAGAGGCTTGGCAGCTTCCAATGATGATACTGCTTGTCAGTATGAATGATATAAACCAACCCTCATGTCTCTATGATGAGAGGTGGTGGTCCAGTGGGTTAAACCACTGAACTGATATGCATAAGGTTGCTGGTTCGATCCCAGCGGTCACCACCAGTGTGTCCTTGAGGTACTTTACTCCACATTGCTTTACTCGTCTCTGTGACATTCAGATGTGAAGATATCCCTTTGTGGATTTGGGTTGCTAGGCTGCTTGATAATGGTTGCTAGGGCGTGGCTAGTAAGTGTTGAAGGTGATTTGTGATTGGCTGTTGATGCCCCGAGTCAAACAAACCCACCCCCATGTTTCTATGACACTTCTATCAAAAGATATCCCTTTGATGTTTTTCAATGGAAGTGTATGGGATCAGTTGCTAGGGAGCTCTAAATGGTTGCTAGGGAGTGGCTTGATAGGTTCACAGTGATCCTGAGATAGTGATTGGCTGTCTGAGTAAATTGAGCCCACCCCCTTGTCTCTGAGACACTGTGATCCAGAGCTGTGGTCAATACAAAATCCCTATGCAATTTCCCATAGTAGGATAAACACATGAGATTAATGGGACGTCCATCCCCATTATAAGTCAATGGGGCAAATTTGGGGAGCTCTAGCGCCCCAGGGGTACAACTCACACCCCATTGAGATGTGTCTTCTTACAGGGCCTGTCAGCCTCTTCAAATGTGGTAAGTCACGAGTTTCTACGAAATCCTCTCTCAGAGTTATGACTCGTTTTTTCGCTACTTTTTCGCCCCTGGGGTGAACACCGCACCCCCGACCCCTTAGAAAAGATATAGCACACCATTCCCGAATAAGCCGCACGTTTTGACGCCTCATTCATGGGTCTGTGACAAACGCTGTGGGAGGAGTAGCGCACCAAAATGTTGTGTGGAATAATAATAATAAGTATGGTGGATAACAATCCTTTGCTACGCAAGCACCACTAATAATATGAAGAAGAAGAATTTGGGGCCAATCACTGAAGGCACAGCCAACAACACAGGGAACATTCATGAAATCTAAGGCACATTATGAGAAAGACATTTATATCCAGAATGATAATTAATCATGATGGAATTAATACAAACTACAAACTGTAGGTATAAACTAAATCACCCAGATTCAGTCAGATTTACTGAATAGATCAAATATAATTTTGTCCCACTACATGTATAGTTTGCATCAATGATGATAGATGCCTTTTTAATTTGCATCTAAAATGTGTGTGTACATTTCTTGTGTGACACTGAGGAGGAGTCTGAGAATCTGTCATATATAAAGAGTGTGTGTCAGACTGAACAACACAACACACAACACTAAAGGTGAGTTACTGTTTCATTCTTCATTTACCTCACAGAGCATTCAGACATCTATACAACTTTCAGAAAACAGATAGAAAAATGTTTCTGTGATTTCCGTCTAGAAACAAACACATCTCTACTGTGATCTACTGAGGACAGACTGAGAAGATGGCAGTAAGTTCATCAACATCTCTTCATTTCTAGAGATGGTTTTCAGTGTGATGTTCATCTCTCTCTCTCTCTGTCTCGTGTAGTTGATGGGGTTTTTGGCAGTTCTTCTCTCTGTTGTTCTGGTGAGCGGGTGCAGTCAGGATGGAGATATGCCGGCCGAATGTTCTGACCTTTATAAAGCAGGACAAAAGCTCAGTGGGGTTTACTCCATCTATCCAGCAGGGAACGCTCCTGTCTGGGTTTACTGTGACATGATCTCAGATGGGAAAGATGATGACAACGGAGGATGGACGGTACGAATGTGACTTTAGATCATTAAACACACATCAGAACACACATTATGAATCATATATTCTATATAAACCCATCACAGGTGATTCAGAGGAGAATGGACGGCAGTGTGAATTTCTATCGGGGGTGGAATCAGTACAAGAGAGGATTTGGGAATGTGCAGAGCGAATACTGGCTGGGTAAGATCTCACAGTGTGTGTCCGTTTGTGTGGATGATCATGTGTTTGGTTGAACATGTTCTTCGTGTGTGTGTGTGTGTGAGAACAGGGCTGGAGAACATGTACCAGCTGACACGTAACAGGAAGTACATGCTGAGAGTGGATCTGGAGGACTTCACTGGAAGGAAAGGTTTCGCTCAGTACTCGTCCTTCTCTGTGGGTTGTGAAACTGATGGGTATACACTGCAAGTTTCAGGGTTCAAGGATGGAGCAGCAGGTAGGATTTCATTCACATTTAAAAAATAAAATAAAATCACACTCAGTTGAGTAAATGAGCACCTGATGTTCTCAATGATGCTCTTCCTCTCTGCAGGCGACTCTTTGACCTACCATAATGGTATGAAGTTCTCCACCTTTGACAAAGACCAAGACACCGATGGGGGAAACTGTGCCAAACAGTATCTCGGGGCATTTTGGTACAACAACTGTCACTACGCAAACCCCAATGGTGTGTATTTATGGGGAGAAGACCCCACCATTTTTGCCATTGGAGATGTTTGGTACCACTGGAAGAACAATTATGCTGTCAGTATGAAATCCATCAGCATGAAGATCAGACGTGTGTCTTAGACCTTTGAAGAAACATTACAGTGTTTCACAGAAGAAGAAAAAATATGAATTAAGGTTTTGGGTGTCCTTTCCTCTGTTAACTGTGTAACTTAGTAAATCATGGTATATATGGTAACTTATGATATATGGCTGTTGTTTTATATACTCTGATCAATTATTTCCTTTTTGATTTGAGTCACTTTTTTAAATCTACAACTGAAATAAATCAACAATAAAGTTCAATAAAGTTCAGCAATGAAAGGCATTATGTGTTGATGTGGATTTGTTTATCTCTACAATAGACCTCAGAAACCGTAAATGAGGAATTCAGCTCAACTGCTCATAAACTGATTAACTTTCCCTATAAATACAACCATATATGTGAATGAACAATGTGTAAGTTTCTCTTAACACAGATATCCCTATTTATTGCCAGTAAAAGTCCGTTTTACATCCCATTTTGCATCAACCAGCATCTTTTGTTGACACATTCAGTGTAATTCTCATTGAGTATGCAAGAGGACCCAGATTCACTATATTACTCTATAACCAGATAACAAAGCAAATGTTCTAAGAGCGTTTGTCTAATGTTCCCATTAAGTTATAAAAACGTTATTGTTTAATGTTCTCCAAACAGTTTTTTAAATGTTTCTTGGTTATGCATGCATTAAGGAAACATTCAATTGTATGAAATTGCAAACATGGGAAAGTTACTGTTGGGGATCGCCCCACTGAATGCCAGTTCTTTAATGGTGTTAACCACTTCAGCACTCTGATCAGAGAGGAGGAGTCATCAGATTTCGTTTCCACCTTTTAATAGGGCAAGTTTCAACCTTGTACACATGGCAATATACAACTGTAGGTAGTTTCTGTAATAAACAAATTAAACAGAAGTAAATAACTAAATGCCAAACTTAAATGTCCACATACTGTTGTGATAAAACAGCAAATTACAAATCAAACAATAACCAGCTAGCTCAGTCTCTTTAGCAGTATAAGAACAAGGAAATAAACTGAATATAAAAAGAGCATATAAACCACTTCAGGTACATTACACCATCCTCATTTTGGTATTAAAGTATAACAAATATAGAATATATGAGAATCATAAACATAACTAAACGAGGTAGCCACTATTAGTAATATAAGCCGCGATGCTAGCGGCACTTTCACGTGAGTTTCACGTGGGTTTCGAACTAATCATCATAAAGATCGCGAAACACCCGCGACTAACAGGCTTAATGCCAGAGACAGTCTCAGCAGTATAAACATCCAGTATTACAACCATAAAGTCATAGATAAACTTACTGCATCAATAACTTTGTCTTGCACTCAGAGATGCTGCACGGGTGAAAACTGCGTCATATTCTGACAGCTCCGTAAACGTAACAGAGAACGCATCACTTACGCCAAAACCGTATCCACTATAAATTGCGTAGTACGTTCTTTCCATATGGATTAAGTATTTTGCATAATACACCCTGCTTACATATAAAATACAGCGGGATACATAATATTGAAAGCCATATAATTAAAGAATTCACAACAGCCGCCCCCACATTTGAGCAGCAAATGTGTCAGTTAAGAGAATTCTTTAAGAGTCTTTGTTGTCATCATCAAGAGCAGGCAACAGAATGAGGCGGGCTACTGGCCTGGTGTACACTTTGCCTCTGACCAGGACATCTGCTGTTCTCACACACCCATCCTTACTGACCACAGTCTTAACCACTTTACCAATAGGCCACTGAGCTCTTGGAAGTTGTGGATCAATTATCAAGACCACTGAGCCTACTGCCAGATTGTCCGATGGTTTGTGCCATTTCTGGCGTGTCTGGAGCGTAGGTAAGTAGTTCCTTGTGAATTGAGACCAAAACTGGTCCACAAGATTTTGACAATGTCGCCATCTGCGCCGTCCCATTTCTCCTGAGGCATAGGCCAGGGTTTTGAATTCAAAATGCCCTCTACTTCTACTAAGACTGTAGACAGAACATCTTCAAATACGGACTGACTCCCCACTGCTACCTGGAGAGCAGCTTTAATAGAGCGGACCTCTCGCTCCCAAACACCACCAAAGTGAGGAGCATTGGGCGGATTGAACTTGAAGAGGATCTGGTAATCTGCTAACTGCTCTTTTAATTGAGATTCCATCGCTGCAAAGGCTTCTCGCAGTTCTCTTTCGGCACCACGAAAGTTTGTGCCACAATCCGACCTGATCTCCTTTGGTCTGCCACGTCTGGCTATGAATCGTCGAAGAGCAAGCAGAAAAGCGTCCACATCCATAGAGTTGAGAAGCTCTATGTGAACAGCTCTTGTGGTGAGGCATTTGAAAATGACACCCCAACGCTTCTCAATCCTTCTGCCTATTTTGACATGATATGGGCCGAAGCAGTCCACTCCTGTAGAATAAAACGGCGGGCAGAGAAGCCTGAGGCGCTCTGGTGGCAAATCTGCCATCTGTGGTACTTTAGGCTAGGCTCGCCATCGTTGACAGGATGCACAGTTAAGCTGGTGGTGTTTAACTGCTTGGTGCCCCCGCAAGATCCAGTATTGCCTCCGTATTTCCGCATACACTCGTTCTGTACCCGGGTGCAACAAACGCTCGTCGAAGTCTTTAATGAGTAACTTCGTTGCTGGATGCTGGGATCTAGCACTATTGGATGAATTTGTTCAACATTTGGGCTTTCCATTCTCCGTAATCGTCCTCCGACTCGGAGTATGTTAGTCTCTGGATCCCACTCTGGAGCTAAACACCTTAGTCGACTGTGGCTTGGTATAAGTGTGTGTGTTCTGAGGGCTGCTATTTCCTCAGGAAAACTTGAAGCTTGACACTCTCTCAGTAGGACCAATTCTGCTTCACGATGATTGATGAGCTGGGTGTTTATCGAATCATCTGTGACCTTTTGACAGGCTTGTCGAGTTGCTTCCACTAACTCTTTCCATGTGCTGAACTGAGCGGCATCTAGACGGGTTTGATCTGGTTCCGTAGTGGTTAGGCAGCAGATAGTGAGACACTTCAGTTCAGGTAACTTTTCTGATTTTGTCTGTTCAGGTCTCTTTGGCTAGTGCTCATAACCCAGTTTTAGAAATGATGGTCCCTGACTCCAGCGACCAGGCACAGTAAAGTTTAAGAGCGGTTTACCTCTTGTGATATCATCCGCTGGGTTCTGCTGCGTGTCTACGTACCGCCAAGCACTGTGCTCTGTCAACTCCTGTATTTCTGAGACTCGTGTTCCAACGAAGACTTTGAACCTACATGAGTCGGACTGAAGCCACTCCAGCACAGTTGTAGAATCCGTCCAGAGAATTGTCCGCTGGAGAGTGAGAGTGATCTCATCATTCAAAAGCTTTGCTAGCTGGGCTCCTGCCAATGCTGCGCATAGTTCCAAGCGAGGCATGGACTGCTGCCTCTTGGGAGCAACTCGCGATCTAGCCATGACAAAGGAAGTATGAATGACATCTTCGGTGTACTCTACTAAGTAAGCCACCGCTCCATAAGCCCTCTCGGATGCGTCGCAAAACACATGGAGGTCATATTTTCTTTGAACATCATTATGGACAGATGAGTAACAGCGTGGAATGGTTATCACACTAAGATGCTGTAACTCTTTTTCCCAGGTGTTCCAGGCAGCCTGAAGATCTGGCGGCAAATTTGGGCCATCCCAATCTCTTTTTTTTGACCACAGCTGTTGAATGAGCACTTTTGCTCGCGTGGTGAAAGGCACAATGAAGCCCAAGGGATCATACTGCGTTGCTAGCACTTAATAGGCTGTTCTCATTGTTAATGCGGCATGTTCAATGGGACGATAGTGGTATCCTAAAGTATCAGCAGCACAATTCCACCTGAGACCCAAAGCTGGCTCCATTGGATCAGTCTTGTTCTGCACTAGCCATTGTTCTGCAGCCAAGGACCTTGCTTCAGTGGGTAGATGTGCTATCACTGATGACTGGTTGCTAGCCCATTGTCTGAGGTCAAATCCACCCTCTGACAGCAGATTGCGCAGTCGATCGATTGTGAGCTTGGCCTCTGATGCGGTTGGAAAGCTTGCCAAATAGTTGTCCACATAAAAACTCTGCTGCACTGTTTGTAAAGCATCTGGGTAACTCTCTTGGTTATTGCGAGCATGCTGTTGAACAGCAAAAATGGCACAACATGGGCTGCTGGTTGTACCGAATGGTAAGACCTGCCATTCATAGACGTCTGGACAGTTCTCACTATGTAAATCTCGCCAGATGAAGCGGAGTAGAGGTCTGTCCTCAGGCAACAGGTGGATCTGATGGAACATTCCGCGAATGTCTGCACTTACAGCCACGGTGTGTTGCCTGAATCTCAAAAGGACTCCCAACAATGATGGGCCGAGTGCAGGACCTGGCAGAAGCTGATCATTCAGAGAAAGACCTTGATACCTGAATGAACAATTGAAGACCAGTCTGGATTTAGCATTGTGGCACACCAGGTGATGGGGAATGTACCAGGTCTCCTCTGATTTAGTAACTTCTTCAGGTTGGAGCTTAGTAACATAGCCTGCCTTGATAAGCTTATTAATCTCACCAGAGTACACAACAGCTTTCTCTGGGTCTCTCTGAAGCTTCCGCTCTGTGCTCCTCAAACTAGACATGACGGATTGGATTGTGCTTATGAGTTTTGGGGCACCAGGTCTACGCAGGAGGGGGGTGGCATAGCGTTGAACTTCTTCAACCTTAATTCTCTGCGTTCGGCATTCGAGAAGTTTAATCGCCTCTTGGTCTTCTTTGGAGCGAATCACCAGTTTCTCATTCCTATAAGGCAGGATGTCAAGTTGCCATAACTTCTCAACATTACGACAGAGCAAGTCATTGGAGCAGCCAGTTGACACGAAAAGACACTGCTGCACTGAGTTGTGGCTTTGTGTGCTCTCCTCAGCCCCTTGTAAGGCCCAGCCCAAGGCGGTGTGCACTGCAACTGGACCACCTTTAGTTCCTTGACGGACTGGCCTATCTGCTGTGATAAGATGGACATGGTCTGATCCTATCAGGACCAGTGGACGCACATTGTGGAATGACTGTAACGGAAGCTCTCTGAGGTGAGCGTACCGTTTCTGAAGTCTCTGCACTGGATATGATTGCTCTACTAAGTCCAGCCCCGAAGCAGTGAAGGCCCCAAGTATCTGGAAACGCCTCTTTGGTTCACTCTTTGGAGAGATTTCCAAGTTAATCTTGGACCCAGAAAGGTGAGTGATGTCAGATCTTACTGTGCGTAGAGCAAGTGTTTCGGGTTCACCCTTCAACTGAAGTTCATGGATAGCTATTGGCAAGATCATGGTTCGCTGCGCTCCATCATCCAGCACAGCGTAAGTCTCCACTGACCTGAACTTGCTCTGTAACAACACTGGTACCACTTTAAGAAGCACTCTGCTGGTGCTGGCGGGTGTGAGGTAAATACGACTCTCTGATGTACTTGATGTACAGTTTGTTGGATCATCACGGGCGATACGGTGAAGCACCTGGAGATGTATTCCACCACAGTCACTGCATGGCTTTTTGAGGTTACATATGTCGGGTACGTGAAACCGTGCACATCGCCAGCATCGCTTTCCATCAGTCATCCACTTCTGCAGGTCAGCAACCGTTTGCTCTTTGATGTTGTCACAGCGTGTAATGTAGTGCTCTTTACTGTTGCAAAAGAGGCAGTGTACCTTGAATGGTTTCCTCTGCTTGAGCTCTTTGGGACGGGTAGAAAGCACAGTTTCGTCAGAGGATGCACCATGATAAACAACTAGACTTGGTCCCTTTGGTTTAGCTGGGGCTTTCTCTTTACCAACACCCGGAAGTCTCTCATGCTGGTAACGCTGTACTAATCGGATAGACAGTCTCTGCTGCTGTGCCTTGACTTGCAGCCATCCAGCAAAGTCCTGTAAGTTATAAGGATTAAGACTTATGGAGTTGAGCTTACCCTGCTGTTGAAGGAACTCAATGAAGCCATCCCGTAGATACTTCGGCAGCTTGCTAAGTAGACGGTCTACATGTGAGCAGCAATTGAGCTCCATCCCCCTGGGTCCCTCTAGTGACAGCAGCATACTGACTAGGAGGTGAACTCGCAAAGCGAAGCTCTGAAAGCTGTGGTTATCATTGGGCTTGACATCTGGTGATGTGAGGATGGCTGCTATCTCACTTTGAGCCAGTTGATGTGGCTGACCGTACTGTAATTGAAGTGCTTGCATGGCTGCTGAATACGGATATGGGTGATGCAGACAAGACTGCGCGATCATCTGAGCTTCAGGCAGTTTAAGATGTTCCAACAGTACATGATATTTATATTTCTCCGTTAGCTCGGGGTAAGGCTCAAGCAAATTGTCCAATGCCAGCTTCATATTAGCGAATTCTCTCTCACTGTCACTTGTGAAGTCTGGAATTTTAGGTTTAGGGGGGCTATACATCATCCGCTGAGATATACTACCACCTGGTGGAGCTGCGGTCTGAGATGGTATCAGCTGTGGAGGAATGATAGCTGCAGCAGGGCTCACTGAAGGGAGTAGCCCAGGGATCATGGTTTGAGAGGGCAATGTTGATGGCCTCATTGTTTGGCAAGGAGGGATATAATTGAATGAAGTAGATGCCTTCACTGGCTGCATCTGCGAATGTGGTGTTGCAAGATAGCCGTAAGGTGTCATGGGATGCTGATAGACTGGTACTGGTGCCATCAGCTGCTGCTCAAGAGGCTGGAATGCTCGTTCAGCTTCTGTAGCTACAGTTCGTTCATGAAGGGGCAGAAATCTGGCAGAATGAGATGGAACAGGCTCAGATAGTGGTGGTAATGACAGATGAGAGGTGGGCGATGCTGTGCCAGAAGAGAGGGGAGAATATACTAGACCTGTAGTTTTTGATTGATTTGGCTGGATTGGAGTGAATCCAAGATTGCGACTCTCTACCTCTGTTTTAGAAACAGCACCTGTCCTATGTGAATTTTCTTCATATCTCACCGATGTACATACAGCAGCCTGTTTGCTGACACGTGACACTGTGTCATGTGCGTGTATGGGCAGAGGGCTTGATGCACCACAATGGGTCGGCGAAGATTGGAGCGATGATACAATAGCCTGTACTGGTTCATTGTCCTCATTTTCCTCTTCTTCTCTCAAGAATGATCTGATGTGTTCCATCATCTCGTTTCGACGGTGCTTACGTTTCTGAAGCCGATCTAATTTTCTGAGAAGATTGTCCATTTCCACTGTCTCCTCTTCCTCCTTCGCATTCATGTATTTCATGAGTTTTGTCATTGAGTCCATATTCAGTACGTCTGCTTGACTCGGACTGGGCGTGTCTCGATGTCCATCTGGGCTGGAGGCTGCATCTGCTTGACTAGTATACACTGCGGCTGCTGCTCCTCTCTGCTCCTCTGACTCCCTATGAACAGGACTGGAGGAAAGGGCAGGTCGGTGATGGAAGTCAAGGATGTAATCCTCAAAGCGCTTGGGTGTCTGACATTGTCGTGCTGGTCTTGCTCGAGTATCAGCATGGAGAGGGGATGTTAGGTTGCCATCTGATGACATTCTGAATAGCAGTCAAGATCCGGCTCGAAGGACCATTTGTTGGGGATCGCCCCACTGAATGCCAGTTCTTTAATGGTGTTAACCACTTCAGCACTCTGATCAGAGAGGAGGAGTCATCAGATTTCGTTTCCACCTTTTAATAGGGCAAGTTTCAACCTTGTACACATGGCAATATACAACTGTTGGTAGTTTCTGTAATAAACAAATTAAACAGAAGTAAATAACTAAATGCCAAACTTAAATGTCCACATACTGTTGTGATAAAACAGCAAATTACAAATCAAACAATAACCAGCTAGCTCAGTCTCTTTAGCAGTATAAGAACAAGGAAATAAACTGAATATAAAAAGAGCATATAAACCACTTCAGGTACATTACACCATCCTCATTTTGGTATTAAAGTATAACAAATATAGAATATATGAGAATCATAAACATAACTAAACGAGGTAGCCACTATTAGTAAGATAAGCCGCGATGCTAGCGGCACTTTCACGTGAGTTTCACGTGGGTTTCAAACTAATCATCATAAAGATCGCGAAACACCCGCGACTAACAGGCTTAATGCCAGAGACAGTCTCAGCAGTATAAACATCCAGTATTACAACCATAAAGTCATAGATAAACTTACTGCATCAATAACTTTGTCTTGCACTCAGAGATGCTGCACGGGTGAAAACTGCGTCATATTCTGACAGCTCCGTAAACGTAACAGAGAACGCATCACTTACGCCAAAACCGTATCCACTATAAATTGCGTAGTACGTTCTTTCCATATGGATTAAGTATTTTGCATAATACACCCTGCTTACATATAAAATACAGCGGGATACATAATATTGAAAGCCATATAATTAAAGAATTCACAACAGTTACTTTTAAATGTTCTCTGAGCATTCAGAAAAAAGTAGTAATATTTAAAAAATACATTTAAATAGTACCAAGGTAGAGGCCATTTTGAGTAAGACAAAGTCAGACTCTACCACTATCAAATGTAGGCAGAGCTGGTTTGAGTACATGAGAATATGAGAATATTGTTGAGAATATTTAGTAATTTCCTCACTACTAAATATTCCACGCTCAACTATTAGTGGGGTTATAACAAAACGGAAGCGATTGGGAACAACAGCAACTCAGCCACAAAGTGATAGGCCACGTACAAATCACAGAGCGGAGTCAGCGCATGATGAGGGTCACAGTGCGCAGAAGTCGCCAACTTTCCAACTTTCTGCAGAGTCAAGAGCTCCAGACCTCCAAACTTCTGTGGCCTTCAGATGAGCTCAAGAACAGTGTGTAGAGCTTCATGGAATGGGTTTCCATGGCTGAGCAGCTCATCCAAGCCTTACATCACCAAGTGCAATGCAAAATGTGGGATGCAGTGGTGTTACAATATGAAGTGTTTAAATATGAGTGTCAAAAAAATCTCTATTAAATTTAGTTGTTTGATTTTCCAAATCACTGAACCACATCCAGTGTGGACCCAAGAGGCAGGTTTAGAAGGGAAAAAACAGATTTTTACAGTCTTTATTTAGTATTCTTCAATCAATCAATCAATCAATCAATCAACATTTATTTATACAGCCCTTTACAACACACAAGGGGAACCAAAGTGCTTTCCAATAATACAAATAATTAAAAAAAAACAAAAACAACAGCAATAGAATACACAGAATGCCACAGCAACTGCTAAACATTGAAAGCCAGTCTAAATAAATGAGTTTTAAGCTTAGCCTTAAAGAGGCCCAGGTCAGTGATTGTACGTATATTAGCAGGGAGCTTGTTCCAGAGTCTGGCCCAGCTACGGAAAAAGCCCGGTCACCCCAGTGTTTGTACCGTGACCTTGGGACTTCCAGCAAAAATGTATTTGCTGATCTAAGAGTCCTATTCGGCTGACGCAAAGCCAGCATCTCAGTTATGTATGGTGGTGCAAGGCCATTGAGAGCTTTAAAAACAAACAATAGAATTTTAAAATCAACTCTAAAAGAAACTGGAAGTCATTGAAGCGATGAGAGAATTGGAGTTATATGCTCATATTTGCCTGTGTTAGTTAAAAGACGAGCTGTCGCATTCTGCACTAGCTGAAGGCGCCTGAGTGATGACTGTGAGACACCAGCATAAAGCGCATTACAGTAATCTAACCTTGAACTAATAAAAGCATGAATAGCTTTCTCAAGGTCAGAACGATTTAAAAATGTTTTGACCTTAGCCAATAAACGTAGCTGAAAAAAAACTAGCTTTAACCACACTATCAATCTGTTTATCAAATTTCATGCCAATATCAAAAGTTACTCCGAGATTTCTAGTTGTCAGTCTAAGCTTTAAAGTCAGCATACTAAGGTCAGAGGTTGCAGACTGACCAAATAGAATATATTCAGTCTTTTCTGCATTCAAGTGAAGGAAATTTAGCTCTAACCATAATTTAATATCGTCAATGCAATCAATTAGTGACCCAACTGCATCAGTGTTTTTTTGACTCAAAGGCAAATAAATTTGCAAATCATCTGCATAGCAGTGATAAGCTATGTTATGCCTGGCTATGATGGACCCGAGAGGCAGCATATAAAGCGAAAATAAAACCGGCCCTAGAATGGAGCCTTGTGGCACCCCGCAGGAAAGTGAAGTGGAAGAGGAGGACGAGTTCCCAATCGCTACAGAAAAGGTTCTGTTGGTCAAATATGATGAGAACCACTGAAACACAGTACCCTTAATGCCAACATAGTGTTTCAGGTGAGACAGGAGGATTGCATGGTCTACTGTATCAAAGGCCACCGTGAGATCAAGTAGTACTAAAATGACAGGGCTCTTGGCATCAACAAACTGAGCAATATCATTATGCACCTTTAAAAGTGCAGACTCAGTGCTATGTCGCGATCGGAATCCTGATTGAAATTTCTCAAACAGAGAATTATTTTCTTAAAACGAATGTAATTGTATAAAAACAACCTTTTCTAATACTTTTGAAAGAAAAGGAAGATGGGAAACTGGTCTGAAATTGGACAAAACTGAGGGATCTAGATTTGTTTTGTTTTTTAAGAAAAGGCCTAACCACAGCATGTTTGAAAACAGCAGGGACAGATCCTGTGCCAAGACATGTTTTAATCAAAAGCAGCAAGAAAGGCCCTACTGTAATAAAAGCCTCTTTTAGCAATCTAGTTGGAACAAGGTCCAAGGGGCAATTTGTAATTTTCATCCGTTGTACTACTTTATTAAGGACTTATAGTGAGACTGGTTCAAACTGTTCAAAAACCGCAGAATGTGCTGCAGCAACAGCTAAATCAGTTACAGAACTATTATTAGTTGTGAGTTGTCTGACAGACTCCACTTTATTAATAAAAAAGTTAAGGAAATGATCACAAGTGGAGACTGAGGCATCTATCAGAGAACAGGTATTTGGGTTCACAACAGAATTGATTGCATTAAACATCACCCTTGGACAATGCCCGCTATTGGTGATAATATTTGACAAATAGTTAGATTTTGCTTCCTTTACAACCCTTTGGTAATCAGAAAGACAGCTCCTTAATATTTCCAAAGATACATGTAATTTGTCTTTCTTCCATCTCCGCTCTGCCTGTCTACAGCGCTGCCTAAGGCTGCGGGTGGCATCATTTATCCAGGGATCTGCTCTTATCTTAGGAGATCTGCGTTTGTAAGGGGCAATAATGTCCAGAATTTCAGAACAAGTTGAATTAAAAGATGAAAGCATACAATCAGGGCATGTAAAAGAAACTAGCTGGCTAGCTGATCAGACGGACAGCAAACATGGATGTTAAAATCACCACAAATCAAAAGTTGGTCAGACTTAGGGACAACATCAGCTAAAAACTCGGAAAACTCTTAAATAAAATTTGTATTGTAATAAAAAAGGCAGGTCCCAGGCACTCAAACGTAAACAGAGGAGAAGGAATGACTTAAAAAGCCTTTATTACGTATGGCTTAAGTCATATTTAAAAAACTACAAGTGCCAACATGTTTCGACCAAACAGATGGTCTTCGTCAGGGCAAAGCAGCACACAAGATGAGAATGACACAAACTTATAAGTTGAACCCCACCCATAGTCAGAAAGCATTCAATTAGCCTAATAAGGCCTAATATAATCAATTAACCCAATTGATTGAAACCTGCCTTTTTTATTGCCATTGGATTTTTCCCTACCCCAAGAGCACCTATTGTGGACTGTTTAACTCTACCTGAGCGCCGGGTTGAACCCTTTGCAGTTCATTGTCTTGGGACAGTATAGGGAACTGTCCTCAACTCAGGCTTTGCTCCGCTATAGTCGTTAGCGTTTGGTGAGTAATTTACCATGGAGACACACTCTTTTTCTACGGATGAAGGAAGAAATATTATTGTCACAGACTCTTTACTCACGCATGTTGAGAATGTTTCGAGCACTGACTGTTCAACAAAGAAACACGAACTACGCAAACTTTCAGAGAAAGATATGAAGCTTAAATGGCATGTAATCTCACTTTCTGATTATTGGAGAGAGGGCCGCATCCCTCGTGGGCTACGCCTATCAAAATTCCCCTCCACTTACACGGAGGATGTCGCTTTCAAATCGAAATGGGAGTCTATTTTAAATAAATGCTCAATGGACTTGATGCTACTGCTCATACAAGAGGGCAAGAAAGAGAGGGAACAAATTCAGTCCCGTACCAGAGACATTGAGTCTTCCTTACCCACCCCACTAAATCTTTCAACTAAACATCGAAATAAATCTAATTAATAAACTGAATTAACCATATAAACTAAATTACTGATCTAATTATTGATCTAAAGCCCACACTGTCACCGTATGGAAATTGAAATGAACTGATGACATCAAATGGCTATACAGCTGAATAAAATTATGCTGCATTATTTTCCTGTTTAACACTGTAAAGCTGCTTTGAAACAATCTACATTGTTAAAAGCGCTATATAAATAAAGTTGACTTGACTTGACTTGGAGGGCCACTGTCCTGCAGAGTTTAGCTCCAACTTGCTTCAACACACCTGCCTGGAGGTTTCTAGTATGCCTAGTAAGACCTTGATTAACTGGTTCAGGTGTGTTTGATTGGGGTTGGAGCTAAACTCTGCCGGACAGTGGCCCTCCAAGAGTAGGATTGGACACCCCTGGGTTAGGCAAACAAACTGCAAGACTGAGCAAAGGTACAAGCAACCGCAAGTCTTTAAATATACACCTGTTAACACTCTAACAAGCTAGGCACAGGTTGAACCAATAACGAGCAGTGAATTAGGAAGATGTGGAAGGTCTTGTGCTCTCAGTCTCCCTCTGCTGGACACACTGTGGTGTGACATTAGTCAAGATCTTTCCTAATCAAAGGGATTACAATATGAATCTGCATTAAAAGGAATAAGCCGTACTACTTGTCTTGCCTCTCCAAATGATTAAAAAGAAAGGAAGTTTATACTTGTTAAGAGAAAAAATTGACTTTGTTTATATGGAAAAGGCTAAAGGGGCTTTTGTTAGGAAAAAAAACAACGAGGCAAACTTAAAAAAAATATCCTCTTTGTATATTGATGACACTGCTGTATCAGATGACAAAAGATTTTTTAAGTTTGTTACAGACTTTTATCAAATTTTATAGACATCCTTTAACCCTGAAGTTTTTTTAGTTACCCTTCACTCCTTGTATAAGTATACATATCAAACATCTTTGTGAAGAGGAGATGTCATTGAAAGAACTAGATGCTATCATTAAAAATAATTAAACTCTTTCTAACAAAATCCCAGGACCTGATCGTTTGCCTTTTGAGTTTTTTGGAAAAATATTAAAGAGATTATTTTTAATGCGTTTAATGAGTGTGCAACTAATTGAGAAATTACAGAATCTATGAAAAAGGGAGTAATTACACTATTTCCAAAATCTAATAAAGACATTTTGCACTTAAATAACTGGCATCCAATTTCACTTCTTAACTCAGAAATCATATCTGTCATCCAGTCTGGATTTATGAAGGGAAGAAATATTTCTGTTAGACCTTCTAGATTATTCAGATCTGGTAAATAAGGATCTCTTTCGATACCGCTGAGCACAATTTCATCCGGCCCTACGTCAGTTTGGTTTTGGCCCAACCTTTACAAATATGATGCACACCTTTTATAAAAAATATTTCAAGTAGTGTTTCTTTATCCGACGTCTTCGACTGGTTGTCATAAATGTTACCAGATTATTGGTTGCTTTCTCAAATATTACATGGCTGTATTTTTAGTGTTAGCAGTCAAAAATAAAACTTGGAGATCTCATGTTTTTTTGTTCTTACTGAGAATCATCTATAAAGGAGTAAGCTACATTTTTAATTTGCAGGGTATAAGGTGGAATAACATTCATAGCATACACTGTAAAACCTAACAGTTGTATGTACTAAAAAAAATGAGTTCACTGCACTTAAATATGACTGAATGTTGTGTGGACACAATGACTGAAACAGAACTCAAACTGAATGAGTTCTAGGACATTTCTAGTTCCCAGCATGATAATTGGATAATAATTATATTGTTAAGTGATTAAATAAGTGATAATTGTGTATTGGTGGTGACACCTGATGATGGTAATGAGCAGAATCACTGAAGGAAAGAGAAACAAGAACTACAACTGACTTCAGCCACAGCTTTAGATGAAATCAACTGAAGATAAAAGAAGACATCAAATCTCTGAAGATCTCAGCAGAGGAGGATTAAACAACTCCACAAACAGCATTACCAGCTTCACACATTACTAACCAGACTGACTTTATTTCTGTCATTTCTGTTATATTGAAAATAATAGTTTTGTTTGAATTCACCATGATGGTGTTCAGTGTTTGCTTTTGTTGGGATCTTGACCCTTGACAAAACATGTTTGCTCTGGCTGCTTTAACTGTGTTTATGAAGCACATTTGCTATGGTAAGAAAAGCTGAGAGGAAATGTGATCAGCTGGTGTTGGTTGTTTTTTGCTGATAATATTATCGTCATGTAGTGACTGAATCACTGAGCTCATTCAGAGTCTAATGCTCTGGTTATAAAGGTTTTGTGTTATTGTATTTTTGTATTCATAATAGAACCTGTTGGATTCTACAGCACAAGATCCAGGATGGTTGTGGTAATCGAACAATAGGCGGAATTTAAATGAATAACATTAATGCACAAAAGCTTTTAATCTACAACAGTACTCGGACACACACAGACATCAAGAATCAGAGTATGAATCTCAACAATGGTGACAATCAAAAAATAATATTCAGATAAACAGATCAACTTTGAACATAAAACAAGCTACAAAAACATCACAAACACCGCAAAAGTAAAAGAAAATAGTAAGAATCAAAGAAAATTAGTCACAATTCAGATGCATAATTTATTCATTCCGCAATGGATGCTGGGACCCATGAGGGAGTTTTGATCGGTGGTACCCAGCATGCACTGCAGCATGAAGCTTTTCATTGAATGTCACCATTGTAGAGATTCATACGCAGATTCTTGATGTCTGTGTGTGTCCGAGTAATGCCATAGACTAAAACCTACATGCACTACATGATTTTGAAATCTTGCATATTATTCGATTACCACAACAGTGCTGGATCTCGTGCTGTTGAATCATATAACCAATATTATGAATAATACAAAAATTAACAGCACAATACCGCTATAACCAGAGCATAAGACTCTGAATGAGAGCAGTGACTTAGGCCACTACATGATGATTATACCAACATTACTGTATAACCAACATCACCTAATCTCAATTTCTCTTGGCATTCCTTACCATAATGAATGTGCTTTCTAAACACACAGTTGTCTTTGCACATATATGATTGGACTTTCTGTGTCCCCCAGCGGTTCCCCTTTTAATGTTTTAGGGTCTACTTTGGTTGGATACTCATTTCGCAATGCCTGCCATATTGCCGGACGATATGCATCAAACACAGTCCCATCCATATAGCAAGAGTTCACAGCTCTGTCTAGTTCAGAAGCTTGAAGAATTTCTTCCATTTTGGCTCCACTTAGAATTTTCCCCAGAGGTGCTTTAATGTCTCCCACAGATAACAATTTGCCCATTGTTTCTTCTTCAAACACTCTAATCCATTTCCCAGCTCTCTCCTGGATGTCAGGAAGGCAGTTGACAAGCCCCTCAAAATCTTTTGTCACCCATAATTAAAATAGGGAGTTGTTTTACTTCCCTGTCTCTCTTCCTTGTGACCACCTTTCTTCATCAAATGTTCCCTCCTCTTCCTATATTTAAACTCTCTAATAGTCTTTTTCTATCACTCGCCCGTCTTTCTGTGCATTGTATTCATTCTTCTATTTCTTTGATGCTTTTATTAAGTCTTCTATTTGTGTTTCTGTTTCACCTTTTTATTTATTTATTTTATTTTATTTTTTCTTTCTGCCTGTTTATCCGCTTAGTTTTTAGTTGCTCTACTACATAACAATCTAACGGTATGTTTTTCTCAAATGTTTTACTTTTTCTCCTTTTGTCTCACATCTTGTCTTGTTTGTTTTTCGTTTTCTAACTCCACCTGTCTTTCCATTTGCATTTAGGATTGGGAACTGCCCTTCTGGAGTTACATTTGACAGAGTATTTGTTTTCTTTGTTTCCTTGTCTAACTCTTTTAAAATGTTCCTTGTCTGTTTTATATTTTTTAATAATTCTTCTCCTTCTTTTCTAAACAATGCCAGCACTCAGAGCCGGCCCAAGGCATAAGCGAACTAAGCGGCTGCTTAGGGCCCCGTGACCACCAGGGGCCCCCAAGAGCACATGAAATTACTTTTTGCTGCATGTTATGATGATTGAAATCGCGAAATGGCCTTAAACAATTACTAAATAAACTGCAAAAGGGCCACGAGCTTGCGGCGCCATCGCCCGGACACTATTCGCTTTTTAGTCAGGGTTCAAAGTCTAAAGTGCGAGAAAACTGGCGCTAAAACGTACTCGTCTGTTGCCCGGTAACCTTTTTATGAATGGATGGATGGATTTGAGAATGCGCTGTGGTTTGGTGCGAATATCTTGTCTGACGTGCTGCATGTTTTGGCGTACAGCATAGCTTCCAGTTTCTCAGTAAACGTTTTTCTGCAAGTGCTATAGCCTATCGTCCTCTTGGAATTATAAGTTGTGTAGCCTACATTTTGGAAGTTTTTATTAAGAAAATTAAAATGTTCTTTCTACACAGTCGAATGGAATGTAGAAAAATAAATGTTTATTTGCACCAAAATAAAAGCTCTGTTTAATATTTGAAAGAAATCAACATTTCTTGTTTTTAAAAGAAGTCTCTTCTGCTCAGCAAGGCTGCATTTATTTGATCAAAAATAGCTACAGTAAAAACTGTAATATTTTGAAATATTATTATAATTTAAAACAGCTTGTCTATGTGAATGTATAGTAAACTGTAATTTATTCCTGTGATCAAAGCTGACTTTATCATCAGTATTCCAGTCTTCAGTGTCATATGATGCTTCAGAAATCATTGTAATATGATGATTTGAGCTCAAGAAACATTTATGATTATCTGTGTTGAAAACAGTTGTGTACAATGTTTTAGGATTTTTTGAAAGCTTTCTATTTCAGAGAAATGCTGTTCTTTTGAACCTTCTATTCATCAAAGAATCCTGGGGAAAAGTGAGCATATTCAGCATAAGAGACTACCTAAAAAAAAAGTACATATCCCAGTCTGAACTGTAGTACTGTAAGGCTTTGAATATTAACACCTGAGCACACCTGTGGGTTTGCTACTGTTACAATTACAAACCGTATAAGGGTAAAAACATGACAGCCAGACATGATGTAAGCAACACAGCTACAACCACTAACTACTATACTGAATGAGTGAATGATCAAGAATTGACAATAGTCAATCGTATTGGTGGCATCGAGGGGCCCCCAAATAAAATTTTGCTTAGGGCCCCATAAGGGCTTGGGCCGGCCCTGCCAGCACTGCCTTTTCCTTTTCTCTTTTAATTTCTCTCTCCTTTTACTTTAAACTGTTCTTGATTTTGTAATTTTTTATCAAGGTTTCCATTGCATAATGTTACATGAAATGTCCCTTCCTTTGGCCATTTGGTTATCATATCCGGAGTTCTTTTTTTTATCTCTTAATTCTTTACACAATGGGTATTTTGACCCTAGCATTTCCACTGGAGTGGCCATAATTGTTCTTTAATCAATAATTATTTTAATAACAAATTTCTAGACTTGATTCACTCTTTAACTTAATTTTCAAAAGAATAATCACTTATTTATTTTTATTTTATTTTATTTAACTTTGCCTTTTACTTTTATCATATGCAAGCTTTATAATATTTTAATCACCAGCTGCTTTTTAACTTTCCCATTTTTATTTTACTATTTAACTTTACTTTGCATGAATAGAATAAATTATTCACCACTTGTCATATATTTTATTACTTTATTCTAATTCTGCAATGCCACTTTTCTAACTGAATGTCTTTCACATTCACAATATTAAAAGCACTCATACAAGTCCCTTTATTATTGAATGGGGACAATAATTTCTCTCATACTTGTCCCTAGGGCTCATACATTTTTGTCCCTGAGCTTTATTCTTTATCTCTCCTCAAATGAAGCGCACTCCCCTAACTCTTTCAGAGTTCAGGGAAACACCCCCCACAAGAAGAGAGCTTATTTTTGCTCAGAGTCCACACAGACACACACACACATACACTTAGCCACAGGCAACCCAGCAAGCACTCTATTTTATACTTTTGAGGGAATAATTATTGTTTTATTCTTATTTTTATTTAACTTAATCAAATCGATACACTTCCTCAACACAACTGATTTTTCTTATTTCTAATTGTCAAGTCTATTGATACACTTCCCCAACACGATAGCTTACACTTAAAACCTTTTTGTCAAATCTATCGATACACTTCCTCAACACGATAGATCACAATTAACTCTCTGTTGATACACTTCCTCAACACAACAGATCACAAACTTTTTTAAACTTCTGTGTGCATGCTTTACTTGCCATCCATCTAGGCCCACTTGACAAAGTACCACAGCTAATTTACCTTTTTACATATTTTTGAATATTCCCAAGGCCTTTTTGTTAGAAATTATACTGCATGCATTTATTCCGAAATCAAAAATTCTTTTCAGTTCTTTAAATTTGGAGAAGCTGTCTTACCACAACGGGTACATTTCTGGTGAATAACACAAACTTAAGCAAAAACTGCTTACCTATTCAAATGTGTGGCCACTGTTTGTGCTGATTCGTCCAGGAACACCTGCCGTGGTTTCTTTATCAGCTCCTGAAAAGTCTCATCTGGGGAGCCATTTATGTTGAAGAATTATTTTTCTATAAAAATTTCTTCACAAAGGATCATTGGTTTCAGAAGAGGCTTTATTCATACCAACCACCGCAACAAAGCCTGAGGGCCGTTGGCCACCGGCCCTCCTTTGCCACTGGATGTTCTGTCATATATACACCATAGTTGTCTTCCTATTATGGTATCACTCTTCAACCACCTGGCTCACATATCACCACATTCTAAGTTCTTATTCTGTCCTGTGGCTCTAAAGGGCTTTCTCAAAGTCAGCACACATTTGAACATAATAGTGTCTTTTCATTAGCCTAAAACTGCTAATTTTTTAAATAATAAAATATTCTACAGCCTTAACCCCATAGCAAATCTATGGGGTATTGTGAAGGGGAAGATGCGATATGCCAGACCCAACAATGCAGAAGAGCTGAAGGCCACTATCAGAGCTGGGCTCTCATAACACCTGAGCAGAGCCACAGACCAGAGATGCTCACAAGTCTCTGAGCTAGAGTCCAAGTCAAGTCTCAAGTCTCTGGGCTCGAGTCCAAGTCAAGTCTCAAGTCTCTTTATTATAATAAGTCTCTGGTTATAATAAGTGTTGCATCACATACGGCGACCCATCCAGGCTGTGTAGAACACTGCAAAGCTATATATAAGGAATTCAAAGCATGTAATAAGTTATTTTGACACCTTTCTCTATTAACATACCATATCAGCTCATTAAACCTGCAGTTGTCGATCAATGAATATGAAAAGACAACAAGTAAGATGCTTATCTAATAGCTAACAATTTTATGTGCAACAAAGCACATCTGAAACCACAAAGTTCTGTTACTCAGGGTATCACAAAAACATTGCAAAATTTATAAGCAATAACACTTTTTTTCCACTTAGAGAGCACACACTCAAGCAAACACACAGAAACACTCTCACAGTCACACACACGTACTCAAGTGCGCACACACTACCCACACGTGGTTTACGGGGACTCTCCATAGGTGTAATGGTTTTACTAATGTACAAATGGTATCTATCCACCTACACTAACCCTACCCCAGACCTACCAATCACAGAAAACTTTTGGCCTTTTTTTGAATTTCAAAAAGCACCATTTAGTATGTTTTTTTAAAGCAGTTTGGATTATCAACCATGATTAGGTTTTATTTGAATACCCATGTTGAAATATAATCTTAGTGACTGTCCTTTTCATGACAGATTTATCTAACATAGCATTAAATAATCAAGACATCACTAACAGGTTAAGTAGAATTTATATATATATTTAGTGAAAGAGTTGATTTCTCTAGTGAATTAACAGCTGTGGACACTGAATGACTTCTGACTCTGAGGTAAATGATGGGCGTGACGTGGGGGTGGAAGCTGTTTGACGTCTTTGCGCGATTGAAACACTGATTGAGCGATTACACGACATATAATATGTTTCAGTAAGTGTTATTCTCAACATACCTTAAGATATTAATTCATGTTTATTCTTCTGGAAGAGATGATCGATTGCGTTCACACACACACACACACACACACACACACACACACACACACACACACACACACACACACACACACACACACACACACACACACACACACACACACACACACACACTTTTAAAAACTTATGATAAGTGGCACAGCAGCGGCAGGTGCAGTCGACATGATTGTTCGTTGTCCTCTCATGTGTGGCCGTGCGCAGCAGATACGTAGTACGTCACTAGTTACGTGGCAGGTTATAGGTACCGGAGGGAGGGGAATAACATCGAGCTCATCAGAAGTTTCCTAAAAATAAACATTGTTCACGAGTCCCGCAGCTCGAGTCCGAGTCGAGTCTGAAGTCTTTTGAGGACGAGTCTCAAGTCGAGTCTGAAGTCACTGTGTGTGCGACTTAAGTCGCACTCGAGTCCGAGTCTCAAACTCGAGTCCCCATCTCTGCCACAGACTGATCGACTCCATGCCACGCCACATTTCTGCAGTAATTCAGGCAAAAGGAGCCCCAACTAAGTATTGAGTGCTGGACATGCTCATACTTTTCAGCTGGCCAAGATTTCTAAAAATCCTTTCTTTGTATTGGTCTTACGAAATATTCTAATTTTCTGAGATACTGAATTTGGGATTTTCCTTAGTTGTCTGTTATAATCATCAAAATTAAAAGAAATAAACATTTAAAATATATCAGTCTGTGTGTAATGAATGAATATAATATACAAGTTTCACTTTTTAAATGGAATTTGTGAAATAAATCAACTTTTTGATGATATTCTAATTATATGACCAGCACCTGTATAATAGGCCCATGTAATTAAGACATATATTCAACAAATGTATTAAAAACAGAAAAATGCTACAGTTTCAGCCTTAGGCTACTCAAAGGCTGCAGAAACATGGCCAGTGGGTTTGTTACGCACTTCAATTCATTCCCGGCGTGCTTCTTATTTATCAAATAAACAGGCAATTAGTTGATGAAACCGAAAATTCACGACATTCACTTTAAAGAACGCCTTTCTATAAAACAAAATTATGTCTGACCCCACTCCATGTCTCCAGACATATTGCGCGTCTTACTCATGCTGCTCACTTTCCATAATCAACATATGAAATAAAAAATAATAATAATGTAATAGGCAAATATTTTTACATATAGCCTAACTATAAAACTCAATAGGCTGTGTTTTCTTTAACGCTCTGTCCGACGAAAGTGTCCGCGCATTTTTCCTTTATGACAGGAAACAACTCACAATACTGTCATTTTTAGCCATACAGATAAGTTCAAGACATAATTATACACTATAAACGGTCTACTTTTATTTGTGTAAACTCACAATAACAACAAAGGCTCTGGATTCAGGGAACAGATTAATTTGCATGCACTCCACTTTGCATGCATTCCACTCCAAACGCTGTCTACATTAAAAATATATATATTTTATACGTTTTTAATTTCAAAAACATTTCTAAATTCAGTTCATATTTCCAACAAATGAAATTCCAAGCCAAAATAACGAAGTGGTAAAAAAAAAACTTGTGAGTTGAAAAGGAAACAATGCTTTTCGTCTGCATTTTCGTCAAGCGCTTTCGTCTGCATGAGTAAGATATAGGCAAAGACGTGCAATATGTCTGGAGACATGGAGTTGGTTCAGACATGATTTTTATTGAGTTTTGTTTTATAGAAAGGCTTTCTTTAAGGTGAATCTCGTTCACTTTAAAGGGAATTTCATGAATTTTCAGTTTCATCAACTAATTGCCTGTTTATTTGATAAATAAGAAGCATACCAGTAACGCCGCGAATGAATTGACGTGCGTAACAAACCCACTGGCCATGTTTCCGTGGCCTTTGAGTAGCCTAAGGCTGAAACTATAGCGTCTTTCAATTTTTAATACATTTGTTTAATTCATTTGTTGAATTCAAACGACAGCTGAAAACTCACCTCTTCCGCAAGCACTTAACCTTATCTTAAAAAAAGAAAAAAAAAAAAATTTCCTTATTTTCCTTCTATTTTCCTCTACTTCTTCCCTGCCCTAGTGTGTGATGCTCTGTGCGATGTCCAAAACTTAGTAGCTTTCCTGTAGTAGCTTTCCTGTAGCTCAAACAGTAGAGCGTGGCGCTAGCAACGCTAAGGTCATGGGTTTGATTCCCAGGGAAAGCAAGAATTGACAAAATGTAAAATGTGTACCTTGAATGCAATGTAAGTCGCTTTGGATAAAAGCGTCTGCCAAATGCATAAATGTAAATGTAGTACTTCAGGCATTTTCTGTGTTTCGCTGCCTCCTCATGATGGATCGCTTCCTGTAAGTTGCTTTGGATAAAAGCGTCTGCTAAATGTAAATGTAATATATGTCTTAATTACTGTAGGCCTTTTATAGATAGTTATGATATTTGTGGCTGCACCTGGATCCGTCATTACTAGGTTAAAGTTACGCCACTGAGGCTAATCATGAGCGGTCCATGCATAGCAACTTACCCATGGCTATCTGTTATGAACTGTAGGCTACATCAATAAATTACAACCATTGATACAGGCAGTGGAAGAGCCTATTTTACGCGGAGCTTGCTTCTGCTTTTAAAACATGGAAGTGTGACAAAGGCACATAGGTTATATGAATTCTCTAATGTGGACACAGACATATATTCACACATCACTATGCAACACATGTCCTTATTAGGAGAAAATACATGTCGTTTTAACGAGAAAAATATGTCGTTTTAATGACATATCTCGTTATTACGACATAATTGAGTGGAAAAAATAATATGTATGTGGCAGCAATGCGTCACTGTAGGGATAGGACATATCACAATTATAGTGACCAAAATTATCACAATAATCAATATTATCACAGTTTTGTTCAAATGTGATGAAAGTGTTCATGAAAGAGTTCAAGTGAACTGATGCACAAACATATATTTAAACATGAAACAATACAGTAAAATCTGAATTTGAATCTTTTTGAAAGGTTAGAATTTGTTGTATTTTGAAGTGTTTTGAGGTGTCAGTGTTTGCAACAATGCCTTAAAAAATTTGCAAATATATAACTAAAATATCACAAAAAATAAGAGTCAAATTGTATTCACATATTATTTATTTCAATCAACCAAATGTAAAAATAATAATAAATTATTTTTTTAAAATGTGTAAATAAAACCAATGTGAACCTGTGTGTGTATGTGCAAAAGTGTTTGTGTGTGCGTGTTAGGTCTTACCCCTTCAAATCTGCATTTGTGACTGGTTTTGTTTGCCAAAATCTATACAAATGCTGTCATTTGCAGTCACATGTTTGTGAGTGTGTTTGTGTGAATGTACATTGCATTTGTGCTCTAGTACCAGGCCTTCATTTCTGTTGGAACATTTTCAGATTTATGCCTTATTTATTTGAAAATTTATTTGACTTATTTTTTAATTGAAAAATGAAAAAATATAAAACTTAATTCTTAATTCTTCACCTTTCCCATTTAATTCAGTGTACCTTCAGAACAACCGAATCACGCCCATTTTTGTGTGTGTGTTTTAGATAGGTAATGTTACAGAAGTCACAAAATCTCATGTCACTGAGATGAAGGGAAAAAAATTAATGAAGGAAACATCAAATGTGGTCCGAACGACTCCAAAGATGCTATGAGGGTTAAAAAAGCCTTGACCAGTAGTTGGCGCAGTTCTGAAAATGAGCATAATTTGGGGGGACTGGACAAAATTTGTAGAAAAACATTTCGTCCTTTGGTTCAAAAGTTATTAGCGTAAACATCAGTGACTTTTTGACCCATTGGTGGCGCTAGAGGGTTTGAGATAGAGACTCCAAATTTGCTATGGTCAATGTTCAGACTCTCCTCTATCTATGTGCCATTTTCACAACCTTTGACCATAGACTTCCATTCAAGAAGAAGAAGAAGAAGAATATACTGTAACTGCAAGCAGCAAATCTGAAATCTAAAGTACTTTATGAGAGAGACCACATTTACACCCAGAATGATAATTAATCCAAACTAAAAATCATACACAGCAAAAACTCCAGTGTTAAATTAACTCTCTTGGGAGTGTATGTGAGACCACACTCAAGAGTGTTAAAGTGTTAAAATAAGAGTGTTAAAGTAACACTGAAGCAGTGTTAAAGTTAATGAGATAATTAAGTGATTAATTGAGTGATGATTGGCCATTAGTGACGAACACCTGATGATAACAAGCAGAATCGCCAAAGGAGAACACCACAATTCTTAAGTCACCATTATGGCGATCAGTGTTTGATTTAGTTTGGATCTTGACCCTTGACATTTAACACATTAGATTTTGTTGTAGTTGCTTTAACAGCCAGACAAGCAAAGAGTTGATCAGGTGGTGTTAGTTGTGTTTTGACATAATCATCAATTGAGCTGAATCATTGATTATAATCTTACATCTGAGTCAGCATAAAATCAAGCACTTTCAACTTAACCTAAAGGTTTTCTTAAAAGTTGTTCTGATAAAAAAAACAACAACCCCAAAAAAACATTTTCACAGACATCAAGAATCAGCCTGAGAATCTCAACAGTGGTGACCATAAAAAAATCATGTTGCAGTGCATTCTGGGAGTCAACATTCTTCCATGGCTCCCATCATTCATTGCTGCATGAATAAATTATGAGCTTTACGAGCTGTTTGTCACCATTGTTGAGATTCCGACACTGATTCTTGATTTGCGTGTGCCTAAACAAAAAATAAAAACGTATTTATTTTTTTATCAGAACAACTTAGAATTATATTGAAAATGCTGGATATTACGCTATAATCAACAAGATAAACCCAACTCAGAGACTAGGCTCTAAATGAGATTAGTGATTCAGGTCAAGTAATGATGATGTTAAAATATAACCAATACCAAGCAATCAGCTTTTTCATTGTTTGTCTGGCTGTTACAACTCAGTTACAGCACCAAACAAAATATATTATAAAAAAGTCAAGGGTCAAGATCAAAAGTAAAGCAAACACTGTTTGCCATAATGGCGAATTTTTTTTTTTCTCATTTGGTGATTCTGCTTGTTATCATCAGGTGTTCGTCACTAATGGCCAATCATCACTCAATTAATCACTTAATCATCTCATTAACTTCAACACTGCTTCAGTGTTACTTTAACACTCTTATTTTAACACTTTAACACTCTTGAGTGTGGTCTCACATATACTCACAGGAGAGTTCATTTAACTCTGGAGTTTTTGCTGTGTAGCTACAAACAAAATCCCCCAGATTCTGTAAGATTTACTGAACATGTAAAACACAGTTCATGAGTTTGTGTGCCCATATAATCTTGGTAAAAGTGGTAAACGGATTTGGCGTGCTGTCTGCTATAGAGGGGCTCGGAGAGGATATTCTACCCGAGCTCCGATTGCCCCCCTATAACAGGAAAATTGTTCAAAAGGGAGGAGCCGGGGAGGAGGAGGGATGCTGCAAGAACTAACAATGGGAAGAGGTAAGCTGCTGGTTTTATACCTTGGAATTAATTGGAAGATTAGATGGGCGTACTTCCTCACGAAATTACGTTTAGTAACTTCACTTCATGAGTTTGTGTGCCCATATAATCTTGGTAAAAGTGGTAAACGGATTTGGCGTGCTGTCTGCTATAGAGGGGCTCGGAGAGGATATTCTACCCGAGCTCCGATTGCCCCCCAAAAACATAAATGCATAAATAGACAGCAAGCAAGAATGATGGGAATTGGAACAGCTCATGATTACTTAAGGAATCTGCATAAATATTTAAATAGTCTATAAGACCCCCCCAAAAATTGGGGAACAGAAGGAATGGGAGACTGCACGGCAGCAGCAGGATTTAAGTAGGCAGGTCATTGCTGTGGCGGTTTTAAAACAGGTGAGGTACTGCGGTGGCAGCATGGATTGAGTGGGGCACTGCAGTATCAGTATCAAATTGGTGGAGAACTGCAGTGCAATACCAGGCGGAGCACTGCAGTAGTAGTAGTAGTAGTAGTATCAAATTGGCGGGGCATGGCAGCAGCAGAATCAGACGTAGCAGTGCGGCAGCAGCATCAAACTGGCATAGCACTGCAGCGGCAGTATCAAATTGGCTGAGTCTCAAATTGGCCGGCACTGCAGCAGCAGTCTCAAATTTGGCGGGGCACTGCAGCGGCAGTCTCAAATTGGTGGGGCACTGCAGCGGCAGTATCAAGTGAAGCCAAACACTGCAGCGGCAGTCTCAAATTGGCGGGCACTGCAGCAGCAGCAGTATCAAGTAAAGCCAAACACTGCAGCGGCAGTCTCAAATTGGCGGGCACTGCAGCAGCAGCAGTATCAAGTAAAGCCAAACACTGCAGCGGCAGTCTCAAATTGGCGGGCACTGCAGCAGCAGCAGTATCAAGTAAAGCCAAACACTGCAGCGGCAGTCTCAAATTGGCAGGCACTGCAGCAGCAGCATCAAGTAAAGCCAAACACTGCAGCGGCAGTCTCAAATTGGCGGGCACTGCAGCAGCAGTATCAAGTAAAGCCAAACACTGCAGCGGCAGTCTCGAATTGGCGGGCACTGCAGCAGCATCAAGTAAAGCCAAACACTGCAGCGGCAGTCTCAAATTGGCGGGCCCTGCAGCAGCAGTATCAAGTAAATCCAAACACTGCAGCGGCAGTATCAAATTGGCGGGCACTGCAGCAGCAGTATCAAGTAAAGCCAAACACTGCAGCGGCAGTCTCGAATTGGCGGGCACTGCAGCAGCAGTATCAAGTAAAGCCAAACACTGCAGCGGCAGTCTCAAATTGGCAGGCATTGCAGCAGCAGTATCAAGTAAAGCCAAACACTGCAGCGGCAGTCTCAAATTGGCGGGCACTGCATTGTCAGTATCAAGCAAAGCATTGCAGCGGCAGTGTCAAATTGGTGGAGCACTGCAGCATCAAGCGAAACACTGCAGCATCGAGTGAAAACCCTGCAGCAGCGGTATCAAGTAAAGCCCAAACACTGCAGCGGCAGTCTCAAATTGGCGGGCACTGCAGCGGCAGAATCAAGCAAAGCATTGCAGCATCAGTATCAAATTGGCGGAGCACTGCAGCGGCAGCATCAAGCGGAGCAGGGCAGCATCAAGCGGAGCACGGCAGCCTCAAGCGGAGCACTGCAGCAGCGGTATCAAGTAAAGCAAAACCCTGCAGCGGCAGTCTCAAATTGGCGGGCACTGCAGCACATGCAAGCGGAGCAGGGTAGCATCAAGCGGAGTACGGCAGCCTCAAGCAAAACACTGCAGCGTCAGCATCAAGTAAACCACTGCAGCGGCAGCATCAAGCAGAGCACTGCAGCATCAAGCGAAAACCCTGCAGCAGCGGTATCAAGTAAAGCAAAACCCTGCAGCATCAAATTAGCGGAGCACTGCAGCAGCGGTATCAATTGGTGGAGTACTGCAGCGGCAGTATCAAATTGGCGGAGCACTGCAGCACCAAGCGGAGCACTGCAGCCTCAAGCAAAGCACAACACTGCAGCAGCGGTATCAAATTGGTTGAGTACTGCAGCAGCAGTATCAAATTGGTGGAGCACCGCGGCAGCAGTATCAAATGGTGGAGCACTGCAGCGGCAGTATCAAATTGGTGGAGCACTGCGGCAGCAGTATCAAATGGTGGAGCACTGCAGCGGCAGTATCAAATTGGTGGAGCACTGCGGCAGCAGTATCAAATGGTGGAGCACTGCGGCAGCAGTATCAAATGGTGGAGCACTGCGGCGGCAGTATCAAATTGGTGGAGCACTGCGGCAGCAGTATCAAAAGGTGGAGCACTGCAGCACCAAGCGGAGCACTGCAGCCTCAAGCGGAGCACAACACTGCAGCAGCGGTATCAAATTGGTGTAGCACTGCAGCGGCAGTATCAAGTAAAGCCAAACACTACAGCAGCAGTATCAAATTGGTGGAGCACTGCAGCGGCAGTATCAAATGGTGGAGCACTGCAGCGGCAATATCAAATTTGCGAGGCACTGCAGCAGCAATATCAAATGGTGGAGCACTGCAGCGGCAATATCAAATTTGTGAGGCACTGCGGCAGCAGTATCAAATTGGTGGAGCACTGCAACGGCAGTATCAAATTGGTGGAGCACTGCAGCAGCAGTATCAAAAGGTGGAGCACTGCAGCGGCAGTATCAAATGGTGGAGCACTGCAGCGGCAATATCAAATTTGCGAGGCACTGCAGCAGCAGTATCAAATGGTGGAGCACTGCAGCGGCAATATCAAATTTGTGAGGCACTGCGGCAGCAGTATCAAATTGGTGGAGCACTGCAGCGGCAATATCAAATTTGTGAGGCACTGCGGCAGCAGTATCAAATGGTGGAGCCCTGCAGCGGCAGTATCAAAATAAAGCCAAACCCTGCAGCAGCACTGCGTCGGCAGCATCGAATCCAGCGAGGTTTGCAGGCATCGGTTGGATTGAGTTTTGTGGGGAAACCATCTTAAGAGTAGAGAGTTAGGTGGCTTGTTTGATGGGGCTGAGGTCGAAACGAATGTAAGTTTGAAAGGCATCTGAGGACCACCAACCCAGAAGTTTAATTTGATGGTCTGGCAGTCCTTTTGGCTGCGATGGTGGCTGCTCCTATGTGGAAGGAGTGAGATGAATACAAGTGAGCTTGGATACCAGAGTGGGTGAGGATGTGCTTAAGCTTTTTATGAAACCAATGCCTGATGACAGGAAGGTTGTTCTCATCAATGAACAGCGGGTCGAGCTGAGAAGAGATCTGAACTTCCCTGTGTGCAAGGGAGAAAGAAAGATATTGATATGGCTGAATGGGTGTCAGGAGATTGAAGATATGGATGAAATGGCCGTTTTTAAAATGATCAGTTTTGCTGCATTGATGAGGAAACGGATGGTGTCCTCGTTTAAAACTTGGAGATCGGAGATGGTTGGATGGATGGCCGTAGATTAGAAAAATTGAATGCCGCTGAGATAGACTTTGATGGTACTAGGTTGGACGGACTTAATCTGGTTCGATATGAGATGAATGAAGAATTGAAAGGAGGAAAAAAGTTGGAAAAAACTGGTTGTAGGAGGAATGGAATTGTTTCAAACTCTCCAAGCTGTCCAGTAGGATTGCAGTGTTCTGGCTTAAAATATTGAATCCAGACATGAGGTGTTACAGTTACTGGAATAACAATTCTGAATAGGGAGGAACTGGGTCCGCCTCCAGGGCTAATGCTCTGGCAACCCCACGCTTGGATCAGCTCCAACGGCGGCAGAAAAAGGAAAGAGAGGGGGTGGCAGGACCGTTTGCGGAGGCAGCCTCACGCTGAGGTCTGTGCCGATAGCAGAGGAGAAATTAATGAGAGGGGGGAAGGGAAAGGGAGACATGACCGTTTGCGGAGGCAGCCTCACGCTTGGGTCTGTGCCGATAGCAGAGGAGAAATTAATGAGAGGGGGGAAGGGAAAGGGGGGCATGACCGTTTGCGGAGGCAGCCTCACGCTTGGGTCTGTGCCGATAGCAGAGGAGGAATTAATGAGAGGGGGGAAGGGAAAGGGGGACATGACCGTTTGCGGAGGCAGCCTCACGCTTGGGTCTGTGCCGATAGCAGAGGAGAAATTAATGAGAGGGGGAAAGGGAGGCATGACCGTTTGCGGAGGCAGCCTCACGCTTGGGTCTGTGCCGATAGCAGAGGAGAAATTAATGAGAGGGGGGAAGGGAAAGGGGGACATGACCGTTTGCGGAGGCAGCCTCACGCTTGGGTCTGTGCCGATAGCAGAGGAGAAATTAATGAGAGGGGGAAAGGGAGGCATGACCGTTTGCGGAGGCAGCCTCACGCTTGGGTCTGCTCTGATAGCGGAGGAGAGAGGAATGGAAGGGGGAGGGGGGTGGGGGGAATGGGAGTAGTGGCATTTGCACAGGTAGCCTCAAATTTGTACTTATCCCATATAGCACACGTACGTCTGCAAGACGTCTGTTAATGATCACTCAATCTGGAAAGCATCTGCTGTTTACAAACATCTGATAGACGTCTTTAAGATGTCAGTTTTTCATACATTCTAAATCATAAACATCTTAAAGACATTGTTTAAACGTCTATTTGACATCTGACAGGAAACGTCCAATAGACGTATTGCAGATGAGCAAACACTCTAAAAATAAATAAATAAATAAATTAAAATAAATAAATAAATAAATAAATAAATACGTCTTCCAGATGTAAACACGCACATCAAATAGACTCAAATAGACGAGATGTATGTGTGCTATCTGGGATTCCATTGCTAGATGGATTTAACTGAGAAGGAACAGAAATATTGTTAATGTGGACAGAAGAAGCTATACTCACCTGTGGGAGGAGGAAAGCTAACAGTCACTGTCGGAGAGCTGTGGAACTATTGCGAGCAGCCGCGGAACTAACGTCTGCGGCCGCGATAGACTGCCGGCCGGAATGAGCGGCGGACGAGGAAAGCTACGGCGGCGGCTGCTGCCGGCTGAAACTGAGGCGGACCGTATGGATCGTGCAGTTACTTGCGTTGATGTTTGCATGGTGCTGGGAGGACGCTGAATGCGGCGCGAGTTTTGTTGAGAGCGCACGAGCAGATCGAGAAGTTGCGTTTTTGAATTCCTCTGGGAGATATGGATACCCATGTTGGATAACGCGTGCCTGAGCGCGATTGACGGACCATTTCTCGACAGGAGGTACGGAAGGGCTTGCTGCTGAAGAGGATTTACAATGATATTGATGATGACCTCGATGCATCACTACAAGGATCGACCGGGCCCTGTGATGATCTACGTTAGATTGAGGAGGAGAGAGGTGTTTTGCGCTGGGCTGTGGTGGAGCGGAGAGACCGGCGTTCTGGGTGATCAACAGGTGAAAATGAGCAGCGAAGTCAGTCATGCAGATTAGGACGGGCCAAATGCTGCAAGAACTAACAATGGGAAGAGGTAAGCTGCTGGTTTTATACCTTGGAATTAATTGGAAGATTAGATGGGCGTACTTCCTCACGAAATTACGTTTAGTAACTTCACTTGTGTCTGTCACTGCATGTTTAACTCACAGCACTCACGCACAAGCCTTTTTTATTTGCATCCAACATGTGTGTGTAAATTTTTTTGTGTGACACAGAGGAGGAGTCTGAGAATCTGTCATATATAAAGAGTGTGTATCAGACTGAACAACACAACACACAACACTAAAGGTGAGTTACTGTTTCATTCTTCATTCACCTCACAGAGCATTCAGACATCTATACAACTTTCAGAAAACAGACATTATATGAAAATGTGTTGATTATTTGAATCTAGATAAAGCCGATCTCTGCTGTGAGAGATTGAGAAGATGGCAGTAAGTTCATCAATACGTCTACATTCATACAGAGGGCTTCAGCTTTAGTGATGTTCATCTCTTTCTCTCTCTGTCTCGTGTAGTTGATGCTGTTTTTGGCGGTTCTTCTCTCTGTTGTTCTGGTCAGTGACTGTACATCCAGGCCAGTCGAATGTTCTGACCTTTATAAAGCAGGACAAAAGCTCAGTGGGATTTACTCCATCTATCCAGCAGGAGATGATCCTGTCTTGGTTTACTGTGACATGATCTCAGATGGGGAAGATGAAGACGGTGAAGGTGAAGACGGTGAAGGTGAAGATGGAGACGGTGAAGATGGAGACGGTGAAGATGGAGACGGTGAAGATGAAGACGGTGAAGATGGAGATGGGGAAGATGAAGATGATGAAGATGGAGACGGTGAAGATGAAGACGGTGAAGATGGAGATGGGGAAGATGAAGATGATGAAGATGGAGACGGTGAAGATGAAGATGGTGAAGATGGAGATGGGGAAGATGAAGATGGTGAAGATGAAGATGGGGAAGATGGAGATGGGGAAGATGAAGATGATGAAGATGGAGACGGTGAAGGTGAAGATGGAGATGGTGAAGATGAAGATGGATGGACGGTAGGAATGTGACTTTAGATCATTAAACACACATCAGAACACACATTATGAATCATATATTCTATATAAACCCATCACAGGTGATTCAGAGGAGAATGGACGGCAGTGTGAATTTCTATCGGCCGTGGAATCAGTACAAGAGAGGATTTGGGAATGTGGAGAGTGAATACTGGCTGGGTAAGATCTCACAGTGTGTGTCCGTTTGTGTGGATGATCATGTGTTTGGATGAACATGTTCTTTGTGTGTGTGTGTGAACAGGGCTGGAGAACATGTACCAGCTGACACGTAACAGGACGTACATGCTGAGAGTGGATCTGGAGGACTTCACTGGAAGGAAAGGTTTTGCACAGTACTCGTCCTTCTCTGTGGGTCCTGAAAGTGACGGGTATACACTGCAAGTTTCAGGGTTCACTGATGGAGGAGCTGGTACGACACTTTCATTCACATAAAAAAACAAAAATCACACTCAGTTGAGTAAATGTGCACCTGATGTCCTCAATGATGCTCTTCCTCTCTACAGGCGACTCTTTATCATCTCGCCATAATGGACAGAAGTTCTCCACCTTTGACAATGATCAAGACACTTGGGAGAAGAACTGTGCCAAAGAGTTTCTCGGGGCATTTTGGTACAAAAGCTGTCTTTACGCAAACCCTAATGGTTTGTATTTATGGGGTGAAGATAATACTCATAGGGGCATTGGAAATATTTGGGTCACCTGGAACAACAATTGGAATGTCGGTATGAAATCCATCAGCATGAAGATCAGGCGTGTGTCTTAGACCTTTGAAGAAACATTACATTGCAAGAAAACAAATCAAATCAAGGTTTTGGGTGTCCTTTCCTCTGTTAACTGTGTAACTTAGTAAATCCTGGTATATATGGTACCAGAGCTCAACTGTGACACAGATATCCCTGTTATTTGCCAGTAAAATTCTGTTTTACATCCCATTTTGCATCATCCAGCGTCTTTTGCTGACACACACTGATTATGCAAGAGGACCCAGATTCACTATATTAGTCTATAACCAGATAACAAAACAAAACAAAATTGTTCTAAGAACGTTTGTCTAATGTTCCCATTAAGTTATAAAAACGTTATTGTTTAATGTTCTCCGGACAGTTTTTTAAATGTTTCTTGGTTATGCATTGCATTAAGGAAACATTCAATTGTATCAAATTGCAAACATGGGAATGTTACTTTTAAATGTTCTCTGAGCCTTCTGAGAAAAAGTAGTAACATTTCAAAAGAAAACCACATTTGAGGAAAAAATGTTCCTTGAGAGATGTATAAATAATGTTTCTGTGCTTTTTGTCTGAGAACATTACTAAAGATTATATACATTTGAACAAACTTTCTATTAACATTACAGAAAGAATGTTTTGTTCATAACTTTGAGAAAACCTTACCAGAAGGTCAGCCAAATGTTAGCCATATCATACAATGAAATGTGATTTAATGTTAATGTAAATGTATATTAAATTATTATGGGATATCCTTCAATGCTTTCATAATCTTTACTTTTTTTAAAATAATTTTGTTTCTGTATTTTTTAATTATATTTGTATATTAACATATTGTAATGACAGTATATTTATTGAACAAAAACGTATTATTTATTTATAAAAATAAACAGAAAATTGTACAAACTTTGCTAGAGTATTTGGTTTGAATAAGTATTAACTCAGAAATTATTAAAAACATCACAAACCGTTAGTTTAAGTTTTTTTGTTGTTGTTGTTTTTAGACATAAAGCAGTACAGTAATACATCTGACCAGGACTTTAACATGGGACAGGTAAAATGGCTTTCTCTCTAGAGATCAGAATTGATTGGAAACAAACTTTGATGTTGGCTTGAGTAGATAGATAGATAGATAGATAGATAGATAGATAGATAGATAGATAGATAGATAGATAGATAGATAGATAGATAGATAGATAGATAGATAGATAGATAGATAGATAGATAGATAGATAGATAGATAGATAGATAGATAGATAGATAGATAGATAGATAGATAGATGGTGGCTGGGCATAGTGGGTCCCTGTGGAATCCTAAGACATGTATGGTCTAGGCAGAAATGTTGTGTTGGCAACTGACTGACTAAGACTGTAGGTTGGTCTATGAAAATCCAAGGAGTGCTGCACAGTTGTAGGAGGGTAAACATGTTCTTCAATATTCAATTGTTTGGATGTGGGGAGAGATGTAATTTGCTCAGGACCAGAGTGTGAAGTTAAGGGCTGAGTGGTGACAGAATTACTCTGATGTACACTATATTGCCAGAAGTATTAGTACACCCCCTCCTTCATCGCCACAGGTGTATAAATCAAGCACTAGGCCTGCAAACGCTTCTACACACATTAGTGAGAGAATGGGCCGCTCTCAGGAGCTCAGAGAACTCAAGCGTGGGGCCGTGATTGGTGGACACCTGTGAAATAAGTCCATTCGGGACATTTCCTCACTACTAAATATTCCACGCTCAACTGTTAGTAGGGTTATAACAAAGTGGAAGCGATTGGGAACAATAGCAACTCAGCCACAAAGTGAAATCACAGAGAGGGGTCAGCGCATGCTGAGGGTCACAGAAGTGGCCAACATTTTGCAGAGTCAAGAGCTCCAGACCTCCAAACTTCTATGGCCTTCAGATGAGCTCAAGAACAGTGTGTAGAGCTTAATGGAATGGGTTTCCATGCCCGAGCAGCTCATCCAAGCCTTACATCACCAAGATCAATGCAAAGCGTGGGATGCAGTGGGATAAAGCGCGCCGCCACTGTACTCTAGAGCAGTGGAGACATGTTCTCTGAGTGACCAATCACGCTTCTCTGTCTGACAATCCCATGGACGAATCTGGGTTTGGCAGTTGCCAGTTTGGGGACGGCCCCTTCCTGTCCCAGCATGACTGCGCTGCAGTGCACAAAGCGTCGCTCCATAAAGACATGGATGAGCGAGTTTGGTGTGGAGGAACTGGACTGGCCTGCACAGAGTCCTGACCTCAACCCGATAAAACACCTTTGGGATGAATTAGAGCGGAGACTGAGAGCCAGGCCTTCTCGTCCAACATCAAAAATGTGCTTCTAGAAGAATCCCCATAAACACACTCCTAAACCTTGAGGAAAGCCTTCCCAGAAGAGCTGAAGCCGTTAGAGCTGCAAAGGGTGGCCCTACGGATTGAGAATGGGATGACATTAAAGTTCATTACTGATGTGGTATGTGGTGAGCCACGTCTACCTTCTGTGGTGGACACGATCTCTGACAAGGCCGACCTTGCGGTTATTAACTCCAGTGTGATGAAGGATGAAGTTACGTCCTTAAAGACTGAAAAACAAGCAACTCTGGGAAAAGCTGAACAAACTAGAGTTGTACCAAAGCCGGTGGAACCTTCGGATTGCCGGTATCCCTGAAGTGGAAGGTGAAAATGTAAAGATGGCTGTGATGGAAATATTGCGTTGTGTTTCACCAGGTCTGGCAGATGTTCTCCAATCTTCCATCGACGTGGCCCACAGGCTTGGAAAGAAAGGACTCACTCAGCCTTGACGCATCCGGGCCGACGCAAAACATTGACGAAATTCTCAAACAAAAGAATGTCAGGATAATGGAGGACTTAACACAAAATGCAAGGGAAGCTCTAAAAAAACTGGCCACCCGTGAATCAAGCTAGACTTGAAGGTACCCGTGTAGGGTGTCAGGGTTCAACTGCCATCATAGACGGGAAGAAAATCACTGTGAACAACATTTAAGTAACTCTTTAGCAGTCATAATCCGTGGTGAGGTTTGTCATCCTCATGGGACTTGCTTATTGTCAGGGTTCCAAATTAGACTAGAGATATGCAAATCTGGTTCATATTACAGTGAGGAGGTCTGGACAAGTGTTGCACTTACTTATTTTCCATCTTATCTCAATCGGTAAAGAAAGTTCTAGTTTTATTTTCTAAACAATATATTTTGGTTATACATTCTTGTGTTTTGTTTTATGTAATTTCAATTGACTTGTTTTTCACTTAATATTCGGGGAATTCGAGACTTAACCAAACGTTTTTTTTTGTTGTTGTTGCAAGAAACACATTCAAACTTGAAGGACTGAATTTTTTGGTCCAATCAATGGGGAAGTAAAATGATCTAACGTCATGGTTCCAAAAGACTGAGCAAAGGTACAAGTAAATGCAAGTCTTTAATTAAATATACACCTGTTAACACTTTAACAAGCTAGGCACAGGTTGAACCAATAACGAGCAGTGAATTAGCTTGTTAAGCTCTTAAGAAATCTCATCTGTTGAAAAGGGTACTTGATGTATTAGGCCTAGTCCACACGTACACAGGTATTTTTATAACCAGAGTTTTTCCTCCTCCATTTTAAAAAACAATCGCATCCACACAAGCACGGTTTTAAAAAAATCTCTGTCCACATGAAAACACAAAACCACGCTATGATTGGCTGCCTGATTTCCACATGGGTCCCATCCATGGCACCGATGCACTGAGGGATGCCATGGGCTCTGTGAAACCCTTCTACAAGTTTACTTTGGACTCAGTGACAGGTAACTGTACACAGGGCTCGAGTGGACTGTAGCTTCACACACTTCTCTTACTATGTTGTATTATTGCATTCTGGCGCCTCTGTTCTGCAATACAATGAGATAACTGTGCATGTATCTGTATACATGTGATAAGCGCTGTTAGCAGAGTTATTAAAAGCTACGTCCGCCATTGCATAGACTCCACTCATGTAAACAAAAGCGATAACGGCGCACAATCTGACATCAAACAAAGGAGAGAACGGCGCACACTTCGACTTAACAAGCCAAGACACGTCTACACGACAACGCTGTAACCGGACGGACGTTTTAAAAAGTCAGGTTTCAGTAACCGGATACTGCGTTTGCGTGTGGGCGAACAGCCAAACCGCGTAGAAAAAACTGAGGTTTTGAAAATACCTGTGTTCGTATGGACAGGGCCTTAGATGTATGATAGACTTTTGATCAAATATGTAGAATTTGTATTTTATTGTCTTATAGATTCAAGTGTTTTGACTCTGTTTTCCCCTATTGTTATTTCAATAAAAAAAAAAACTGACAACGAAGTCCTGACAAAAAAACAAGGTATCAGATATTTTAAAGAGATGTGCCCTCTAGTGGTTAAGTATGAGAGTGAAATTAAAGGGATATACTTTCCTACATTTAGACTGTCTGTTATAAATATGTTATACATATGATGATAACAACTGTATCATCAACGACAAGCCAACATCATCTGCCATCAACTTGTCTTCCAAAAATCTGTCATCATCAATTTTCTCTCACTGTTCTCGACGTAACAAACAGTTACAGCAGCCAGAGAAAAATGTATGTTAAAAAGTCAAGGGTCAAGAGCCCAACTAAAGCAAACACTGATCACCATTATGGTCACTTCAAACTAAACTATTATTTTCAATAAATCATCAACATCTAAACCTCAATAAGAGCTTCTGTAGTCGTTTGACAGAAATAAAGTCAGTCTGGTTAGTAATGTGTGAAGCTGGTAATGCTGTTTGTGGAGTTGTTTAATCCTCCTCTGCTGAGATTTTCAGAGATTTAATGTCTTCTTTTACCTTCAATTGATTTAATCTAAAGCTGTGGCTGAAGTCAGTTCTAGTTCTTGTGTTTCTCTTTCCTTCAGTGATTCTGCTCATTATCATCAGGTGTTCATCATTAATGCTCAATCATCCCTCAATTTATCTCTTAATTATCTTCAAGACTGATTCAGTGTTACTTATAACACTAAATGAGTGTGGATTATATAAACTCTGAGCAGTGTTAATTTAACACTGGGAAATTTGCAGTGTAGTTATTTCGGTTTTAGACAAAGGTTGCATTTTTGCGGGGGGTTTTTTTGGGAACAATTTAATTTAACTGAACATGTAACAAGTAAAATATTACTGAAAATTGATTAGTAATGCCTTACACTACTGCGTTACAGCAAAACGTAATATGTTACTGTAATGCACTACTTTTGTAACGCGTTACTCCCAACACTGCACATTACTAATAAAGCTTATTTGGTGAAACACTAATGAATAAAGGTGAAATATGACATAATACAATTATGGAGGTAATACAGGAGACATACATAATACAGTAGATATTTTCTGTTTCTCTCCTCAGCAGGTGCCCAATCCACCTCCATCCTTTTCTCATGATGATGGTCTCAATGTTGTCTTGATCACACTGAGCAAGTAGTTGGTCCTTTGAGATGACATTTGGCCAGTAAAATCTTCGGATTCTCCTCAAGTTTTTTGTGTGGAAAACAGAGAGCTTATTAAGATCACTGTCATTCATCCTCCAACACTCTGAGCCGTATAATAGGGTGGAAAGCACACAGCTCTGGTACAACTTAAGCTTGGTCTTTATGTTATACTGCTGGGATCTCCAAACATTATTCAGCATTGTAAAGATATTTCCAGCCTTACTGATACTCTTGGTGTCACTGTCTGCTCCTCCATCATATCTCACAATGCTGCCCAAGTATGTGAACTCCTTGGTCACTGGGAGATCTTCTCCGTATAACTGCACTGGTGAGGGATTTGGTTGAGTGTCTTCTTCAGGTTTATCCTCAAGCCTATCTGTTCAGCATGTGGATTGAGGCGAGATGTCTTCTCTTGGATGTGCTGGTGTGTGCGGGAGACCAGAGCCAGGTCATCAGCAAAGTCTAAATCTTCAAGGGTAGAGAAGAGGGTCCATCGTATGCCTCTTGGCTGGTTTTCTGTAGTTCTCCGCAGTATCCAGTCGATGGCAATGTTGAAAAGCCTCACGCCAGTCTTCACATGGAAATGGTGGTCGCTGTTTCCTAACTTGCATTCCTACCTTTTAATGAGAAGGACGGTTTCTTGAGGTACCAAAGGCTGTCTCTGTGGATGCTATCAAAGGCTTTCTCAAAGTCAACAAAGTTGATGTATAGTTGTCTCTGCCATCCGTGTATTGATATCTCAATGATGTTCCGCAGTACAAAGATCTGGGGCCTCATTTATAAACGTTGCGTACGCACAAAAGAAGGCGTACGCCGCTCTCTACGCAATAATTGGTATTTATAAAAAGCAAACTTGACGGGAAAATGTGCGGTCCTTCACGCAAGCTCTGACCCAGGCGTACGCACAAAAACGGGTGAAATGAGAAATGGCGACACCGTCGGCAGATGGAAGGAACACGTGAAAGTGTGTGAAACTGTAGACCGTTGTGCAAAAGAAATGGCAATACTGCCTCTCATAAATAACATGAAGACTTCACAAAGCAAGTCTTACAATTAACAGCCTACACGAACACCCGTTTGATCGATCTGCAGTGCAAAACAAACAAAATCAAACGAAAATTACAACAGAAATGCAAATTAACACATATTTGCAAAAAGAAAAGTGAAATTTGTTCTGCAATAATATTGGCATATTATGCAATTCATCCTCATAAATAATATGGTAAACAGAACGAAATAGCTAATGTACGAAACTGATATTCTCGTCAATGTGTCCGTCTGGCGGAGCAGATATAGATGCAATTAGATAGACAGATAGATAGATAATTAGGGAGATACAGTATATATATTTAGATGATAGATAGATAGATAGATAGATAGATAGATAGATAGATAGATAGATAGATAGATAGATAGATAGATAGATAGATAGATAGATAGATAGATAGATAGATAGATAGATAGATAGATAGATAGATAGATAGATAATTAGGGAGATACAGTATATATATTTAGATAGATAGATAGATAGATAGATAGATAGATAGATAGATAGATAGATAGATAGATAGATAGATAGATAGATAGATAGATAGATAGATAGATAGATAGAGATGGATGCTGATAAAATAACGTATGACGTATGTCTCAACCATTCAGAAAGCTGCAAGTTACATTACATTTGCACTGAACTATTTCCCATTTCCACGTAGATTATAACCGACATCTGTAGCTTGTCAGATGCAATTAAATGGACGAAAATAAAATGCACTATCACAATGCGTAATGACGCACAATGGCTGATCTTGCGCTCTTAGAAGATGTGGCAAATGAAAGGATTCGGAGTGAACGCATCTTCACACAGCAAGAAGTCTTGCTGGCAAACGAGGACACACTCTGGCGATGGAGCGCTAGACGCTTTTTTGCCTCAACTTTGATGTCCGACCATTTCTTTTTTATTTCGGCCATGGTCTGAGGTTGTGAGGCTACAGCATTTACGGCGTCTACAACCTTTTGCCATTCAAGTGCCATTTTGGCATTAGTAGCCTAATGCCCACACTGTGCCCTCCAAAACAACATTTTTATCCTCTTTTCAACCTTACCAACGATAATTTCTACTTCACATTGAGTGAAGTTAAGTTTTTTTTTATTTCCTCTCTGTGTTTGCTATGATTTCGCAATCGATGAATATTAACTTGTGGGCGTTTCACGGACTATTTATGGGCAACTATGGGCGTGACATGAAGCCGCAAAAGCTGCGCTATATTTAGAATTGATTGTGATTTATTAAGGGAAAACTGCGTAGGATGTGCGTGCGCACGGTTTTATAAATCCGAATATATCTGTGCGTACGCACGTCCTATGTTTCATCCGTACGCCACTTCTGACGCAAATCCTACGCAAAGTTTTATAAATGAGGCCCCTGGTTTGTCAAGGTCAAGGTTAGTTTTATTTATATAGCATCTTAAAACAACATTACTGCTGACCAAGGTGCTTCACAAAAACACAATAAAAAATAACAGTCAAACAAAAACAAAACAAAAACACAGAGTACACAATTTTAAATTCAACAACTAAACTAAAATCAAGACAAAGAATTTAACTCACTAAGACTTACATATCCAAAATTATGAATAGGCCTGAGAAAAAACATATGTTTTCAGAGATTACTTAAATGTAGATAAAGAAGAAATCAACCTAACAGATTGAGGTAGCGAATTCCACAGCTTGGGGGCAAATACGGAAATGGCTCTGTCACCTTTGGATTTCAAGCGAGACAACGGGACGGTTAATAGTTTGTCAGAGGATTATCTAAGAGATCTTCGGCGAGAATATGGACAAATAAGGTCTGAGATATAAACTGGAGCCAGACCGTGCAAGGCTTTAAATACAAAAGTTAAAACCTTGTAATTGATTCTGTATTTGACAGGTAGTCAATGTAAATGTTGCAAAACAGGAGTGATATGCTCACGCTTTTTCTTCCCCATTAAGAAACGAGCTGCAGCATTCTGAACGAGTTGCAAGCATGATAGGGAAAACTGGTTAATACCAGCATATAGAGCATATAGCCTTGTTGAAATAAAGGTGTGAATGACTGTCTCTAGGTCACTAAAAGATAGAAAAGATTAAAATATCCGTAAACCCCCAAGTTGGAAAAAACTGACTCTGACAACAGAGTTTATTTGCTTGTCAAATTTTAACTCTGAATCAACAACAACACCCAGGTTCTTTACATGAGTGCAGTCTGTACTGCCTCTTCCTTTCCGGAATCCTGCCTTTTCCTTTCTAAGCTGTTGGTCCACTGCAGAAAATTTCATACCACGATTATAGTGAGCAAAATGATCACGATTATCAATATAATCACAGTTTTGTTAAAGTGTTAAAAAAGAACAGATGCACACACTGAAAACATTTCAACACGTTTTATATTTGAAAATCAACGAACAGCAAATAAATCAAGCAGCTCTATGCACTTTTTTAAGCAAGATTATATTCTGTGGGATTTCCTTCCTTATAATGTCCGTCGTCAATAGCAACGCATTATAACAGCGCAAACCCACGTATCACAACGGACACGCTCTCTTGTTTCATTAGATTAGATTAGATTAGATTAGATTAGATTAGATTCAAGTTTATTGTCATTACACATGTACAAGTACAATGCAACGAAATGAGTTTGGAGCAAGCCTCCGAGCCGCAGCTATTTAAAGCGCCGCCACACGCTCTCCAGAAAAAAAGAAATGCAGATTGCAAAGCATACATGCAAAACATAACATAACATACATAACACAGTACACGTGGTCACATGATGGAATTTTTTGTTGGGACTGAGTAAGGGAGATAGGAAGGAGGAAAGGGAGGGGCAGACGGTTGGACGGGGGCAGGGATAGGGGTGAGCTATGTATGATCCGAGTAAGAGTCTGAAGAGTCCTGTGTTGTGTGAGCTTGTGTTGTGTGAATGTGAATGTTAGCCATAACTGAAGATGTTTTCGAGTTCAGTTCCGAGAGAGATACAGGGTAGTCGATGAGGTGAGGGAAGGAGGGGGTCAATATCTTAATCCTTTTAGCTGATCTTCGGTAATTTTCCAGACCATAATCAATCAATCCGTTCTGATCCTCAGCGTCAGTGGCGAGCGTCCGGTTCATGAATTGACTTCGACATTTCATCCAATTTCATGATCAGGCCAGACATACTGCGTAGCAGTTCACTAGCCTGACCCCTGATGGAGCCCACTCTTCCCTGCGTCTCCACAGTCCGGGCTGAGATGTTACAATACAGTTCCTCAATCTGTGTTACTCTTTGATCTAATACCTTCAGTCGGTCACACACATTCCCGAAGCACTCTTTAATTTCCACAGACAGCGGCTGGGTGAATTTACTGGCAGCTGTCTTACCAATCTTCCGATAGGTCAGGGCAATCCCAAGGCCGAAAAATAGGAACCCCGCTATCAAAATGCCAATTATGTATAAATCCTCCACATCCTCCACGGACAGGACTTCCAGGCACACGACTTGCCAGTTGTTCCAGGCGTCCCGCGTGTAGCCCGCAGCGAAGGTACCGTCCGGGCAGGTGGGTTCTCCCGGTGCACCCTTCCTTAGTGAGAAAATCTTGTCAATCGCGCTGAGAGACCAGTTAATTAATTCCATTTCAGTATTTTCAGGAGTCCAGCAAGCAGGGGGTCAGAAAAAAAGACAGCGCTAAAGCAGAGCAGGGAGCAGATATAAGGCACGTCTGCTCTGTATGAGATCAGGAAGTGGAAGTTAACTTGCAACTTATCATGCAACTTGCGTCTCTGTTTTTGATTGTATTGAAAATGAAATCAGAGGACTTTACTGTTAATACCACAGTACTATACTGTACAAAATGGATTTATAAACAGGTAAAACATTCAATCAATATGTCCCTGATATTATTTATGTGGTAATAAAAAAGAATCAGTGTAATAAGTGTACAATGAATATACATCATTATGACTTAAATGTCACCCTAGTCTTGTCTGAACTTGTTCGTTCTTCTTTTGCTCAGAGCCACTTGCTGCAAACTTTTTTTTGCGGAAGTTTCACATTAATTTCAATTTGATGAGATAAAATATTGCAACTCATAACAACATTTTGTATCCAGTCATTTCCCAGACGTAGTTTTGGTATTGAGGTCAAAGCTAACTTGGCTTGTATTCGTAGATTTGAGGTATTTCCCCTACTGCCTCAACTTTATTTTATTTATTTATTTTTTGTCTATTTTTGCATGTTCTGCAGACAGGTTTTTTTTTTAGAAGGCTGGAAAATCTCCCGGCGCTGTCACTGCCTTCTGCCATTTCTTCTCGTTTAAAAATCTATGTTGCGCATTGCGTCTGTGTCAGACTGATGCTGGACAGGATTTACTGCGAGTTTACAAACGAGTTTAATAACCTTCAGTGTGGTTTATCTAGAAACCGGTAACCGTCCCATCCCTAAACTTTTGAGTACATGCGCGCTACCTGACCTGTGACCGTGCATCAGTGCTTATAAGGAATAGATATATCTAATACTGTCAGAAAATGACAGAAATAAATATGGAATGGCAGTAATGTTACAGCAGCAGAATATAATTATGTGAACACCATTAACTGTAAACACAGATACAGGCGGAATAGCGTTAGTTGAGAATGTTCAATAATTATGTGCTTACAGTGTGATGCACGCATACGCACAGTCAATAAAACTCCTCTGATTTGGACTAATACACTTTATTTCACTCTACAAACTATATAAAATATTAGATCTCCTTTTCCCATTATAATCTGTATGCTCTCTTCTCCGTCACTTCGCGAACTCTCGTGGAAAGTTTTGGAATAGTCAATTTCGCACTGAATGATAGATGTATAGTATCAAATTCTTCTGCTTCTGAGAAGGACTACATTATGTAAAACCATTAATATGGCTTTAAATCACAACAGCGATTGCCTGTGGCTGATTTTTGTTTACAATTATTGCACAATCCTCCCAATTTTCTAATATCTTCTGGATCCTGATTGGCTTAGGGTGGCCATGACTTTCCTCAAGCACTATTGTTGTGTTCTTCTGTGCATATTGGCCAGTAGGTGGCGGTAGTACCCTTACGAAAATTAACCATGGTTTTATTGTAGTAAAAATGTAGTAACCATGGTTTTTTGGCTAATTGAATACCATTTATATAACTACAGTTTTACCACAAATACCATGGTTAAACTATGGTTAGAGAAGCAAAACCATGGTTAATTTGCGGTTACCATGGTTTTACTACAATAACCATGGTTTTTTGGTTTTATTTGTAGTAAAACCATGGTTCTCTTACGAGAGGTTCTCTCGTATTGCGTAAGTTCCTTACGCATCGGGAAAGTATTCTTTCTTCGAGATAACGCAGTGCGGCAGCCTGGCAGACCATAGCAGGCTATTCCAGCGTGCTATTGGCTGCTCTGCTGGCAACTGCAGCAGCCTATCGGTGAGCCCGTGTGACGTGACGACCAATGAGGGCGCTTCGCGCCCACCTGGCTACATTTGCCTACAGGTGGGGCGTGGCCACGTGTATATAAGCAGGGCTCACGGGCTGCATATTCGATTTTCTTTTCTTCAGCGAAGCCCTTCGCATCGCTGGATCTGGAACCCGCCGCCGTGATCGTGCAGACGAGCAAGCAGAGGACAGCGGCTGAGGAAGCCGGCAGCATCGCGCCACCTTCAGCCATCCGTGCCTGCTCTGCTATCCGGCAGCCCATATCCTTTTACGCTCAAGTGTTGTCGCCGCTGCGTCACACTTTCTCAAAAAAGAGCCGAGCGTTTGATACAAAATGTCTCGTTCCACCTGCGGCTCGTGTCACGCGCAGCTCAGTTCCGGGGACCGCCATGTGATCTGCGCTCTCTGCCTGGGCCGTGATCACGCCGCCGCCACACTTCTCGCCGGCGGATGCCCGGAGTGCGAGGAACTGACGATGTCGACCCTGCGGGCTCGACTCGTTCTGTTCGATGACGACTGCTAAGCCGCGCAGAAAGAAGCGCCGCTCGCAGCGGACTCCGGAGTTCGCCGAGAGAAGCTCGCCGGAACCCTTCCCGCCCGCTTCACTCTCGCCTTCCCCGCCCCCACCCCAGGCCGCCATTTCTGTTGCCGCCTCCGGGGATGAGGCGGATGCGGCCGCAGAACGCGCCGACAGCTGCTCCATCATGGCTTCCGACAGCGAGGACTGGTCTTCCGCGACCTCTTCAGTCCGGGGCTCCGGACGCTCTCGAGCGGGTGAGGACGCCGAACTTTTGCGCCTTCTCACCCGGGCTGTCGAGCAGCTAGGCCTCGAATGGGCCCCGCCCAAGGTGGCAGCGCCGAATCGACTTGACGGATGCTTCCTAAACAGTCGCCGCCGCGCGCCCACCTCCAGGACTGCACCCTTTCTGCCAGAGCTTCACGAGGAGCTCGCGAAGTCCTGGAACGCGCCATTCTCCGCGAGGGTCTCGTCTCAGGCTTCTTCGACGCTCTCACAAGTTGACGGCGCGGCTGAGAAAGGCTACAACGCTATCCCTCCGGTGGAAGAGGCGGTCGCAGCGCACCTTTTCCCGCCTTCCGGTTGGCGCTCAAAGGCTGCCCTCCCGTCTAAGGCCTGCAGACTGACGTCATCGCTGATCGGCCGCGCTTTCGCTGCCTCCGGTCAAGCTGCATCTGCTCTGCACTCTATGGCCGTGCTGCAAATCCTCCAAGCTAATCTCCTCCACGACCTGGACGAGAAAAGCTGTGACGCTGAGTTGATCACGGATTTGCGAAGCGCGACGGATCTCTCCCTTCGCGCCACCAAGACCGCAGCACAGGCCCTCGGACGCTCTATGGCCTCCCTCATGGTAGCTGAGCGCCACCTCTGGCTCACGCTCGCGGACATGCGAGAAACAGAGCGCGCGGCCTTCCTAAACGCCCCGCTCTCTCCGTCTGGGCTTTTCGGACCAGCGGTCAAGGGGATCGTTGACCGTTTCTCTGAAGTGCAGAAAACGACGCAGGCCATGAACCTCTTCCTGCCTCGACGCCCCGGCGCTAGCAATAGCTCCGTTGCTCGCCGTCCTCGCGACCAGCCAGCACCGAGCTCCGCGCAGCGCCCAGTGCGGCCCCCTTCGTCTCAGCGAAGACCGAGCGGCCGCCCCAGATCGCGCTCTTCCAGCCGTGGTAAGCCGCCTCCACCTCGGGGCCCCCGGCCTAGGATCGCGCTGAAGCCCGAGCCTCCAAAGTCCTCCTAGCCAGAGGCAAGAAACGACGGTTAAGTCCCGCCGCGGCCGGACCACCGTCAAAACTCTCTTTCCTGTCAGCCCCCACCACTGTGGCTGCTGCAGATGGATTTCACGCAGCCAACGAGCCAGCAAAAATGCCTTCTCGCCTGTCAATAACCGCCGTTTTTACGGCGAACCAGAGAAATCACAAAAGTTGCATTATTTCTGGTTGCACGGCTCACGCCGTATGTGTTTCAAATGCAGTAAATGTGCCCACTTTTCTGTTTTCACCCCTGCACACAAGCACTATAAACCCCGTGTCCCCCACTCACATAAAGCGGCCACCGGCCGCTCGAGTGCTAGAGTTAGGTCACGTGTCCGCTTGTTTGCGTCCACGACTAACCACCACACGCGCTGTCACACAGCCACTCTTAACCGGTCATGTTCCACGCGTAAGAGTTGTGCCCGCTCAAACGCGCTCACACATTTTCGCGAACATTATGCCTCAGGCGCCACGCGCCGCGCCACACACCATTTGTCCTCCGCCCAGGGTGGCCGGAGCGATGAGTGTAGGGCCACACACAAGCCACTCCCCGCTCGAAGCGGCAGAGATGCAGTGTGTAGGGCAGCCAGCCATCGCGAGCGATCGGCTGGCCCACAGCACAGAGAGCGCGCGCACTGCGCCCGCCCCTCCTATACAGGCCGTCAAACCCGCGAAGCGCGGCGTTTCGAGCCCGGAGGCCGTTCTATCCCGTGTGGCACACGCGAGAGCGTGGGAAGCCATTCCAGGTGTATCAGAATGGGTGCTGAAAACAGTGAAGCACGGCTACACTCTGCAGTTCGCTCGCCGCCCTCCGTGCTTCTGTGCGCGTACAGAGACGAGAGTGAGCGAGGAAGTAGCACATCTACTTCGAGCAGAAATAGCCACGCTGCTGTGCAAAGGGGCTATAGAACCGGTTCCCCATTCTATGAGCGAGTCAGGCTTTTACAGCTGGTATTTTCTCGTGCCAAAAAGGGATGGGTCGCTCAGACCGATTCTGGATCTGAGGCGTCTGAACAAAGCTCTTATGAGAAGATCGTTCAAGATGCTCACGACCAAGCAGATCCTCGCGCATATTCGCCCGAGAGACTGGCTAATCTCCCTAGATTTGAAAGATGCATATTTTCAAATCAAGATAACGCCGCGTCACAGGCCATTCTTACGATTCGCCTTCGACGGCCAGGCTTATCAATACACCGTCCTTCCGTTCGGCCTGTCACTAGCACCCCGTAAATTTACGAAGTGCAAGGACGCGGCCCTCGCTCCTCTGAGAAATCGAGGGATGCGAGTGTTGAACTATCTGGACGATTGGCTCATCCTGGCGCAGTCAGAGGCCGAGCTCCTCGCCCACAGGGCAATGCTGCTCAGCCATCTGGACAGCCTGGGGCTCACGGTCAATTGGACCAAGAGCTCATTAGTGCCCACGCAATCAACCTCATTTCTGGGTTTGAATCTGGACACTGTGGCAATGTCAGCCCGCCTGTCACCCCAACGCGCGCGCCAAGTTCGGCTGCGTACTTCCGGCCGGGCAAAATCGCACCTCTCAAGCTTTTTCAGAGGATGCTGGGACGTATGGCCTCAGCTGCAGCTGTGCTCCAGCTGGGCTTAATGCGCATGCGCCCACTGCAATGCTGGTTAAACGCCCGAGTGCCTCACAGAGCCTGGGTTGGGGCGCCGTTTTCGAGGGCAGATCAGCCTCGGGCCTCTGGTCGAGCGAGGAAAAACTCCTACACATAAACTGTTTGGAGATGATAGCGGTAGAGAACGCGCTCAGGCAGTTTCTCCCGCTTATACGAGGACACCACGTGTTAGTCCGGTCGGACAATACCACAGTGGTGTCCTACGTGAACCGGCAGGGCGGTGTCAGGTCCAGATGTCTGGGCAATCTGACAGAACGCCTGCTCGTGTGGGCACACAGCTCGCTGCGCTTGCTGAGAGCTGCGCACGTACCGGGCCACCTCAATGTAGGCCCGGACAAGCTGTCCAGGGGCCTCATTCTCCCAGGAGAATGGTCCCTGCACCCCCAGACAGTCCAGCTGGTATGGCGCCTACTCGGCAGAGCGGAGCTCGACCTCTTTGCAACAAAAGAGAACGCCCGCTGCCCGACGTTTCTGTCCAAAAGCGAGGATGCGCTGTCCCAACCTTGGCCCAGCCTCCCGCTGTATGCTTTCCCGCCGATTTCCCTATTGCCCCAGGTCATAGCGAAAATCAGGGAGACGCGCCGCCCGGTGCTCCTTATAGCGCCGCGCTGGGAGAACCAGATTTGGTACCCAGAGCTGGTGAAGCTGTCGCACTCACCCCCCTGGCCAGTTCCGCTGAGAGCAGACCTCCTCTCTCAAGCAGGAGGGTCAGTTTGGCATCCCCATCCAGAGCGATGGTCTCTGCATGTATGGGTGACCAACGGATACCCGTTGACCTGCCCGAAGGGGTTATGAACACGATTTCACACTCTAGAGCCCCCTCGACGAGGCGGTTATATAGTTCTAAGTGGTCGGTGTTCACTGAGTGGTGTGTTTCCAAGGGATTGGACCCACAGCAATGTGGGGCCAGCGGGTGCTCTCCTTCCTCCAAGAGCTTTTGGAACTGGGCAGGTCCCCTTCCACGCTCAAAGTGTATGTGGCGGCTATAGCAGCGTTCACTCAGACGACGCTAGGTAGCACGCTAGGAAGGAACGAGCTCATCATCCGTTTCCTCAGAGGAGCCAGACGGATGAATCCCCCGCGGGCCCCATCGGTTCCTATATGGGATCTGGCCTTGGTCCTAGAGGCCCTGAAGGCTCATCCCTTTGAACCGCTCGAGACTGTGGAACCAAGGTTCCTTTCGCTAAAAACCGCGTTCCTGATAGCTCTGGCTTCAGTGAAACGCGTGGGGGATCTACACGCGCTCTCAGTGAGCCCGACGTGTATGGAGTTCGGTCCTAATGACTCTAAGCTCATTCTCAGACCGAGGCATGGTTATGTCCCCAAAGCGATCGGCACTCCCTTCAGGGCGCAGATTATCTCCCTCTCGGCTCTGCCAGCATCCGACGAGGGGGACGGTGGCAATATCCTCTGCCCTGTCAGGGCATTGAGGGTTTATGTCACACGCTCCGCCGCCTTCAGGCATTCTGAGCAGCTATTTGTTTCGTTTGGTGGGCGCACTAAAGGTCTCGCCTCCTCGAAACAGACCCTGTCCTGGTGGATAGTGGACGCGATTGCAACTGCATACGCTTCCAAACACCTGCAGTGCCCGCTAGGTGTCAGAGCACACTCCACCAGAGGCATGGCCTCTTCGTGGGCTTGGGCCAGAGGGATTTCCATCCACGATATCTGTATGGCGGCAGGCTGGGCCTCCCCGTCTACGTTCGTGAGATTTTACAATCTGGAAGTTCCTGCCTTACAGGCGAAAGTGTTATCAGTTCAATAGGGCTGTTGGTTCTGCCCAGTGATTCTGCGCAGACATAGCTCACATACTGGTAGTAAGTTCGGTACTAGGCTCATGTGAATTTGTAGGAGACCGGCGGTGCCGTTCCCTCATTTACGAGACGAGCTGTTGTGAGTTTGAAGGTGACCGGCGGTGCCGTTACCTCACTCATATAACAAGATATTGTGAATTTGAAGGCGACCGGCGTTGCCGCTCCCTCATTCATGAGACAAGGTGTGGTGAATTTGAAGGAGACCGGCAGGTGCCGTTCCCTCATTCATGGGACAGGGTGTTGTAACCACCCGTCGTAACCACCCGTCAGTTCGAATAAAGTGTCTGTATATGTGGTGGCCCGTTCTCCTTACCGGCCACCCTGCCCGAGGAGTGTTATGGTCCCCGGTTCCCTGGGATACATATGCTTTACGCGAGGCGCGCACGGCGTTGACAATGTGTTCCCGATGCGTAAGGAACTTACGCAATACGAGAGAACCTCTCGTAAGAGAACGATACTCGGTTACTTAACGTAACCTCGGTTCTCTCTAGAAGAGGGAACGAGTATTGCGTTCCTTGCCGTGCGCCCCGCGGGCTTTTACGCTTCAGAACTACGAAAACCGAATATGCAGCCCGTGAGCCCTGCTTATATACACGTGGCCACGCCCCACCTGTAGGCAAATGTAGCCAGGTGGGCGCAAAGCGCCCTCATTGGTCGCCACGTCACGCGGGCTCACCGATAGGCTGCTGCAGTTGCCAGCAGAGCAGCCAATAGCACGCTGGAATAGCCTGCTATGGTCTGCCAGGCTGCCGCACTGCGTTATCTCGAAGAAAGAATACTTTCCCGATGCGTAAGGAACTTACGCAATACTCGTTCCCTCTTCTAGAGAGAACCGAGGTTACGTTAAGTAACCGAGTATCGTTTATTTTCGTAAGGGTAGTTTTTGATAGTCTAATAAAGGAGCAAGATAGTCAGAACTGTACTGTTATTTCATTTGGTTAACCCCCTGGGGTCTGAAGTGTTTTCTGGGCCCTGGAGTTGTTTTGACATGCACTGACATTTTAGCTTATTTCTGTTACTTATAAAATTTGCATGGCTAAAGTGTGATTACTCTGTATTTAGCCCAAACTCTGCTAAAATATGTGAGCAGCATGTCTTTTTTTGAGGAAAAAAGTTTGTAGTTTTGAGAAAATTACGTTTATGTGCGTTTTGTGAAAAAAAAAAGTAGTCACTGAAATAAGGCCATAAACCCATACTGAATATTTGTTCACAAGACTTTTGATAAATGGATCACGTAGGCTAGAATTGTTGCTTTAAAACAGGGATCTCCAAAATCAGTCCTGGAGGGCCACTGTCCGGCAGAGTTTAGCTCCAACACCCAATTAAACACACCTGAACCAGCTAATCAGTGTCTTACAAGGCCCTAGTAAAACATTAATGGACTGGTTCAGGTGTGTTTAATTGGGTGTTGGAGCTAAACTCTGCAGGACAGTGGCCCTCCAGGACCAGGTTTGGAGACCCCTGGTTTAAAACGATGTGAAATCATCCTGCTCACTCATTAACATAAAAAAATATATTGATTTAGGACTGTTTAAGATGTTGTGTAAGACATGTTTTGTGCCAGGAAGGCTTATGCGAGGAGGGAGTAAATCATCATGAATACTGATGTGTTTCACACCTTGAAAGACAAAGACACTCCCCTAATGGCCGTATCAGCTGAAATGGGACTGTGATGGAACTAGAACCAAGAATGTGACACAACACAATCCAAATATACATAACAAAGGGCAACAATTTTGAGCACATTGATCTAAACAGACAGACTTGAACAATCATGCACCTTTGCGCCATTCCTGAAACAGATCCTGTTCAACATGTAGTTTCCAAGGTGTTTGCTTTTTCATTTTACTATGTTCATGTAGTAGCTTGCTGATGTTGGTACAGCGTTCTCAGAGAAAAACAGTTTGAAAGTCAGGACTCATCAGTGGCCTGTTCAAAAAAGGCCAAATTTGAACCTTTTAAGGTCCAAGTGGCCATCACTGGGGTGGGACCCTTAAAGGTACATTTTTGTACCTCTAAGTCAGGGGTAGGCAATTTCAGTCCTAGAGAGCTGATGTCCTGTAGAGTTAGCTCTACCCCCTACTAAGCCACCACAGTATAAAACTCATGGCTCCCAGCATGCATTGCAGCATTAAGTATGTTACCATTTTTGAGATTCATATGCTGATTCTTGATATCTGTGTGCATATGAAACCATAATTCATTAGAAAGGATCACTTCAGCACACTACACTAGAGAAAAGAATATGGATTATCATATGCTACTTAAAATATTTTCATACGTAATGAAGTAAGCTTTTTGCACAGCGCGTGGGTGTGGTCACATCACAGATAATAACCAGAAGCTTGAGAAACTGAACCTTGCTTTGGTTTCATATGAATTACATAAACAGATAATATTTGTTTTTAATAATTTCTTAATTTAAAAGTAGACACTTCAAGCTTTCTAAAGACATATCTCTCATGTCTTTAGAAAGTGGCAAGTATTCACTGAGTTACAGTTAATCTTCAGATGCGTTTCAAAATGGACTTCACTGAGAGACGGCAGAATGGGCATCCTTTTTGATTTCTTTATTTTATGAAAAGCACAGCATTTTGTTTTTATGGTGAGTGTCCTCAAATAGACACTTACCAGTTTTGAATGATATATCAAATTATGTACCAAAATCCAGTTATTTTACTCTCTTTTGCACTGATACGGCCGACCCCTGGAGGGTTAACTATTAGCTTCCATATGAAATATTACATTTTGTCTGAAAAAATACTTTAATGATGATCTAAATTAAATATGAGTTGTTTCTGGATATTGGTTTAGGTGTCAGAGGCAGAATTTTGCCATCTGCTGGTTAGAAGAAAACAAGGAATTACAGTTTTAGAAAATAAAGTGTTTTGGCCATATTTATCCAGCAGAGAATCTTAGAGATACATTCATTTTTCTAGATGATTGTGAATATATATATTTAAATATATGTGCGTGTGCGTGTGTGTGTGTGTGTGTGTGTGCGTGTGTGTATGCGTACTTGCATGTGTGTGCGCGTCTATGCAAAAGTGTTTGTGTGTGTGTGTTAGGTCTCACCCCTTCAAATCTGCATTTGTGGTTGGTTTTGTTTGCCAAAATCTATACAAATGCTGTCATTTCCAGTCAAACCTGTGTGTGTTTGTGTGTGTGTGAGCATGTTTATTCCACATTGCATTTGTGCTCTAGTACCAGGGGTCCGTTCTTCATACCTCGCTTAATACATCTGAGATAATCATAATAACTGATCTCTGGCTAATTTGGTTCTAGTACCAGGCCTTCATTTCTGTGAGAAAATCTTCAGATTTATGCCTTATTTATTTGTTTTAATTGATAAATAAAAAATAAAAAACTCAATTCTTAATTCTTTCACCTTTCCCATTTAATTTCAGAGTACCTGTACCTGTATCAAAACAACCAAATTGTTGTCATGCCCATTTTGTGTGTGTGTGTGTTTTAGAAAATTCTCATGCCACTGAGATGAAGGAAACATCAAATGGGGAACGACTCCAAAGACCCTACGAAAGGTTAAAAAAGCCTTGACCAGTAGTAGGTGCAGCTCTGAAAATGAGCATAATTTGGGGGGACTGGACAAAATTTGTAGAAAAACATTTCGTCCTTTGGTTCAAATGTTATTAGCATAAACATCAGTGACTTTTTGACCTATTGGTGGCGCTAGAGGGTTTGAGATAGAGACTCCAAATTTGCTATGGTCAATGTTCAGACTCTCCTCTATCTATGTGCCATTTTCACAACCTTTGACCATAGACTTCCATTCAAGAAGAAGAAGAAGAAGAAGAAGAAGAAGAAGAAGAAGAAGAAGAAGAATATAACTGCAAGCAGCAAATCTGAAATCTAAAGTACCTTATGAGAGAGACCACATTTACACACAAAATGATAATTAATCCAAATTATAAATCATAGCTATAAACTAAATCCCCCAGATTCGGTCAGATTTACTGAACATGTAAAACACAGTTGTGTGTCACTGCATGTTTAACTCACATCACAGATGCACAAGCCTTTTTTATTTGCATCCAAAATGTGTGTGTAAATTTGTGTGACACAGAGGAGGAGTCTGAGAATCTGTCATATATAAAGAGTGTGTGTCAGACTGAACAACACAACACACAACACTAAAGGTGAGTTACTGTTTCATTCTTCATTTACCTCACAGAGCATTCAGACATCTATACAACTTTCAGAAAACAGACATTATATGAAAATGTGTTTATTATTTGAATCTAGATAAAGCCGATCTCTGCTGTGAGAGATTGAGAAGATGGCAGTAAGTTCATCAATACGTCTACATTCATACAGAGGGCTTCAGCTTTAGTGATGTTCATCTCTTTCTCTCTCTGTCTCGTGTAGTTGATGCTGTTTTTGGCGGTTCTTCTCTCTGTTGTTCTGGTCAGTGACTGTACATCCAGGCCATCCGACTGTTCTGACATCTACAACTCAGGACAAAAGCTCAATGGGATTTACTCCATCTATCCAGCAGGGAACGCTCCTGTCTTGGTTTACTGTCACATGATCTCAGATGAGGAAGATGAAGACGAAGACGGATGGACGGTAGGAATGTGACTTTAGATCATTAAACACACATCAGAACACACATTATGAATCATATATTCTATATAAACCCATCACAGGTGATTCAGAGGAGAATGGACGGCAGTGTGAATTTCTATCGGGGGTGGAATCAGTACAAGAGAGGATTTGGGAATGTGGAGGGCGAATACTGGCTGGGTAAGATCTCACAGTGTGTGTCCGTTTGTGTGGATGATCATGTGTTTGGATGAACATGTTCTTTGTGTGTGTGTGTTTGTGTGTGTGTGTGAACAGGGCTGGAGAACATGTACCAGCTGACACGTAACAGGAATTATATGCTGAGAGTAGATCTGGAGGACTTCACTGGAAGGAAAGTTTGGGCTCTGTACTCGTACTTCTCTATAGGTTGTGAAACTGGCGGGTATAAACTGCAAGTTTCAGGGGTCAGTGAAGGAGGAGCTGGTACGACACTTTCATTCACATAAAAACAAATCACACTCAGTTGAGTAAATGTGCACCTGATGTCCTCAATGATGCTGTTCTCTCTGCAGGCGACTCTCTGTTCATCCATAATGGTATGAAGTTCTCCACCTTTGACAATGATCAAGACACCTCGGGGAAGAACTGTGCCAAACAGTGTCTCGGGGCATTTTGGTATAAAAACTGTCATCATGCAAACCCCAACGGTGTGTATTTATGGGGAGAAGATGATACTCGTTACACCATTGGAAATGTTTGGTCAAGCTGGAACAACAGTTGGAATGTCGGTATGAAATCCATCAGCATGAAGATCAGACGTGTGTCTTAGACCTTTGAAGAAACATTGCAGTGTTTCCCAGAAAGAAAACAAATCAAATTAAGGTTTTGGGTGTCCTTTCCTCTGTTAACTGTGTAACTTAGTAAATCCTGGTATATATGGTACCAGAGCTCAACTGTGACACACAGATGTCCCTGTTTATTTGCCAGTAAAGTCTGTTTTACATCCCATTTTGCATCATCCAGCGTCTTTTGCTGACACACACTGATTATGCAAGAGGACCCAGATTCACTATATTACTCTATAACCAGATAACAAAACAAAACAAAATTGTTCTAAGAACGTTTGTCTAATGTTCCCATTAAGTTATATATCGTTCTTGTTTTAATGTTCTTCAAACAGTTTTTTAAATGTTTCTTGGTTATGCATTGCATTAAGGAAACGTTCAATTGTATCAAATTGCAAACATGGGAATATTACTTTTAAATGTTCTCTGAGCATTCAGGAAAAAAAAGTAACATTTAAAAAAACAACAACATTTGAGGAAAAATGGTTCCTTAAGCGATGTATAAATAATGCTTCTGTGCTTTTTGTGTGAGAACATTACTGTGACGAAGCAGCCGTAATCATCACCGCTGGACAAGCAACACTAGCACACACACACACACACCGCATTCACACTCCATTTCCCCTGCCGTTCGGCACTCCAGCGGCCGACTAAACCATTGTGTAATGTTAATAGGGGTTTATATGTGTGGTAAAATTAAAACGTTAAATTTATTCTTTTGTAATGAGTATGTTTATTTGTGGGTTATATGTTGAGATGTTGTTTATTGCTGATTGAGTGTGTATAAATGCGTGAAAATTTGAACTGGGTGAGTTTATACACATGATACTTACCTGTTAAAGACTATATAACTTTGAACAATCTTTCTATTAACGTTACTGGAAGACTTTTAGAGCTGAAGATCTTAACCTGAACCCGACGGGACCCGATGGGTTTGGTCTTAATTTCTATCATTTTACACAGGCTCGGGCCGGGCTCTGGCTTGCACTCCGGGTTGCGCGGTAAATGAACAGTCCGATGATGTGTTTCGATTAGCACAAAAATGGATGCTGATGTAAGAGTGGATTCCTGCAGATATGTTCAATCTGCAGGGTTGCCAGAAGACTAAAGAAACGTTATCAGAAAGATGGAAGAAAACTGTACATTTCTCGTCTATTTCCACCCACTGCAACTTATACCAACGACGGAGATAAGTGCAGTTACAATAGCAAAATATGTGGGAGAGCGTTGCTATAATGTGACTATATTGTATTGCAATAGGGAGCACTTCAAAGTCAATACCAAATCAAAACTAGTTAGTACAGTATTCGTAATAGAAGGGATTTAATGACAAAATCTGGTTATGGTTACACTTAAAATAGCTTCAAAATGGATGTATGAGATGATAAACTTATACCATTAATCGTACACAGCATGAATACAATGTTACCTGAGGGATAGAGAGAGAGAGAGAGAGAGAGAGAGAGAGAGAGAGAGAGAGAGAGAGAGAGAGAGAGAAAGAGAGAGAGGGAGAGAGAGAGAGAGAGAGAGAGAGAGAGAGAGAGAGAGAGAGAGAGAGAGAGAGAGAGAGAGAGAGAGAAGAAGAGAAAGAGCAATAATTCCAATCTCCTTTTATCCCTTTCTCTGACCATGTGACTGAAACCAAATGTGAGATATTTAAACTGACCAATCAGACCAAACTCAAACATGATATTCAAACCAAACTTCCCCCACTATAAAGGTGGGACCCCATGTGGCCTGCAGGCCTCTCTATTGTCTTCCAGATGGCCCTTCTGATGAGCAAATGGGGGTGACAACAGTAAAGCAAATCTCTTTGTTGGATTTCAAATATCAAATATCTTTGATTATTTTCAATTCCTTCACTGAGGAGGTGAAACGGAGGCTGGCCTCTGGCGATTACGTTTTGGTTGCACCGGCAAAGAAAGCAACTTCAACTTCAACTTCAACTTTATTTATTTATAAAGCACTTTCAACACCACAAGTGGAACCAAAGTGCTGTACAGAAGGTATAAAAGAAAAAGTAAAAAAACACAAAGACACAAAAACAATACAAACATATAACACACAATTTAAGAAGCATTATCAAATGCTAAGGAAAACAAATAAGTTTTAAGCGCACTCTGAAAGACACCCAAAGAAGGACAGGTTTTTACAGACAGGGGAAGGTTATTCCAAAGCCTAGGAGCTGCAACAGAGAAAGCCCGGTCACCTTTACATTTTAAACGTGTTCGTGGAACCGCAAGAAGCAACTGATCATTTGAGCGCATAGACCTGCTGGATTGACAGCGGCAAATTAAATCAGTAACATACTCAGGGGCTAGACCATGCAGAGACTTAAAAACATACAACAGCGCTTTGTACTGAATTCTATATCGTATGGGTAACCAATGCAGTTTCCTTAAAACCGGACTAATATGTTCACTCTTCTTAGTGCCAGTTAAAAGTCTGGCAGCTGAATTCTGAACAAGCTGCAAACGGGAGAGGGAAGCCTGACTCACACCCAGATACAACACATTACAATAATCCAAACGCGATGACACAAAGGCATGAACAACCTTCTCCATATCATTGACAGTAAGGATAGATTTCAATTTAGATATTAATCTAAGATAAAAGAAGCTACTCTTAACGACAGCGTTGATTTGCTGCTCAAATTTCAGCTCAGAGTCAAAAATGACACCAAGGTTTCTTACGCTAGACAGTTTTTTCCCAGGAAACAACCCCAGGGAATCATCATCCACACACCCCTTATTTCCAAATATAATAATCTCAGTCTTATCCTCATTTAATTGGAGAAAGTTTTTCGCAAGCCAGGACTTAACTTCTGCCAAACATGCATGAAGAGACTGAATGGCACATTCATGCCCCTGTTTCAGTGGTAGATAAATTTGAGAATCATCCGCATAAAGATGATATTGAATCCCAAATTTCTCAAAGATAGAACCTAGAGGGAGCATGTAAAGGGAAAATAGAATTGGTCCCAGTATTGAGCCCTGTGGAACCCCACACACAAGGGGGGCAACGGAAGAAAAATAATCCCCTACGCAAACTGAAAAAGTCCTATCTTTCAAATAGGAAGAGAACCAATTCAGGGCTAAGCCCTGAATACCAATCTGATCCCTAAGACGATCAATGAGAATGCTATGATCAACTGTATCAAATGCGGCTGCAAGATCTAACATCAGTAAGACAACACGGTTCCCAGAGTCAACAGCTCGAAGGATATCATTAGACACTCTCAAAAGAGCCGATTCTGTACTATGACCAACTCTAAAACTGATTGAAATCTATCATAAATATTATTCTTAATTAAAAAGTCATTAAGCTGTACGTTCACAATTTTTTCTAGTATCTTAGAAATAAATGGCAATTTTGAGATCGGACGAAAACTACTCATGTCATATGGGTCTAAGGTGCTTTTTTTTAAAAGGGGCTGAATAACCGCGTGCTTAAAACTACCTGGAACAACACCAGATGACAAACTAATGTTCATAATAGACAGAATACTTGGGCCAATTGAATCAAGTACCTGCTTAAACAAAGAAGAAGGGAGCACATCACCCGGAGACCTAGTGGGCTTCATGTGAGCAGTTATGTCCTTAAGCTGCTGCAAAGAAACGGGCATGAAACTTGTCAATTGGTTCTGAGGGGCAACAGAAACAATAAAATCATTGCCAACAGATGAAATTTGGGATCTAATTCCATCAACCTTACCAATAAAAAATTTAAAAACTCTTCACACATGTCAGCAGAAGGACTGAGTGCAGGAGTAGCAGTAGGATGAAGAACAGCATTTACAGTAGAAAAAAGTACTCTAGAATTATTACAGTTTCTGGAGATGATGTCAGAGAAATAATTTGATCTAGCCAATTTAACAGCTCTTTGATACTCGTTCAAACGGGTCTTCAAGATGTCATAAGATACTTGTAATTTATCTTTAACCCATTTGCGTTCAGCCTTCCTACACTCCTGCCTAAGAGCACGGGTAGAACTGTTCAACCAGGGCTGCGATTTTTCTTTTCTCCTCCTGACTTTGACAGGAGCCACAGCATCTAAAATCTCTAGGCAAGAAGAGTTAAACTGATCGACCAACTCTTCTAAACCCATACAAGGAGAGTATGACTCGGTCAATGAAAATAGAGGAGAAACATTAAAAACAGCTGAAAAACTACTAGCTGTGCATGGATTGAGTATGCGAGCCGAAGCTGAGGCTGAAACAGTATTACCCAATGCAACACAAGGAAAGTTAGTATTTAAAATAACAGTCTTATGGTCAGAGAAAACAGTATCAACAATCTTCACGCTATCAATAGAGAATCCCAAAGATAATACAAGGTCAAGTGTATGACCACGTTCATGAGTTGGACCCGAAACGCATTGCAAAAAATCAAACGACTCTAATAAATTAAGGAATTCTTTAACCAGGGGCTTTAAAGGGCAGCACACATGTATATTAAAATCCCCCAAAATTAAAATATTGTCAAAAGAAGAGACAATACCAGATAAAAATTCAGAAAACTCCTGTATAAAATCCCCATGAGAGTTTGGGGGTCTATAAATCAAAACACATAGCACAGATTTAAAGGAATTCAGCGTAATTAACTGAGATTCAAAAGTGCTAAAAGGCGCAGAAGGTGAAAGTCTACACTTAAACTTGTCCTTAAAAACAACTGCAAGACCCCCGCCACGGCCAACAGACCTAGGGGTACTAAAAAAACTGCAGCCAGGAGGAGAAAGTTCCGAAAGAGAGGTCATTTCACCAGCATTTAGCCAAGTCTCAGTAACAAATAAAAAATCTATTTCATAAGACAGAAAAAGATCGTTCAAGATAAAGGTCTTATTTGCCAGAGATCTCGCGTTAATCAACGCCATTGTCACTGGAGTGAGAGTAGTATTTGAAGAGGAGGATCGCAGAGAGGAATCATAAAAAGTTACCGGACTCCCGTCACGTAAATAGCGAAGATTCCGATGATTAACTCCTCGATCTGCAGACCGTCGCCTCACGTACGCCCTCCGCGAAGACTGATACATCAGCGCCGAAGACGGACAGACAGGCACAATGTATGAACGTCTCGAGTTCACAACCACGGCCTCCACCATCGAAGAAGCTGGCCCGATGACTGGAAACTTCCCAGTCCTCTTCGATCTCACAAGGACTCCAGCACATTTCCCACGTTTACTTCGCCGTTTCCTCCACAAGCACAGACATCCCGGCAGGTAACACATTTTCCTCAATGCGACTGGCACAAAATGCGGGTGCAGATGCCAATCATCTCTGGGATCGCTAAATAAACAATCGGGCATAGCTGATCGAATATTTAGTAGCGTCATGCGATCATATACCAGAGGGGAGCAAACAGAGCGCGTGATAAAACAAACAAGAAACATTACAAATAAAAGAGACAAGGACAGGCTGTGGCAAGCCGGCAAACATCCTGGCGCCATCATTTTGTCCTGGCTGCAATAGGTCATTCGTTCAAGGATGCCAGGGGGAAGAGTACACTGTTCCTTGGCTCAATATATAGACCTCAAAGCAAAGTCTGAGGTGTGGAAAACGATTGACCTTGTGCCTAATGAGAATAATGAGCCAGTGGGTTATGTGAAATGCAAAAGATGCGACATTCTGTTAAAGTACGACAGCAAAACGACAGGTAATTCGTCGCTGATAAGGCATGTTGATCGAAGCTGTTCAACACCTGCCAGTGCCCAGGATCAACCTACAATCACATCGCTCGATACAGCATCAAAACCCATCCCTGCAAAGGTGAAACAAACGATGACAGAGAAGTGTGTCAGCTTTTGCAGTAGTGGTGCAACGGATCACAAAACTCACGGTTCGGATCGACTTCGGATCATGAGTCACGGATCGGATAATTTTTCGGATCAGAATAAAAGGGGGAGGAGACTATTTTTATTTGCTTTCCATTTATTACATGAAAACTTTTGGTGTTAACATAACCTATATGGTTTATAAGTTAACAAGGAACTTTTGGTGTTAAAAAAAAATAAAATAAATAACCATCTGAATAAATCAAATTTGGATAAAAACAACCTGAGACATGAAAATGGGCCTGAGGTTTTTTTTTTTTTTTTTTAAAGATTAGGATGTCAACATTCTCAGGGAGAGAGTAGACCTCTCACACTTGTCAGCATTGCAATTCTCTTTGTAGGCCTATACACTATTTTATAGATATCATGTTTAAACGCACTACACTTAAACAACATTTTATTGAATTCATTACTTTATATTTATATGGCCTAGTACCTACATTGGATGTAAATATTACGTTGCTCATGCAAATTGCAAAACAGACAATAGACTATGTTAAAATAACAAACATTTTAAATTAAAACTTATGCTTTTCTTTCGTTTTTAATTTTTTTTACAAGAAATCCTGCAGGTCATAAAGAACTTTGTTTTTCCACCTCCAAGAAAGGACAGGTGCTCCATTATTTCTCCTTGTTTACTTGAAGGCCGTTTTCCTTGCTTTACTCGAGGCAAAAAGCCATGTGTTTACTTTAAAACAGAGTAGACGTTATATTATATGCATCTGTGGTGGAATTACTAGATTTTCGCATCGATACATATGCGGATGCGCTGTCACTTTAATTCAGCGCCAGCACATCAAAAAATAGACTCTGTGCGGAAACGATCAGCACAGCTGTTGTACGGCCACACGCTCCTGGAACGCACTGACGGACCGAAGCCGGGCATGGAAAAAATACGCACCCCATACCCACTGCAAACGGAGTATGTGTGAAACGGGCATCAGCAGGTGCCATGCTCGATGTATGCGCCACTTTCATACGGCTTTCTCGTGCCACAGTGCCCATACTCTTAGAGTTTTGTCCACCACCCTTCTTCCGTCATCATTATATTTTACGGGGAAGCCAAAATGGTCCCATACACGTGATTTGAACAATGCAGGAGGCTTTTCAAGTTTTCCTACTTCTCCGCTAGCCACTGTTGACTGATTAACATGCCCTGTTCACGTGAACACATGTGTTTCTCTGAAACTCCGCATCGAGTTTAAAGGTTTAAACGAGATCACTTAAAAAGCAATATCGGCAGAAAAACTGTCTTTTAGTCTGCGATCGCTAAACAATTCAGATTAATCCACAAGTAAAAAAAAAAAGCGCAATAAATCCGCGGGTCACGTGCGTGCCGAACCGTGGGTCGTGATCCGTACGGATCACGGATCAACTGCGATCCGTTACACCCCTATTTTGCAGTAAAGACATTAGGCCTTTTAATATCGTAAATGGCGAGGGGTTTGAAGAGCTGGCACAAGAACTAATTAATGTCGGGGCTGCGTATGGGAGGGTTCCCGTAAACTCTGTTATTCCCCGTCATGTGACAATTGCAAAAAGGTGCACTGAGATGGCAGAAGAAAAGAGGGAAGCTTTAGTACAGAGACTTTGTTGAAGGAAGGCACAGTCGCAATGAACACAGACATATGGACAGAGGATTATCGGAAAATTAGTTATTTGACAATCACTTGCCATTTCATAAGTGAGGATATGGAACTGGTGAATAAAACCCTGACAACTACAATGTTCCCTTTGGAAGAGGCAAAGACGGGAGAAAATATCAGACGTTAGATACTGAAACTGCGAGTGACAGAGTTTGGCCTTGACACTTCCTCTCTCAGCAAAATTGTATGTGAGATCGATGAGGGGGCAAACATTAAATTAGGCTATACCAGATATTGGACTGCATTGACCACATCATTAATACGGTACTGCGCCATGGACTCGACATTGCTGAGTTATCCAAAGCCGACTGTGCTCCGGACATAGGAGATACCATTTCTGCTGCTAAATCATTAGTGAGGTGCATTAAACAGTCGGCGTTGGCTGCGCAACTGTCAACAACATTGCTGCAAAAGGGAGACACTCGGTTCAGTACAGTGTACCCAGGGCTGTACATATATGTCGCACGTGCTACAAAAAAATCGGTCTGTGCGATGAATATATTTACCCCATTAGCACGCGTGCGATACAGTTTAGCATGTGAGACAGAGCTCGTTTGAGTGAAGGGAGAATTTGTTTTGTGCTCGTCTGAGGTTAATCTAGGGCTGCACGATTGACTGAAATTAAACCAAAATCGAGATTTGTCTTGATTGTGAAATTATGAAAATCGCTTCAATTTTTAAATAAATAAATATATGTGCAGATGAAGCGCAGCACTGTTCAGGGCGGATCGATCGGATCGCAATAAATGCTGCTCTATCTCTGCATGCACTGTGAGATGGAATCATTGGCATTTTTGTTCGAAAAGTGGCATGGTTTGCATGAAAAATTGCTAATAAAAGCTGTCAATCGCGAGCTCGGTGCGCACCGAACCCGAGACTCTGAAGGAGGTGGCACTCGAACTGTCCCGCGATTCACGTGAATCACGTGAAACGGATTCAGGTGCGCATTTGTTCAGGAAGAAACGTAACCTGCATATGTGTTTTAGCGTATTACAATGTATTTAGTTCAATAAAATACATATAAGGGATGATGGTGTTGATGATTTACCTTAGATACTAGTGTATTCGCGCATATGTGTGCAATCAGGGCAACAAATGAACTTCATGCGACACACATACAGTAAACCCAAGAGTCGTTTACTCAGCTGCGCATAATAGCCCCAAATTAATAAAAACAATATATTTACTGCAGTGTGTTTTCTATCATTGCTAAAAGAAGCTACTCTAAAAAGTTGAGAAACCAGTTTTCTTCCAACGACCCAGCTTCAGTTTGGACAGGCTTGATCTGCTGAGAATCAACATCTGGCCGATGAGCTGAATGCTTTTTACTGCAGATTTGAAAGCCCAGTCTCACACCACACACCCACTCTGATCTGCAATTCACATGTCCCCCATCACCTCCTGCACCCCCTCTCCTCCCCCCTCCTGTCATCCAACCCGAGCTTAAGGTCTGTGTGGAGGATGTGAGCCGAGTCTTCAAAAAACAGAAGACCAGGAAAGCTTCAGGCCCAGACGGCATCTCATCTGCCTGTTTGAAAGCCTGCGCTGACCAACTGGCCCCAGTCTTCACGCAGATCTTCGATCACTGGAGCAGTGTGAAGTTCCCTGCTGCTTCAAACGCTCCACTATCATTCCCGTCCCCAAAAAAACCCAAAATCACAGGACTTAATGACTACAGACCTGTCGCTCTCACGTCTGTGGTCATGAAGTCGTTTGAAAGACTGGTTCTGGCCCACCTGAAAGACATCACTGGACCCTTGCTGGATCCTCTTCAATTTGCCTACAGAGCAAACAGGTCTGTGGATGATGCAGTCAACATGGAACTGCATTATATCCTGCAACATCTCGACAGACCTGGGACTTATGCAAGGATCTTATTCGTGGACTTCAGTTCGGCCTTCAATACCATCATGCCTGACCTTCTCTCAGCTAAACTGACCTAGCTCTCCATGCCATCCTCAATCTGTCAGTGGATCTCCAGCTTCCTGACAGACCGGCAACAGCTTGTGAGACTGGGGAAACTCACATCCAGGACTCTCACTACCAGCACTTGCGCCCCCCAGGGGTGTGTTCTCTCCCCTCTGCTCTTCTCCCTGTACACCAATGACTGCACTTCTAAAGACCCCTCTGTGAAGCTCCTGAGATCTGCAAATGACACCACTGTCATCGGCCTCATCCAAAACGGTGACGAGTCTGCTTACAGACTGGAGGTTGAACAGCTGCTGTCTGGTGCAGTTATAACAACCTTGAGCTCAACACGCTCAAAACGGTGGAGATGATAGTGGACTTCAGGAGGAACAGCCCAGCTCTCCCCCACTCACCATCATGAACAGCACTGTGGAAGCAGTGGAGTCATTCAGGTTCCTGGGCACTACCATCTCTCAGGACCTGAAGTGGGACAATCACATTGACTCCATTGTGAAAAAGGCCCAGCAGAGACTATACTTCCTTCGTCAGCTGAGGAAGCTCAACCTCCCACAGGAGCTGCTGATTCAGGTCTACTCGGCTGTCATTGAGTCTGTCTTATGCACTTCCATCACTGTCTGGTTTGGTTCAGCTACCAAATCTGACATCAGGAGACTACAACTCACAATTCAGACTGCAGAAAGGATTATTGGTGCTCCCCTGCCAACCCTCCAGGACCTGTACTCTTCCAGAGCGAGGAAGAGAGCAGGGAAAATCAGACTCCGCTCACCCTGGACACCTCCTGTTTGAACTGTTACCATCAGGACAGCGACTCCGATCACTGGCCACTAGAACATCTAGGCACAGGAACAGTTTCTTCCCACAGGCCATTTCCCTCTTGAACAGTTAAAATACACCCCCTTTCTGATTCTGATTCTGATCCTCCGCCGTGTACATTTCTGATGACGTAAGATGAACAAGTGCACCAGGGTTCGATAGAATCAAGTTGAGTCTGAAACCAGACCAGCGCTGCGGTCTTTCTTTCTCAGTGAGTGCATAAGATAAAATAAGACAAAAATTAAGACATTACAGTCACATTTTTTAATCATAATTTAATATTTTATTATAAAACCTTAGACCTTTCTAATGATTTATGTTTTCTGTAAAATATAATAATAATTGTTATTATTATTTTTATTCTTAAATATTTGTATTGTATAGCACGTTTTGCATTTTTCAGACATGGTAACAGACGTTTTATACATGTGCTACAATTTTGTGGGCTGTGCTACAAAACTTTCAACCTCTGTAGCACCAGTGCTATGTGCAAAAAAAGTTAACATACAGCCCTGGGTGTACCTCACACTGACTTCTATACAGGCCATTTATCATGAGCTCCATGAAAAGCTGGAGGCACGAGGGGAGAGCGCGGGCATTGAAAAAAATTACACCGGACACACTGGGCTTTTTGATAGACTTCCTGAAGCCTTTCTATGAAGCACAGCGGGAACTTGAGGGAGACAAGTATCCAACACTTAATAGTGTGTGTCTCTGGTGTAAGAAACTGAAATGCCACTGTCGGCCTAATGCCCAGCCTAATTACGCTGTTGTGCGTAAACTGTCACGGTTCATGGATTCACTGACACTGAGTGTGAGAGTGTTGGTTGTGTTGGGGGCATGGTCACTTATCGCAGCAATCGTCATCACCAGCTGCAATTCATTCCTCCAGCCTATATCATGCCTCACTTCCATTCTGTGTTGTCGATCGTTGCAGTTAGTCCCTGGGTGTCCTTGTGTGCTGTTCAGGGGCCGTGGTTGGACGTGTCCGGTTTCCTGGAGTTCCTGTTTGCCTGGTCCTGGCCCATTGCGTCCCTGTGTCACACCTTGCATCTCCCAGCCTGGAGTTTCCTGAGTTCTCTGCTGGCTTCAGACATTCTCTCATCCTCTGTGACTTTATGCTTTTCACTGCTCTGGATATCACTGAGTTTGTGTCAAAAAAGACACGAGCTGCACTCACTATTGGATCCTCACCTTTTTCCTGCACTGTCCGCGTGACATAAATGGCACGAAGACTGGCTCACGCGTAAAGTGATAATACAGGACCTCCACAAGATCACAACATTCCTCTGACCAAAATTTAACCAGCTGAGAATGTTGTCACACTCAGACAGGAATGCCGTACATGCTCTTCTGCAAGCCATGGCTGCAGGTGCACCAGATGTGAAGATTCAAGACCCTGAGCCGAACCAACTCCTCCGACAAAAAGGGCGAATTTTGCAGAGTGGGAAAATGTAAGGCAAGCTGACTGGGAAGATGATGAGGTCACTTGCTATATTTGAAACGGCTGGCATGGAAAATTAAATGGATGGCTGGCGGAAGACCAACAAACCATCCTTCCCAAAACTTGCAAAATTAGCCAGATCAGTATTATGCGTCCCGGACAGTAGCAGTAGCAGTGGATGCACCATCAGTGAGCACAGGACCGCGCTGAAGCCCCCTACAGTGGATTCAATAATTTTCCTCCACAAAAACATGTAGCCTAATCTTGGTGAGTAAAGGTTTTTTCAAATTATAATGAATTATAATGAATGTATTAAATTATAATGAAATATTAAATGCATATTGTAGACAGAGTACAGGCTAATGTTGGCATTATTCTTTTATTAAATCCCGTGGAGCACTTCATCTTAATTTAGAATTTATCTTAATTAAATTTGTTAATAAATACTTCTTTTTATTGGTGCGTTGGCCTATTTATATTCGTATTGGTGATTGTGGAGAGAGGCGGCCGCAAGCAAGTCCCCGTTTCGTTCTCTTAGACCTAATCTCAATTTTATGTAACTTTTCGTTTTATTTCGTTTAATTAATTCACTCAATTTTAAATTTATCTTGATTTAATTTGTTAAGAAAGACTCTTTTTTTTAGCCCATAGGCCTATTTAGGCTAAGTGTATGCCTAGGCCTATTTAGAGTGCTGAGTTACGATGTTACAGAGAACTTATTTTATTTCTTTGTTCCAACTTCCAAGTGGCCTATAGTCTACGTTAGTCATGAATAAATTATGTATTTTTTTTTTATAAATGACTCATTCTTGACAAAAGGCAAAAGAGCTTTGTGCGTGCGCACATTCGAATAATGTCAGGCTGTAAACGGGTTTGGGCTTAAAAACCTGTCAATCAAAATGTCCTTGTTGGGTCTTTTACAGCTCTAGACTGTTTTGTTCATAACTTTGAGAAAACCTTACCAGAATGTTAGCCAAAGTTCAGAGAATATTCTGTCACTGTAGCTGGGTATATATATACATATATACATACAGTTTTTTTATTGTATGGAAAGAGAACATCATAATTGACTTATTTTAATTAGGAATTAAAGCAAGATTGTACTCTTATTAACACCTACAGACTACTGTCACTAATAAACACATCCTGTATGGATCTGGATCTCCGTGTGCTCACATACAGTAGCTTAAATATGTGGCAGGAATGGTGATTCTGTTTCTGTCACCGTATTTGCCGTCTTAAGGGTCCTGCACACTGTGCGATTTTTCTAAATCCTCTGCGAATGTTGCTTGTCAGACTGTACGAACATGATCCCCGATGTAATACATGTCACACTGTAGGATATCAGTTGTCATTATGTCAGACTGTACGACAGTCAGACGTGAAAAACGGACGCAAGCAAGAGACTCGTATGGACTGAGTTTTACGTCATCGATCCGTGAGACGTTCAGTAACGGTGAGCCGCATTCAAAGACACAATGGTAGCGTTCAGCAAACAACAAAAACATGCGGTGGCATTTTTCATTCACCTGACTCTTTTCGACATGTTCCCTGTTGTGATTTGATGTTGTCGCACGAAATGCGTCATCAGGTTCTGCGCTCCTATTGGTTCTTGATTTGACGGTTGTCCTAGGGGAAGTCACACTGCAGGATTGCGCCTCAAATCTTCTGACACTGCCAGAATTTTGTCTGAGGTAAAATTTGATCGCAACGGTCATTAATCGGTTGTCGGTGCACATGGCAAACTAAGGATCAAAGACTTCAGATTTAAGCCTAGGATCAGAGAAATCTTTTAGGATCGTGCCAAATCGTGGCCAAAATCGTACAGTGTGCACCCGGCTTAAGCCTATCAGCATTGACTCTGAGCTATAAACATGAGTGTGTGTGCTGCCTGAGGATGCGTCACTATTGGAGAACTGCGGCGTCGTTAACGTGCTTACGTCATTGCGGCCGGAAACCGGATGCGAGGACTTGAGACAGTAAGGAGAACGCGCTGTTAGTTTCTGTGAGTAATAACGTGTATTTCAGTTATGAGAGGTGCGTTCTGTCTACTGCATGTTCTAGAGATGGTGTGTGTCTGCTTTCTGCTGTACAAGCTTGCTGCTGTTTATTGCTGTTGCACTTGACTGGATGTGGACACGAGAAAAGGTAGGAAAACTGCGCTGGTAAACATCGTTAGTTATACGAGGTATGCCTCTTGTAAGTGTTGTACTGTGTACGATCGCTGTTTGACCTTCTCCCCTTTTTTCAGTTGTGGAAAACCTGACTTAGTTGCTGGATTACTGTTGTTCTGCATTGGTTCTCGCCAGGGAATGATACGGTTCTGTTGTCTCTTGATAAAACACTGCTTTGCTCTCGATAATCGGTATGTATTTGTACCAAGGCCAAGAGAATGAATCTAACGGAGTTTCATTTTGTATATCCCCTCACATGAGATAATGACTCTAACAGTTTACTTTGTATAGGTTCGTGAAGGCCCATAGCGTTATTCCAGTCGGGGTGCTCCGCGTTAAGCTACGGCTTCAGTGGGTCCTGTTTCAAACTCCAATTGAGTAGTCAACTTCTATGTCCTGTTTCCAAATGTTGTTGATTTAGTTAATTCCAGTTTTGCTGTTTGCAAGTTTCATTTAACTTATTTTCTTTTTTTTCCGTTGGCTGTTAATATTGTTTATAGTTTTGTTGCGTTTAATTGTGTTTTGATTTATGATTATTGTTGCAGCCTGAATAGTTTGTTTTCTTTAAATTTAATTACCTTTTTTGTGTCTTATATTTGGAATATATGTCTTATATCTCCCGTCTCTCAGACTGAGACGGGAGAGGGACACCCGACTGCCTGGGCGCAGTCCCGGACCTCAGCGGGATGCATGTCTTAAATGCTGCCGAGCGCGCCCTCACCTCTCTGAACTTACCCACCACCGCCTCTACGGAGGTGCCAAAAAGTTCAGAGGGCGAGACCGGGGCATCGAGGAGAAAGGCTCTCTCCTTCCCCGCGATGTCCGCCAGGTTCAGCCACAGATGTCTCTCCGTGGCCACCATAGCCGCCATCGAGCGACCGATGGCGAAAGCAGTCTGCTTGGTGGCCCGGAGAGACAGATCTGTGCTGCGGCGCAGCTCAGCCACCGCATCAGGGGTTAGTCCCTTCCCCTGATCGAGGTCCCTCAGCAGGTCTGCCTGGTGGCTTGTAACACTGCCATCGTGTGTAAAGCCACATGACCCGGCATGACCCGCCGACATGTATGCCCTGCCGTTTAGACGCGATGTCGTCCTAAGAGGTTCAGACGGCAGGGTGGGAGCCCTAAGTGTCGATGGCCGCCCGGAAGCGAGACAAACGTCTCGTCTACGGGCGGCAAAGACACATATCCAGCCTCCGGCAATCCCTCGACGTCAGCGAAATTAGCCGCTGACGTCGGTGGATCCGGGCTGAATAGGGCTTCTTCCATCCTCTCGAGATCTCTTGGTGGAGATCAGGAAAGAATGGAAGACTCCCGGGAGCTGGTTGATCATGGGCGGAGAGATAGCGGTCATCCAACCTGCTCGGACGGACGGCATCCCTCCTAGCGCGCTGCCAAGGCAGCTGCAGTCTACCTGCAGCGCGCTCCATAACCTCCAACAGTTCCCCATACATGGGACAAGGTGGTTGAGAAGTCTCAGCCTCAAGTGCTTCACTTGGCACCTCAACCATCCTTTGCTCAAACGGAAGAGCAGCGGACGAGGAGGAGCTCAGGTCCCGCTCCTCCTCCGAGTTCCGCCAGATCCCAGCTGCTGAACTCTCTCCCCTCGAGAAGAGAGCCAAACGAGAGCAGAGCGTTCTCATGGGAAAACGCTCGCAGTTCGCACAAGAGGCTCCCTCGAGAACCTCTCATGCGTGCTCTTCCCCCAGACAGTACACGCAGAGTGTGTGAGTGTCATCAGGTGTAAGGTACCTGGTACACGGCTCTGCGCACCTGCGGAAGTGGCGCGACTTCTTGGCACACTTCATGGTTCAGGCTTTCTTGGTTTGACGCTTCGGCGATAACAGGCAAAACAGTCACTGAAGACGAAGAGATGCTGTCATGTTGGCAAGGTGCCCTTTTATACTTCCTGGTTGCACCTTGATGACGTCAGAGGCTGTCGCCGGTCAATAGGATTGACGCGTTTTGATTGTGATTTCAGGCACCTGTCACGCCGGAGGCGTTCCCCGTAGCGTCGAGCTGACGCAGCTCCCTGAGTCCCCTTTCGAAAGGGAACTAGTAGGCTATAATTAATGGATATATATATATATAGTGCACAATTGTACAATTAATATACAATTCAAGCAAGTAGCCTACAAACACCTACATTAACATGGTTAATCGAAACATGAATCAGGATATGAATTATACATTGCGCGTTGTGAGCTTTTATAAGCACCAGTTCCTGTACGAACGGAAAGGACCAATTATCTGCCCAACATGACTGAAGCCCGGTTCATTTAATTGTGCATGCATGGCGCGCAAATAACCATAAACTCCATAAACAACAACGGTGACAATCCTAACAAAAAAAAGCTTCATGCTGCAATGCATGATGGGTAGCTTCAAAGTACAAAACTCATGCTTGATTGTCACCGTTGTTGTGAATCATATGCAAAATCTTGATGTCTGTGTGTGACTATGAGAAATATTTTCTCAAAACAATGTGCACATGCTGTTTTATCATCTTTCAGGATAAGTGATTATTTTATTGCTATTAGTCCCGATACAGTGTATTCACAAGGTTATAGTATATAAACAAATTATTATTTGCCGAACAAGAACACAAAACTCAAAAGCACAACATCAGATTCCAGACTTCTGATGATTTAGTCATCAACAAGGAGCTGACAACACCTGAAGTGGCTTTATCTTTGCTTTCTCAGCCATAAGTATTGTGTTTCACACACACAGTTACAGCAGCCAAAGAAAAGCTAACTCAAGTACAGGGACCAAGAGCCCAACTAAAGCAAACGCTTCCCACCACAATGGTGACTTCAAATTAACCATAAATATCAACATCTAAAGCTCTGTTAATTGTCAGTAAGAGCTTCTGTAGACGTCTGACAGAAATAGTCAAAGTGTGTCTTATGTCTGTGATTAAGGGCAGCACCAGTGTCTCAGTGGGAAACACCGTCTCCTCACAGCAAGAAGATCCTGGATTGAATCCCACGATTCTCTCACGATCCAAAGATGTGTGAATTACAGATGCTAAGTTGTCTAAAGTGTCTAAAGGTGTGAGCTAAGTTTCTTTTATTGTCATGATTTCTGGACAAACACACACTGTCTGTGAGTTGCTTTGCAATTACAAATGGGAAATATGTCCACAATGAGCACATTACTAGTTTTTAACCTTGAGGTTCCCTGAACGTCTATATCGGACGTGCAGAACACGTCAAAAACAGACGTCATAAAAACTTTCATTCTGGCTCCTCAGTGGACGTCTTTTCAACGTACGCCTTTGCTCAGTGGGAATTATCAATAAAAACTAAGATGACAGAAAGTCAATCTAATAGGTAAAAAGGGAAGCTGATAATGCTTTTGTGAAGTTGTGTCTGAAGTCTTTTGTGTTTCTCTGTCCTTCAGTGATTCTGCGTGTTATCATCAGGAGTCTTCAGTAATATTCAGTCATTACTCTATTAATCACTTAATTATCTCATTAACTCCAACACTGATTCAGTTACATTTAACAGCCTGTAGTGTGCACACTGAGTAGTGTTCAGTTCATCTGGGCTAGCCCATGTGGGGCCTCCATGGAAAATGAGGACAAAACAGGCTGGGCCCCAGTTAGACAGCCCAGGTGACGCCCATATGGGCCCCACATGACTGTGCTGGCTGGGGTGTAGGATGCTATTTTTCATAACTATGCTTTAGATAAAAAATTTTAATGTTGGCATTATGCTAATGATGAGACATCTCACCTGTAATTGTTTTTAATTGTAATTACTTTTAATGTGGATTTTGCAAAAAATAAACCCTAAATGGTTCACACTTCAACCCCCCAATTATAATTGATGTAGTCAAAAACTCTCCAGCTGCTTTTGTAACCAGAAGCTTTAGCTTAGGCTTCCTGAAAATAAGGAAAGTACTGGAGATGTAGTTTATTTTATTTCAAATTATCATGAACTAATACTCTTTTCAGCTGTGTTAAGACTTAAAGCAGATTGCCACGTTTCAGTAATGCTTTATATCCTGCTGATGCACACATTTAATCACTGCATTTGTCTGATTAAAGATATCAGGGAGTATTATTTCATTCTGGGCTCCAAAGGGTCAGCCCCTTAAAAAGAGTGCCAGATCAGAGGAGGAGACAGTGGAAGAGGGGATGAGGAAGAAGAAAGCATTAAGTGGAGCAGACACCTATAGGTGTACTTTTAAAAGTGAGTGGTCAACCACATGGCCATTCATGGCCATAGGCACCACCAGCTACTACTGCAGCAGACAGGAGAGCTCATGTGCCCATCAAGGTGTGAAATGCAAAAAGTAAAGGGCATCAGGCCAAAGAACAGGCAGTTCAGTCAACGAGCGGCATCTTCTATTTGTGCTGGTCATTTATGAACAATAGGTCAAATTGGGGCAGAGGGGCGGCTGCTGCATATCTGAGTGGCTCCTCCCCGAACAAATACAAACTCGGTCCAAACTTTTGATAAAAATTCCTGGAAAGGTATGTTTTTTTCTCTCCCCCTGCAATCACACAGCGTTATACATTTGTCTAAGTACTTTTAATATGTGCACTGGTCGACTAAGATGGTAATCATTGTTTCTTAGTTGGGTTAGCCTTTCTTGTTTCACAAAATGTAAGTTACGCTAACACTAGCCTATCTGTACTGTTAAGTTTGCTATCCAATCGTCTCATAATTAAATATTCTCTCATATTAAGTAATGTATTCCTTATTTTCTCAGCTTTACCTTCTAGAAAAATGACAGAACAGGGTCTTCACAGGTCAGCATCGTATCAAGTCACTTATGCACCCAAAGACTATCATGTTTTTCTTTTCTTTTTTTGGTGGATGATAACATAATAGAAATACCATAGTAAAGTAAAGGGATATTATTTGTCCAGTAGGCCTAATTGGAAGCTGCAGTGAGTCACAGAGCAGGTTAATTAACATTTTATAAAGCCTATATGGTATTTCTATAAATGTTATCATCCACCAAAAACAAACCAAACCTATGCATAAGTTACTTAAGCATAAGTTACTTGATATGATGCTGACCTGTGAAGACCCTGTTCTGTCATTTTTCTAGAAGGTGAAGCTGAAGAGAATATAAGGAACACATTGTTTAATATGAGATAGAAAGACGATTGGATAGAAAACTTAACAGTAGATTACATTTCGTGAAACAAGAAAGGCTAGCTCAAGAAACAATGATCACCAACTTAGCCGACCAGTGCACATATTAAAACTACTGAACTAATGTATAACGGTGAGGGATTGCAGGGGGAGAGAGAAAAGAAACATCCCGTTACTTGACTTCGCCTGCTCGGGAGAGATTGCTCATGTATTTTCCCCGTTCTCGGTCGCGCGGCACCGGTTTAAAAGAGCTCTTCTGATTGGCCGAAATTCTCTGCTCTCTGAACCGCTGCCTCACAGATGCACAAATCTCTTTTGCTCCACATTTGGCGTAGTATATGGTGCAGAAGTGAGAGCGCGCGGAACGTGTCCTTTAAAGGCGGAAGAACTGCGTCTGAGACTCGTAGCAGCAGATTCAAGCAGTTGTAGTGATTGGACTTGTGATTGTGTTAGAAAAAATATCCAAGAAAAGCAATACATTTGTGACCAAATATTCTACAAGTGTGCAACTCTCATTGCATGGATTCACATATTCATTTTGCTAAATTTGTCTGTGACTTCACATTTTTGATACGGGTGTGTGATGCGTTTTGCCCCATATTTATTGCAGCAGCTGGAGCAGAAATGTGAGTGTATGAGTTTCTTCACGTGTGATTCGTAGAGCAGGATTTGTGCACCTGCAGTGAAGAGTGTGTGAAGTGTAACTGTTGCGTTGTGTTTGTAAGTGAGAAAGTTGTAAGAAGAAGTTTGTAAGAAGAAGTTTACAACTCCTAAAATATTTTTCTCTGTGATTTCAAATGTATTGGGACATATGTGTGGATATGATCTACAGCTACAAACTCCACTCTCACGCGTGTTCAGTTGTTTTGCACCAAAAATACCTTCATAGGTGTCTGTAACGAAGTTTACGCTTAAAGATGATAAGGGCTGATGATGATTGCAGTGAACCAGGTGTGTCGGTCAGAACACCACAGAGAGAAGCATCAATTTGAACTGATTTTATTTTCACTGGTATGAAATATTAACAGGAGAGGGAGTCAGCCTTTACATGAGCCTTAACAAGAAGGAGTTTGAGCTAAACAGTGCAGTGGACTGTGGAGGGCTTCCTTTACGGCCTGCAGAGAGAATGGATCCTAGCTTTGCTTGACCCTGAAGATGATGGCCGATAAACATGCAAAGGGACAATGACCCAAATGCGTGAGCAGGTTGAGCACATTTAGTGGAGACTTAGATTACTAGGTGCACCGTCAGTGAGTCCTGCTTTAATTGACGTAGAACTGGCTCATAAGTGGGCCGAATACTCATTAACAGACGTAGACGTGTTTGGTATGCTTGTAGTTGAGATGTAGATGTACAGTATTATGAGTGTGTGGTTTCTCTGCAACACACAAAGAGCAATACTCAAATAACAGCAACATCAGTACAAATAATCATCATTCACATAATGATGTTTTATGAACAAAGTTCGGGAGGAGCACGTTCAGATAATTGACACAGGTGGAGAGCACTCAGCTAATCAACACTAGAGGTATATATACACGCAGCAGTCTTGCCTCCATTCATTGACAGTTTCCAGCATCCCTCCACCACCCCTTCTCCACACTTTTATTTTATCAACTACTTACATACACGGGGGGGGGGGGTACTCTGGGTTCGGGCCAAATTCCGAGCTCGAAGCCCTCCCCCCGGACAGCACGCCAAATACGCATTTAAACTACTCTCCATAAATGATATGTAAGTGTGAACTCGTGAACTGACTATAGGCTGCTCTCTTCAGACAATGACAATGATCCATAAACACCTGATATAACATTTCCATCACATTTACTTTCACTATTTATCTACATTATTTACTAAAACATTATTAACATTATAATTCTGAACTTTGAAGATCCACACATAAGTTATAATAGCTGGCACGGATTAGTTAACATTGCCATGTAACATTATACAGCCGATCACTGCCTCATTACAGATAACGAGCATCAATCAACATTGAAGGAGTAAAGTACTCACTCGTTATAGGACGCACACAAACACAAGAAACATCTAATCAGAGTGATGCACGTCTTCAGCCATTCCTGATTACGGACAGCTGCTGAGGTAATCTGCTGTTCGCGCCGTACTGAATGAACAGTGTCTCTTCCGGTTGCTCGCGCCACAGACTTTCATAATAAGAGTCTCACTAGAGTAGCGCAATAGTGCCCTGACATTATCATAAGTGGCCTTTTGCACAGTGTCGGTTTCAGATTTATCCACTCTGGGACCCGGTTTCAAAAAATATCGGTTTCATGCTCCCAAAACGCCGGATCCGTGTGGACGAAACTCTAATATGGTACAAATTTAGTTTTTTTCCGTGTGTGTGTATGTTTGTGTGCGTGTACGTGTACGTGCAAAAGTGTGTGTGTGTATTAGGTCTCACCCCTTCAAATCTGCATTTGTGACTGGTTTTGTTTGCCAAAATCTATACAAATGTTGTCATTTGCAATCACACCCGTGTGTTTGTTTGTGTGTGTGTGTGTGAGTGAACATTGCATTTGTGCTCTAGTACCAGGCCTTCATTTCTGTGAGAACATTTTCAGATTTATGCCTTTTTTATTTGTTTTAATTGAAAAAATGTAAAACTCTTAATCGAAGACCCTGAGTGGGACTTTTTATTTTTTTTGCATTCCTTCAGAACAACCGAATCACGTCCATTTTTGTGTGTGTTTTAGATAGGTAATGTTACAGAAGTCACAAAATCTCATGTCACTGAGATGAAGGGAAAAATGTTTTTTTTATTTTTTTTTATGAGGGAAACATCAAATGGGGTCCGAAAGCCTTCCGAAAATTAGCATAAATGGCAGACTGGACAAAATTTGTAGAAAAACATTTCGTCCTTTGGTTCAAAAGTTATTAGCGTAAACATCAGTGACTTTTCGACCCATTGGTGGCGCTAGAGGGTTTGAGATAGAGACTCCAAATTTGCTTTGGTCAATGTTCAGACTCTCCTCTATCTATGTGCTGTCGTGGCAAAATTTCAAACTAACGCCGCATTACTGAATAAGAGACAAAACCTGCCCAATTGTCTTTATAAAGATTTAATTTCTTGCAAGAAATGAGTCACAGTCATACAGCCATCTTCAATGTCTGCAGAGTGCACACTAACTAGACATAACAGCACCCAGCTTTTTATCAGTTTCCCAAACAAAGTCACTCCTCCTGTAAATTTCCACACATGACAAGAAAAGCAGCACTTGCTCAAATCTATACATGACCTTTTACCTAGTAAGCTGGTTCTGTATGAAAATATGCAAATCAATAAACATTTCGTGCGCAATGTTTAATGTATAGCTATGATTAAATTTTCCCATAACAATCCCCTCTTTTTATCACATCATTGATAAACCATAATGAAAAATTTTATCATTGTATATATATATATTTATGACTGAAAACTCAAAAATAAGTAAACATAATAGTAAGGTTAAAAAGGCTAAATATGAAAAATGAATAAATGTAATAGTAAAGTTTTAAATGATTAAAACGAAAATCTAAACTGAATGAAAAATTATAGTAATAATCCAATTCAATAATCTATTCTCATCACTTGAATTTGTGAAGAAAGAAAATATGCATAGGCTGATTTTTGTGGTTAAAGCCCCCCTTTCACTGCAAATAAAAACATGGTTATAATATTTAGATATCTGAGGCCTCCAAAGGCCGCCCAGATTTAAATCAACGAAAACATAATCCCCTAATTTGTTTCATTCTTCTCTTTGCTAGTCACTATCTCCTATCACTAAATGTGTTCATCCATTCGTCGTACTCGTCATAAATGTCTAATTTGACCATCTGTTGTGATACACTGGACTTCACTACTCGTTGAACCATCCTGGAAATGCGTTGAAAATACATTGTGAACACATACAAATCAGTACAACAATTTCAAAAACCTGCAATACAGTAAAACATAATCAATATCCCCATCCCTTCAGATTTGTCATCCAACCAAATCATCAGTCATCAGCTTTTTCCCTCTCCAGTTTTCTTACAGCCTGTCTCATGTAGGGTACTCAATTATATTGGTTACATTGTCACTATAATCTGGAATATGAAAGCAAAACGATACCCTAAGCATTTTCCAAACTCTCTCCTCCTCAGCTGTTATCATGTCTAAAACTAGTCTGTTTTGGATATCTGCATCTCGGATTTGCTTCATTTCCTCATCTACCATTGTTAAAGTGTGCTCCGTGCTATTAGCTATAGCTAGTACAGTCCATGCTAACCCATTTTTCTTGTTTATCGATTCTGCTGTACCCACCCCCAGGAAAATAGACCAACCCACATTTGCTCTATCTGGTAAAGTCCCTATCACAGAATTAACTTTCTCTTCTGTCCATCCTTTTTCTTGTTTTCATTACCCGGTAAATACACAGATGTCCCCACGTTCATCAAAGCTGGGTAACAGCAACCTGCCAACACTCGACATAAAATGATGAGCTTAACCATAAACCCAAACTGTCGCAGGTGAAGTGTAATTTGGTCTTCTAAACTGGCAGGTAAAATTAGTCACTACCGCTGTACAATTCTCGGTTGTTTCATTATTCGTGTCAATTCTGACTCAGACTTCAGTCCTCTCGCAGTCAGATGTTGGATGTTTTGTTGGGATTTTCCCGTGCTCAATGTCCTTCGCAGCTCTCACTATCTCAGTCATTTGCTGCGGGATCAAACAGTCAGTTTCATTCAGTGTTACAACAGTCAGTGGTACTGCTTTGCAGGCATGGGACATTTGCAGACAAAGCCAGCAGCTCGTCTTTATCTCTAGCTGTTGTTTTTGCAGCCGTGCCAAAGTACAGGCTTTGTTCCCCTGGCACCTCGTCATGGCTTTCTTCACTTCCGGTTTCGCTCCTCCCCATCCTGCTGGTGGAAAACTTTCTGCAGTGGCTTGCGTGTACCCACGTCGCCCTCTCCGTCCCTTTTACGGCAGTATGCGTTGTTAGGAGGATTTGGTAAGGCCCCAGCCACCTTTTCGCCTTCCAGCTCCTCCTCCCGTTGCCCTCTATCAACCCGAAATCACCTGGTTTGATGTCATGTAAAGGAGTCCCAGCTGATTTTCCCCAAATTTTACCTGCACACAGACCTTAGACAACAGAAAAGACATCTCTTTGCAATAATTCACAATTCTATTGATGTAAGCTATTGTTTACCCCCTTCCATTCCCATGAATGGTGGTCTCAAACGGGCTCTGATTTACTCAAGGCCTTTTCTCGTTTTCGTGTATATCAATATGCATCAAGATGCGAAAATTTTCAGCAAATATTAAAACCTCCTCATAAACCTCCATCATTTGAGTATCATTCCCCCTTTGGCTGCGTGATCGCCCACGCAGCCATTAATCATAATCATCGAAAATATTTTTGGGGTAAACAAGGCTTGACATCACTACTCGTCCAGACGCCATTTTGCACAGTGCGGTCGCACTGCTCCCATCGCTGCTTTTCTCTGGCCCTGAGTTGAAAGACTGCATAGTCTATAAGGAAGGCAAAACATTCGTGGTTATTTCAGATAATAAAAACATTCTGGCTGTGTCGTCTGTTGCACTTCCACGGCCTCCGCATCTGCGTCTGCTGTCATGGTTTCCTGTTGAAATAAACTCTTTGTTGTTAGTTTCGCTGCGCATTCTACAGATAGCAACCTAGCCAGTCAAGAAAATTGTGTCTAGCAGATTAGACACAAAAGCAGCATTCATAATTGTGCGCCCATCAGACTTTAACATTTTCTTGCGTTTCCACAGCGCCCCAAAATCGTGCTCAACTCCGAACGCATAACGCTAGTCTGTGTACATCGTTACACTCTTACCCTCCAGCAGCTTGCATGCTTCCGTCAAGCTACGAACTGCAGTCTTGACCAGAAGGGTTTCCCCAAAACATACTGAAAATATTCTATAAAACGAAAGACAAATCCATATTTCATCTCTGGAAGCCGGGCTAAGTGAGCAAGCACTGTTACTGCACTTCCGGCATGTTAGGGGTGTGTGATACCTACAAAATCCAAACACACGACACCTTATTGCTATCAAGCGTTTAGTGACACATCACACATCCCTAGGCCAGACCCTCAGTCACTCCTCAGAGACCCAATACACACTTTAGAAAACACCTATGAAGAAACAAACAATCAGTTGCTCTCTTAATTAATCAAAATCATAACAGACCTTTTTGGGGTCCAAAACATAATAGTGGTCCAACTCAAACTAAACGATAAAAATAAGTAAGATAGATAATAATCCATCTTAGCACTTCAAGTCTCTACATAAAACATCCTTCAGTCCTTCAGTCTACATTCTTTCATCCTTCAGTCTATATTTTGTGCTTTGCTCACAGTTCAGATGACACCTCTGTCCATGCAGGACACAGTTCCAAAGCACAAATGTCTATCATGCACTGATTCTCTTTTGTGTGTCTGCCAATGGGGTCACTTCGCTCTCTACCTCGATTTCATGCTACATTCTTATCTACATGCCCACAGTTTCTCACTGTTCTTCACAATCAACCTTCCTCTAGTCAGTTGTTTCAACATCATTCTTCAAACCACCCTGTTTTTGTTAAACATACTATTTCCAGCAGACCCATTCTCACAAATCATAGCGCACACCATATTTAACCATCCATGAACATAAACAAATTTAGATTTATGTTAAATACACTTCATCAAAATGACATAGTTATCAATTCATATTACATTCAATCAGCTCGTTCACTCATCTTTATCTCGTGACATCATACTTAATCATACTCAATATCCAATTTTTATCAAAATCTTTTCAGTTCCTGTTATCAGTAAACCATTCAACATCAATTCATCAGGGCTCTTTTTCAAAGTACCCTTTTCTCCATTCCCTGTCCATTAAAACTCTTTAGACGTACGCTCCAACTGGCCCAAAATCTTAAACCTCTTAATTCATGTCATTTGGCAGTGGCACTTATCATCAAATCCTCACCTTGCCACTTAAACCCAAAATTGTCATAACTTTACCAAGAACGTGCAAATTTTCATAATCTCCCATATCACTTTATAAAGTATTCAAATTTGTTCTATAAGTCATCATCCATTTCTTTAAAGCCGTTTCAAAATGATTTTTCAATTCATATATGTCTATTAACACTTAGTGTTAGGGTGTTCATAACTCGTTCATAAATAAATGTTCCACCAAAAAATCAATCTTTTTGGGCTATTTCTCTCTTGTTTTAACTTGTCACATTATTCCTCTATCAAAACGATGCACCATATGCTCATTATTGTTTCTTATCTCTACTGCTCTGCAGAAACCAAAATATTATATTCCTCTTATCTCAATCCCAGTCACACAGAAAGACATAAAGTCACTTGCTTCTTTAACATTAATTGTGGTTCTCTATATACATAAATAGTAGTTTTCATAGACATCTAATGTCATGCCTCCATTCAGAGGAAACATAAAATAAAACTCTTTCTTTCTTAGAATTTCTCCCTTTGTTTGCCCTCTGACCTTTCATAAATACTAGGGAGTCTCTGGATAATTTAGTCTAGTTGATTTGTCTCCTTGTCTCTGCCGTCCAGTCTATAAAATTTACCCTCTGTTGAATTTATACAAGGGTGTTAAACCCATGATGGACGGCAATCTTTAACTATTCCGCTTTAACATATGCACTAATCCATAGATTAATTCAAAACAACATCATAAATGACAAAGTAGTCATAATTACCATTAACAGACTGAGCTGGATACCAATCCATTTACAGCTCGTCCATGTTCTGGATCATCTTTTCACCAGATTCGCTCAGAATAATCAGCTTCTCTAGCGTTTGTCGTTTCACTTAACTAACCCATCTGTGATGATAAAACACTCATTCCAGAGGTTAATGGCACACTACACTCAATCAGAACACATAAATATGAACTGCTCATTCTCAAAATGTGCTTTTACATGGTTTCTTAACCAGTTTCAAATCTGTTCATTACTAATCTATTCTTAGAAAAGTCAGTTGGGTTGTTTTGTTCTGATATCAGTGTTTTTGTTTTGTCTCAGTCGCAGGCAGAGTACAATCCCTGGTTCCACTCAAGCAGCCTCTCTCTCCCTCTCTCACCCAGATTTATCTTTTCAACAGTCTTCTAAGACTTTTACTATAATGTTAAATTCACTAACCCTTAATTCATTAATCCTTCACAAAGTTTAGAAATGTAACTTTTGAACTTTCAAATTAGAACATCTCCAATAAGTTATACTGTGAAATTGTTTCAAGTTATCTTTAGTTTAGATACCTCTGTTATCCAGAACTTCTCTTTAAACTTCAAAAGCCGTCCTCTTAAAGCCATCACCATGTCTCCAAATTATCCTCTGCCATCCTAATGACCTGCAGGATTAAGACTATGATAAAGACATATTAGTTCAATATCATACAGCTTTACTGATACTAATACATTTTGTTCTGTTCCAAACAGTTATCAATCACAATCACAGTATGGTCTCCACTGGCTCTTAAATGCCAATCATTGCTCTTTTCTTCAGGGTGTTTCCTGACTCTCAATTTATGCGGTATTTGGTGAGCGGTATAGAGGGGCCATTATTAGGGCAGGGGCTGCTGTGTCCAGTCTTGACCTTGGCCCCTACGAAACACAGCTTTCCCCCCCAACAGAGATGCTGCTGGCCTCACAGACATCTGCCTCACCTCTCATACACACCTCACATAAAACCCCCTCCTCCATATTTTTTTTTGTTTTTGTTTTTGTTTTTTTTTGGTAGGGGGTCCAAGGCGACTTATCGTGATTTCCCTGGCTTGGGTTGCTAACCTGTCAGGCCGTAGGAAGTCTTACCCGTCATCGGTGAAACCACATCGTGCTCAACCTCGTCATCGCTTTGAGATCTTTGACCCTAAACAGGATCAGATATTTTCTGGAGCCTTTTGGAAAGTGCATTCAAGAGTCACCAGAGCCATCTGGTCTGCTTTCAAATTAGTTAAAAACATGGAGACAGGTTAATTATAACACAACTTAATCACTAAAATCCATCATACTTCTTCAAAGCTGCTCCATAGCAGTGCTTAGATTATTTTCAGTGAATTTAGCCAAAACACCTGTCCATTCAATTTAATGTTCTGCTACATCTGTGACCAAGGCCATCAGTTCTGTACATGGTGAAGGCTAAGAGCAGACAGAAGTTACTGGTCATATCATACATTCGTCAAACGCTTCAGTTCATTAAAAGTCTGTATTTTTAAAACATGTCTTATTGCCCTCTTGATGGCACCTTTTTTATATCTCAACAAATAACTGTCTATTATGTTCACATGATGCCTTGTGCCTTTACTCATCAATATCTTCTATCATCTGTGGCACAGGCTCAGATATCAGCTTTGAGCTGGTCTGGGATGAGAGAGAGACTCTGAGGCCTTCAGGGCTGGTACACTGCACTTTCATAAACTTTTCACTCCTCACACTAGCTCAGTGTAAGATCTGGCTAGAAATTTAAATTGTTTTCAAATAAACATCAAACATTTTCCTTTTAACTCTATCCTTTGCCAGAATTGACATTTTCAAATGATCAGAATTTCATATTTGTATTTTTCCCCCACAATGAATTCAGAAGCTATAATTTCCACTCCGATTGAGTCTCTGTTACTCAAGTTAGGCCACGTGGTGGCCGGATTGAGATTACAAATTGTTTATTTCAGCTCAGCACAAGCTTATCTTTTGAAACCAAAACATCAGCTTCTAGGGTTTTCAACATTTTAACACCTATAGTTATTTCAACAACCCAATATTCAGTCAAATCATCATTATCAGAGTTTTGCAAAAGTGAGAAGAGCAAGAACATATTTATTCTATATTTTTCATTTAAAACTCGGTTAATCAGGAGTTATATATCTTTGCAGCATGTTTTATCATCTTCATTTTTAATTTTAACCTCATATTAAATCAAATCCTTCCTTCAAAAATAATCACTAAAGACTTTGTTAATCTTATTATCTCATTTTCATAGACAGAGTGTAAATCTCTGTTACTTTCTTTTTACTGGGTTTCGTTTACAGAATTTAGTCTGGTGGCCTGATTTGCCAAACTTTCTACACCTTATGGGTGTTCGGACACAATTACGTCCAAAATGGCCCCGCTGACCACAATTAAACACTCTCATCTTTAGCTTATGAAGCAATGCAACCTGTGTGCTCCAAAAGTGGCAGTCTGTCTGAGGACAGAGTTCGCTCGCGGTCCAATAAAAAAGACAATGTCTTGCATTTTATGGTGCTATCTGCTTTTTCATCAACATTACTTTTAGTTTCTCAATTGTACATCTCAGTCACTTCTGGGATTTTCCCTTCAGGTATAACGGCACCTCACCCATTTTTACAAATTAATGAATATGCACAAACATCTAGAAATTTGAATTTTCTTGTTCTCTCTTTGTTTGTAGCCAGTCAACTTGCTGATCAACTTTCCAATTACAATAAAAACATTTCTGCCCATTCCCTTCATCAGTCCAACAAATTTCTTTGAAGTCAGGGCTTCAGAGCGGAGCTGCTTACAGCGTTTGCTCTTGTCCATCTCAAAATCTTTATACCGACTAATCAAATTACCGATCATATCACTCAAAATGTTAGCCAGAATTTAGTCAACGTTCATACTCACCGGCGATCTCTAAACAGCTGTGACTTCTGCCTGATAAGACAACATTTTCCTTTCTCTCTTATCTGCCTCTTTCCCCCAACATTTCATTGTTTGTTCTCATTTCTCACACACATTTCCCACAACAGCTTTTCAGTTTATCTCCCCTCTTCAACTGACTCATTCACCACTTTCAGTCTGGTGTTCCCTCGTTTGGGAAATCATTAATTAACTTCTCTGCCTTGCATTCATTTTTCCCATATAATTCTCATTTGACAAAATACCGGTGTATCATATTCAGCTAGCTTGCTTTGGGACTTCCCCATACTGGCTGTCTGTCTCTGTGGCTTTTTCCCCTCTAGCGTACGCTAATGAATCTGTCGGACGTCTCCGTTCAGATCTGATCTCTTCACCCAAGACCAGACGGGCGGACACTCCCAATAGTGTCCTATCTTATTGGCTCCCAATAGCCCAAAACCGGCTTACAGCACGGTCTCCTCGCCCACGTGAGATCTCAAAATTCTCTAAATTTTAATCACGTTGCATTCGCCCACATGGTTTCAGTTTCTATCCCATAAACGAATCAACCACGTTGCATTTGCCACAGAGTCAGACCCCACTATGGTTTATCCACCCCAATTTCAATTTTCAATTTACTCAATTTTCAATTTCAAAAATTCTTCCCCGAATTTTAAGTTTGTCTCTTACCAGAAGCGTCCCGTTGCCACCTCGGGTTCGTTTGTTCCAGTGGTCGGACCCTCCAGACCCCCTGAGCGGTTGGCCTCTCTCCCTCAATATGTCGGGGTAGAGCTGTGACTCTAAAGTCCAGGATGATCAGTCACCATCCGCTCCCAGGGTCCGGAAGGCACATCCATGGAATCTCCGCTTCTGACACCAACTGTCGTGGCAAAATTTCAAACTAACGCCGCATTACTGAATAAGAGACAAAACCTGCCCAATTGTCTTTATAAAGATTTAATTTCTTGCAAGAAATGAGTCACAGTCATACAGCCATCTTCAATGTCTGCAGAGTGCACACTAACTAGACATAACAGCACCCAGCTTTTTATCAGTTTCCCAAACAAAGTCACTCCTCCTGTAAATTTCCACACATGACAAGAAAAGCAGCACTTGCTCAAATCTATACATGACCTTTTACCTAGTAAGCTGGTTCTGTATGAAAATATGCAAATCAATAAACATTTCGTGCGCAATGTTTAATGTATAGCTATGATTAAATTTTCCCATAACAGTGCCATTTTCACAACCTTTGACCATAGACTTCCATTCAAGAAGAAGAAGAAGAAGAAGAAGAAGAATATAACTGCAAGCAGCAAATCTGAAATCTAAAGTACCTTATGAGAGAGACCACATTTACACACAAAATGATAATTAATCCAAACTATAAATCATAGCTATAAACTAAATCCCCCAGATTCTGTAAGATTTACTGAACATGTAAAACACAGTTGTGTCTGTCACTGCATGTTTAACTCACAGCACTCACGCACAAGCCTTTTTTATTTGCATCCAAAATGTGTGTGTAAATTTCTTCTTCTCAGGAGGAGTCTGAGAATCTGTCATATATAAAGAGTGTGTGTCAGACTGAACAACACAACACACAACACTAAAGGTGAGTTACTGTTTCATTCTTCATTCACCTCACAGAGCATTCAGACATCTATACAACTTTCAGAAAACAGACATTATATGAAAATGTGTTTATTATTTGAATCTAGATAAAGCCGATCTCTGCTGTGAGAGATTGAGAAGATGGCAGTAAGTTCATCAATACGTCTACATTCATACAGAGGGCTTCAGCTTTAGTGATGTTCATCTCTTTCTCTCTCTGTCTCGTGTAGTTGATGCTGTTTTTGGCGGTTCTTCTCTCTGTTGTTCTGGTCAGTGACTGTACATCCAGGCCATCCGACTGTTCTGACATCTACAACTCAGGAGAAACAGATAATGGGATTTACTCCATCTATCCAGCAGGAGATGATCCTGTCTTGGTTCGCTGTCACATGATCTCAGATTCGACATATAATTACAACAGAGAATGGACGGTAGGAATGTGACTTTAGATCATTAAACACACATCAGAACACACATTATGAATCATATATTCTATATAAACCCATCACAGGTGATTCAGAGGAGAATGGACGGCAGTGTGAATTTCTATCGGGGGTGGAATCAGTACAAGAGAGGATTTGGGAATGTGGAGGGCGAATACTGGCTGGGTAAGATCTCACAGTGTGTGTCCGTTTGTGTGGATGATCATGTGTTTGGATGAACATGTTCTTCGTGTGTGTGTGTGTGTGTGTGTGTGAACAGGGCTGGAGAACATGTACCAGCTGACACGTAACAGGAATTACATGCTGAGAGTGGATCTGGAGGACTTTGATGGAAGGAGGGATTTTGCTCTGTACTCGTCCTTCTCTGTGGGTCCTGAAAGTGACGGGTATACACTGCAAGTTTCAGGGTTCAAGGATGGAGGAGCTGGTAGGACATTTTCATTCACATTACAGTTTTTCTCGATTGTTTACACATATTTTTTGAAAGCACGCCTACACACAAATATAAAAAAAAACACACACACAATGTGAAAAACCCCTCAATTCTCCTGCAAAATTAAACTTTACATTCAAAAAATGTTATTTCTTCTCAAAATGGTATTTTGTTTTCAAATGACACACACAAACCATCATATGAATAGACATGTATAAGAACCAGTTGAGTACTGATGTGCTCAATGCAAAACACTAATGAATGGAAAACACTTCTTCTCCATTCATCATAATGACTTAGGTCGTTTTGGTTCAGTGTTACACACTACAGACAGTACATACATAAGTGTGTTGTAATATTCTCAAATATTTAGTTTTTATACTCAGAACACACAAATACACGGCAACAAATATATTTTATTCTTCCCACAAAAACAACATACACAACCAACACAAAGTGGCACATACTGTGGTCTACATACAAAACAACAGAAGAATGTACGGTACACAGTTACAGTAAAAAAACTGAAGAGCTCACCTGTTGCCCTTTTATGCTAAAGCTCTGTTTGCTGATTGTAAATCTGTGTGACAGGGGTTTGCCCATGTGAAGAGTCAATGTGCGTATTTGAAAACAAAAGAGATTCTTCATGAAAATTGTGTGTGTAGCGTCTGTAAAACTGTGTGTAGTGTTTTGACAAAAGTGTGTTTTAGAAATGCAATTTGAGTGTAAAGCAGGAATTGTGCTTGTAGTTTAGCAGAATTGGTTCAGGGGGTTGTTGCATGAGTTGTGTTGTGCTCATTGTGTCTCAAGTACCAGTGTTTGTGTGTAAACAATTGAGAAAAACTGTAAAACAAATCACACTCAGTTGAGTAAATGAGAACCTGATGTCCTCAGTGATGCTCTTCCTCTCTGCAGGCGACTCTTTATCTCGCCTTAATGGTATGAAGTTCACCACCTTTGACAAAGACCAAGACACCGATGTGAAGAACTGTGCCAAACTGTGTCTCGGAGCGTTTTGGTACGCAAACTGTCACAGTACAAACCCCAACGGTGTGTATTTAGGGGGAGAAGATAATCCGCATAATGCCATTGGAAATGTTTGGTACACCTGGGAGAACAATTACGCTGTTGGTATGAAATTCATCAACATGAAGATCAGACGTGTGTCTTAGACCTTTGAAGAAACATTACAGTCTTTCACAGGGGGAAAAATATGCATTAAGGTTTTGGGCGTCCTTGCCTCTGTTAGCTGTGTAACTTAGTAAATCCATGTCAACCGTGACACAGATATCCCTGTTTATTTGCCAGTCTGTTTTACATCCCATTTTGCATCATCCAGCGTCTTTTGCTGACACATTCAGTGTAATTCTCATTGAGTATGCAGAGGACCCGTTCTGCGCTCCGGCGGCCGACTAAACCATTGTGTAATGTTAATAGGGGTACCCGTGTTCATATGTGTGGTAAAATTAAAACGTTACATTTATTGTTTTTGTAATGAGTATGTTTATTTGTGGGTTATATGTTGAGATGTTGTTTATTACTGATTAGGGGTGTAACGGTACACAAAACTGACGGTTCGGTAGGTACCACGGTTTTGATGTCACGGTTCGGTACAGCAGTTTTAAAAAATGGCTTTTTATTTATTTTTATTAAACAGTGGTTTACTGAAAAAAATGTGTCTGTCCTTAAATTATAACTAAAAGTTTCTTAAAGATAATTCTGTAAACTATATAGGGAGCCCTTACTTGCACATTATTACTATAATATTAAAGGTTCACAACAGAGCCCTACTATGAGCCTATATTCACAACTATGAGCCTATATTCACAACTATGAGCCTATATTTAGCTGATATTTATTTTTAGATATAATAATCAATACTCAAATAACACATTGTGTGCAAACATGTAAACTTCACATAAGGCAGTTTTTGCATTAACTCCTAAATCTAATTATAAAATAGTTTTTTCTCCAATTTGTTGTTGAAATATAATCTTAGTATGTGTGTATATATATATATATATATATGTATATATAGTGTATATATTTAGTGAAAGAGTTGATTTCTCTAGTGATCAGCTGTGGACTGAATGACTTCTGACTCTGAGGTAAATGATGCTGCGTGACAATTTTTACAAGCTGTTTGATGTCTTTCCACGATTGAAACACTGATTGAGCGATTACACCACATATGATTCATTTCAGTAAGTGTTATCCTCAACATACCTTAAGATATTAATTCAGGTTTATTCTTCTGGAAGAGATGATCGCGTTCACTCGCGCGCACGCGCTCCGCGGCCGCTTGAATTGACGCGCCTATTCAGTGATCAGTCTTCACATCAAAGAGCGTCAAAATGGCATTTATCGTTTGAATTTCGTGATGAAATGGACTGAATACTTAATATGTTCGAGTGGGAACTAGGATTGAAGTGTTTTCTGCGCTTAAAACAAGCCAACTGTTAACTGTTAAAGATTGCATTCAGAACCGTTCGGTACACATGCGCACTGAACCGAGAGCCCTGTACCCAAACGGTTCGGTATGAATACGTGTACCGTTACACCCCTATTACTGATTGACTGTGTATAAATGTGTGAAAATGTGAGCTGGGTGAGCTTATACACATGATACTTGCCTGTTAAAGACTATATAACTTTGAACAAACTTTCGTCACTGAAAGACTGTTTGTTCATAACTTTGAGAAAACCTTACCAGAATGTAAGAAAGTTCAGAGAATATTCTGTGACTGTAGCTGGGTATATATATATATATAATGTTATACAGTTTTTTTATTGTATGGAAAGAGAACATCATAATTGACTTATTTTAATTAGGAATCAAAGCAAGATTGTACTCTTATTAACACTAACACTTACAGACTACTGTCACTAATAAACACGTCCTGTATGGATCTGGATCTCCATGTGCTCACATACAGCAGCTTATATACAGTAATGAATGGAGATTATACAAACTGGATGTTATCTTTGCATTTGGAAGCTTGTTGCTTGAATCAGAGGCTGTTCTCTGCAGAAAAACATGTGCATATGCACATCACGTAAATCACTTATTTTAGATTCAAAACAGTCAAGTTTGCAGTACTGATAATACTTTACGTACAAAAATAGTGGAATCTAATCATAAAAGGTAAAATATTTATTTTGTTGTGTTTATTTGAAAGTGTTTGCATCCTGAAGGAACTCGTTTCACTGCATCATCGCTCATTTAGGCTCAACAACACAAGTCAGGAGTTTTTTAAGACCAGCTAATGGGTATCAGACCACACAGATAATGATTTGGATTATGTCAGGACAGAATAGTGAACCGATTTTGTTGGGAACCTGTGGCAGCTGGCATAAATGGGGTAGCTGGTTGCATGCCACCCCTTTAAAACTGCTTTGTCGACCATGTCTTGCTTTTGTTTTTTTTTGTTTTTTTACATGGCTAGCCTCTCTTCCCAGGGCACCGTGAGCTCAGCAATTATGATGGTTTTCGTGCTCTTCGATAACAGAATCATATCGAATCGGAGAAGGGTCACTGCCACCTCCTGTGGGAAGATAAGCTTCCTCTTCAGGTCTACTCTCAACTCGCAGTCGGAAGCTTGTTGCAAAATAGAGGGTGGGTTCTTAGCCACCTTGCCAGTCTTATGAGCCTTGTCTCATTCCCTCACTAAAGTTATGGCTTTGGGTGGATGGGCCTGCTTGTTGTTGGCCTTGACTCACTATACTGTTCCACCCATTTGGCGATTTCCGTGAGGAACTTGTCGGGCCTCCATCTGTACGGCCCTTCTGATGGTCTTGCTTGGGGTATCTTACTTTCCAATCTTTAGACACAAGGAGTGTACTGACTGCACTTGCTTTGGTGGCTTTAAACTCCTCGACCACTGATGAGACTGGCAAGGGAAGCTTGGAGGTCTTGCTGTATAGGTTGATTGCACTGAATGATGGGGGGACTCCCAGCCACTTCTGCAAGAACTTACTGCACATTCTTTCCATTCCTTCCACTTTGGACGTGGGAAAGTCATAAAGTAGGATGGGCCATTGCAGTCGGGGTATGATGCCATTCTGAAAACACCAGACTTCCAACCTCTCGAGCAGTTGCTGTGCTCGATTGCCTTCAGCCAGGTGTTCAGCTGGGCCTTGGTATTAGTGAGATTGCCGCTGTCCTTTAAGAAGCTATCATACTTCTTTCCGAGGCATTGGATCCTTTGATCTTGGATTGTTGGGATCTCAGAGCCTTCGATGTTGACAATGTTTCCTGTTAACTTCCCCTTCAAGATACTGAGGCTCCTTGACTTTTCTGGTTTAAACTGCAGGAGTGACCATGTTGCCATCTTTTCCAGTGCGCTCAAGATCCACTTTGTCCCCTGGATAGATGGAGTCATCACCGTCACGTCATTCATGAAAGAGCGACAAGTGGGGTGTCTCATGCCGTCCTCTATTAGACTATTTTCTTTAATCTTCTTTAAGCGCAGAGGAGCAACTGTCTAAAGTGCTGGAAAAGAGAGAGTCAATAGTTTCTGTTGCAACATCGAGTTCCTCTAAGCTATCTTGGTTGCTGAGGAGATGAAACTGATGAGGAAGATTACTTAAAAAGCAATCTTTAGTGGAAGCAGTGATAGTCCTGCCATATTTGAAATGAGGGGACGGCTTTGCAGTCTTGGCTAAATAAAGTATACACAATACTGGGTAATGATCTGAGATGTCATCGCTCTGCTGCAGAATTTCAACGGTATTGTAACGAGGACTCAGGCATGTTGGGATCCATGTGCAGTTTATTAGAATAAAACAATGTCAATGTACAAACAGGCTTTGGTCAATCACCAGGGAGAACAGCAGTGTCAAAGGCAAGGCAGAGAGAAAGGTCATAACAGGCAGAGGATCAGGGCAGACGGCAAACAATCAGAGTCCAGTATCCAGGCAAACAGTCAACAAAAGGCAGGCAGATCCGATGTCAGGGTGAGTCTTATGAAAGTCGTTGATTGGGATCTAGGATATCCCTTGCGTTGACCCAGGACCTCTCCTCTGGACCGTTACCTCCCAGTCCACTAGGTATTGGATCTGGTGCCCCCGATGTCTGGAATCTAGCAAATCTTGCACTTGAAATGCATTCTCGCCTTCCACGATCATGGGTGGGGGGCCTGGGTCACTGGTTTCTTGTTCCACCCTCGGACTACCGGCCGGTTTCAGCAGAGAGACATGTAAAATGGGAGAGATGTGGTAAGTGGCAGGTAGTTCTAAACGGTAAGACACAGAATTGATCTGTTTGGAAATTTGGGACTGAGTTTCTTGCAGGGGAGACGAAGACGGAGATCCACTGTCCTGGCATGTAGTTCGGATGGGGACGTCCGTGACGGTCAACTTGCTGCTTGACTCTATTTACAGCTCATTGCAGATGGACATACGCTTGATTCCAGACAGCTTCACTCCGTTGAAACCAGTCTTTAACGGCTGGAACCTCGGATGATTCACCGGACCATGGGTATAGTGGTGGTTGGAATCCCAGAACACATTGGAAGGGCATTAGATTGGTGGATGGTTTGAGGATGGAATTCTGTGCGTATTCCAACTCCCACCCACACATCTTGTCAACTGCCTGTAGGAACTCAAATCATGGATGACCACAAACCTACTCAAACTAAACAGCAAAAAGACAGAGCTCATGGTGGTGGCCCCTCCACCACTACTCAGGAAAATTGGAGACCTGGCCCTGGTTGTGGATGGCTGCTCCATTTCCCCAACTCCTGAGGTGTGCAATCTGGGTGTTATCCTGGACTCCACTCTCTCCTTCCGGTCCCACATCAACAACGTCACTAAGTCCGCCTTCTACCATCTCAGAAACATCTCACAACTCCGGCCTTCACTTACTCTTTCAGTAACTGATACACTCATCCATGCTTTCATCACCTCCCGTCTGGACTACTGCAATGGTGTCCTGTCCGGACTGCCCACCAAGGCCCTTAGCAGACTCCAGTATGTCCAGAACTCAGCTGCCAGGGTTTTAACCCACACAAAGCCCTGGCAGCATATCACTCCCATCCTCCAACAGCTCCACTGGTTGCCAGTCAAGTCACGCATCGCCTACAAGATCCTCCTGCTCACCTACAAATCTCTCCATGGACTCTCACCACAATACCTTACAGATCTCCTCCACCCCTACACTCAGTCGCGTTCCCTGCGGTCCTCTGACAAGGACCTGCTGGCCACCCCCCGCACCAGGTTGCGTACTTTTGGTGACAGGGCCTTTTCTGTCAATGCTCCCACACACTGGAATAGTCTACCACTCCATGTCCGCTCTGCCCCGTCCCTGCCCATGTTAAAAAAGCACCTCAAAACATTTCTTCTCTCTAAGTCATTTGACCTCTAACCCCGCGCCCCCTCCCCCACACAATTTGTTAAGCGACCTTGGGTATCATGAAAGGAGCTAAATAAGTCTAAGTTATTATTATTATTTTTATTATTATTATTCTGCCCAGGGAAGAAAGCGACTACAGTCATTCTGATTCTGTTGGCAGTACATACGGAGGAATTTGGGGATTTCTTGATTCAGGCGCTCTGTTTGACCATTGGATTGTGGATGGTAACCTGACGTGAGGCTTACGTTCACATTTAGCAGTCGAAAGAAGGCAGTCCATACCCTGGATGTGAATTGTGGACCTCGATCAGAGACGATATCCTCTGGAAGTCTATAATACGGAACACATAGTGGAATAGGTGTTCGGCAGTCTCGAAGGCTGAGGGGAGCTTAGGCAGAGGTATTAGTCGGCAGGCTTTGGAAAATCGATCAATGACAGTTATGATTGTGGTGTTACCTTGAGATACCAGTTGGTCTGTAATGAGGGCCATGTGGAACCATGGTCGTTGTGGGATGGGTAAAGGTTGGAGTAATCCTGCTTGTGGCTGTCGGGGTGTCTTTGCTGCTGCACATGTGTGACATGCGTTCACAAAGTTATTAGTGTCGGTCTGTAAAGTATCCCACCAAAATAGGTTCTGTATCAGACGTATGGTGGTCGCGATTCCTGGATGGCCAGAGCTTGTAGATGAGTACACCCAACAAATTACCTTGTCTCGGAGACCCGGATGATCAAATGTTCGATCAGCTGGACATTCAGCCGGAGGTGGGTCTTGTGCCTGTGCTTGAGTGATTTCGGTCATGATGTCCCATTGAACTGGTGCCAGAATTAGTGAGGGTGAGATGATGGGGTCCTGAGGGGGATTCAGTGAGGTGAGGTCTCATTGCCTTGATAGTGCATCCGCCTTGATGTTCTTAGAGCCTGGAAGATAGGTGATGGTAAAATCAAAGCAGGTAAAGAATAGTGCCCACCTGGCCTCCCGGGGATTTAATCTCTTGGCTGATCCTAGATACTCCAGGTTGCGGTGATTGGTTAGCACTAGGAATGGATGTCTTGCCCCCTCCAACCAGTGCCGCCATTCCTCAAATGCTGCTTTCATGGCCAACAGTTCACGATTGCCCACGTCATAATTTTGTTCGACGGCTGAGAGTTTTCTAGAACGATATGCACAGGGAAAGAGTTTTGGCGGGGTTCCTTGTCGTTTTGACAGAATGGCTCCAATGCCAGTATTAGATGCATCAACTTCTACTACGAAGGGTAAACGGGTCAGGATGATGCAGGATGGGAGCAGATGTGAAACGTCTCTTTAGCTCATTGAATGCTTGAACAGCGTCGGTAGACCAGCAGAGTTTGTTGATTCCTCCCCTTGTCATGGCCGTGAGGCGTGCTGCAAATTAACTGAAGTTTCTAATGAATCGTCTGTAAAAGTTAGCAAAACCCAGAAATCTCTGTAACCCTTTTATGGTAGCGGGCTGCGGCCAGTTCAGGACGGCTTGATACCTTTTTCTCATCCATAGCGACTTCCTCCGGACTGATGATGTAACCAAGGAATGATACTGATGATTGATGGAACTCGAATTTCTCCGCTTTGACGTACAGCTGATGAGAGATGAGGTGTTGTAAGACTGTGCGCACCTGCTTGATGTGATCCTCCATGGAATCGGAATAAATCAGAATATCATTGATATACACGATTAGCACTTGGTTCAACATGTCTCTGAAATTATCATTAATGAAGGATTGGAAGACTGAAGGACTATTGGCATCACGAAGGGCATCACAAGATAGTCATAGTGCCCGTTGCTGGTGTTAAAGGCAGTCTTCCACTCGTTCCCTTCACGAATGCGAATTAGATTGTAGGCAGAGCGAAGATCCAGCTTGGTGAAGACTTTGGCAGTTCTTAACTGTTCTAAAGCAGCAGGAACCAGGGGTAATGGATACCTTAATTTCACTGTGATGTCGTTTAACCTACGATAATCAATGTATGGACGAAGCCCACCGTCCTTCTTACCCACAAAGAAGAAACCGGCTGCTGCGGGGGAAGTGGATGGTCGGATGAATCCTTTATCCAGTTCCTCCTTGATGTAAGCTTTCATAGCATGATCCTCATGTTCCAAAAGTGGAAAGATGCAGCCTCTGGGTGATGTGGTACCTGGTAGCAGATCGATGGCACAGTCTGTGGCACGGTGTGGTGGTAGTTGGGATGCTTTCGCTTTACTGAAGGCTTCCTGAAGATCAGAATATTCAGATGGTACCCCCAGTGGTAGATTCGTAGTGTTGCATAGGACTGTGGTTCTGATTGGTGTAATGTGGGTAAAACTCAGACACTTGGCTTGACAGGCAGGACTCCATCGGATAATCTGTTTCTCTTGCCAGGATATTTGTGGGTTGTGTTCTTGTAGCCAGGGAAAGCCCAGGATGATGGGGTTATGAGGAGAGTGAATGACGTAGAACTGGATGATTTCTGTATGTAGGATGCCCACTTGGAGACACAGGTCAATGGTGGTGTATTGTACATGACCGGTCCCCAGAATGGGGCCGGTCTAGTGCTGCCACTGCCAAAGGAGAGTTGCATGGGGTTAGTGGAATGTTGTGTTGCTGTTCCAGCTCCTCATCAATAAAATTGCCTGCGGCCCCAGAGTCTATCAATGCCTTGGATGTAAATATGACTGATAGGTTACACTGACTGGTAAGTTAAAGCAGTTGTTGTTAGAAGTGGCTGAAATCAGTAAACTCGAGATGGATGTGACGGCCGGGTGGGACAATCTCTTCTCATGTGTCCCGCTAGACCACAATACAGACTTGATGACTTGATGGGATCTCCGGGAGCGAATCAGACTGTCAATGCGGATCGCCAGTTCAATGAATTGGTCCAGAGTTTTGTCTTTGTCCCGACAGTCTAATTCAGACTGTAGTTCAGTGTTCAAACCTTGGCGGAACAGTACCTTCAGTGTGTCCTCTACCCAGATTGTCTGTGCAGCGAGGGTTCGAAAAGTTAGGGCGAACTCAGCAGCTGTGTTCCTTCCTTGATGCAACGCCAGTAGCTGTTCTTTCGCACTCCTTCGGCGTGTTCAAACACTGTGCGTAATCATTGAATGAAGTGAGAGTAGGTGGCTTGTTCTAGCGTTTGACTGTCCCAGACCGCCGTTGCCCACTCCAGAGCCTTTCCAGAAAGCAGTGAACATACTAGTGAGATCTTGCCCTGATCAGACTTTGCAATGAGCAACTGAGCAACCAGGGTTTAAATAGTCAGTGTGATGGGGAACAGGTGTGTGGTAATCAGTCCCGGAATGTGGGTGCATGGGAAATGAAGTATGAATGAGTCTAGTAAATCCGGAGAGTGAGACCTCCGGTGGCCACTGTTGGAAACCTCACCAGCGTTTATGACGGGTATCAACATTTATTCCATGTGACAATATTAGGTCTAAAGTATGATTATGGCGATGAGTGGGTCCTGACACGTGTTGCCTAACTCCAATAGAGTTTAGAATGTCTCTAAATGCCAATCCCAATGCGTCTTTTTCATTGTCTACATGGATATTAAAATCACCAACAATTAGTAATTTATCTGCAGCCAGTACTAACTCTGATAGAAAATCAGCATATTCTTTGGTAATGTCTGTATTGTGGCCTGTATACAGTAGCTAGGGGATTTATAATTTACACTACATAACGTTACATAGAGCACCAGGACTTCATAGGAATTATATGTGAATCTAGACTTAAGTCTAGAGTAATACTGAAGATAGTATTATAAATTACAGCAACACCTCCCCATTTGCCTTTCAGACGCGGCTCATGTTTATAACAATGATCTTGTGGGGTGGACTCATTTAAAGTCATGTAATCGTCAGGTTTTAGCCAGGTTTCTGTCAAACACAGCACATCTAGATTATTATCTGTAATCATATCATTAACAATAAGCACTTTTGAGGGAAGGGATCGAATATTCAGCAAGATTAATTTTTACCATTAAATGGGTTTGAGAGTTTTTGTATTTAGTAATTCGGGAAACAGACACAACAGTCTCTATGTGATAATGTCTAGCTGTGAGAATTTATACGTGTTGGGATTTATCTGACTTCTGTGACATGAGACAGCTAGTAGACGGTTGGTTAAGCCAGTCCGTCTGCTTCCTGACCTGGGCCCCAGTAAGTCAAGGTTCAACTCTAAGACTATGTGCCAAATTACTAGAAAGAAGAGTGGCATCAAAATGACGGACAGGCCATATCGCAAACATTAAAAGTTTGGTTTCATTGTTCTTGACATGTCCAGAGAAATGTAAGGAGACATGTTTCAGCCACTAAAAGATCTATCAGAAGAAAAGTTATAAGCATATTTTTTTCCACTAGGCGGTGTCGACCTCAAACTTCTCAGGCACCTTTAGGGCACTGTGGCGATGACACATACAAACATTCACAATGATACGACCCAAAATGGCCGACGTGAAAATGAGATATTACTCAGCTCTTATGTCACACAGAATCTAAAGAAACACATTTGTGATTTCTGGTCAAAATATTAATACGTTAATCATTAACCCTCATACAGTCCTCATTTCTCCTTTACATACAGGGTAGTTGAGGTCCGTTCGGATGTATAACTTTTTTAAATTTTCTTCTAAACTATACATTTATGCTGTTTTGGGAGATAATTTTTACTTTTTTGTTTATTTACCACACAATTACTCAACCACACCATTAGCTTCCAAAATATATATATTTTTTCAGAATTTTTTTTTTTAAATTATGCTCTAAATTAAATATTAGTTGTTTCTGGATATTGATTTAGGTGTTAGATGCAGAATTCTATTAATTATAATTTCTAAATAGAAATATGTGTTTTGACCATACAGGTGCTGGTCATATAATTAGAATATCATCAAATTTTTTCAAAGTTTATTTATTTCACTAATTCCATTCAAAAAGTTAAACTTGTATATTATATTCATTCATTACTCACAGACTGATATATTTCAAATGTTTATTTCTTTTCATTTTGATGATTATAACAGACAACTAAGGAAAATCCCAAATTCAGTATCTCAGAAAATTAGAATAACTCTGTGTCCAAGCACACTAATAGAGAGGCGAGGGGAAGGGAAAGATGTGGTAGAAAAATGTGTACAAGCAATAGGGATAACCACACCCTGGAGAAGATTGTGAAATAAAACCCATTCAAAAATGTGGGAGAGATTCACAAAGAGTGCACCGGAGCTGGAGTCAGTGCTTCAAGAACCACTACACACAGACGTATGCAAGACATGGGTTTCAGCTGTCACATTCCTTGTGTCAAGCCACTCTTGAACAACGGGCAGCGTCAGAAGCGTCTGGCCTATGCAAAAGACAAAAAGGAAAAATAGTGGTCTAAAGTTATGTTCTCTGATTAAAGTAAATTTTGCATATCCTTTGGAAATCAGGGTCCCAGAGTCTGGAGGAAGAGAGGAGAGGCACACAATCCATTGCTTGAGGTCCAGTGTAAAGACCATTAGATCATCAAGATGGCGCCGAGGATGGCCGCTACGTCGCAAGCTCCGCTGAATCATTGTAGTTTTTTGTTTGTTCTGTTTACAGTTTTTGTGTTTTTTGTCTTGGATGTTGTCTGCCTTACTACGTACGACAGACAGACACTTTTGGACATTGGTTCGGCAATCGCACACCGAAAACCGGACTTTAAATTCATCAACGACGACACGCTGTTTACAAACACGGCAGCGGAACCTTTTGTGTGGGCGGCCCGACCGCGGAAACGCAGCCGGAGAAGGGGGAAGAGAGCCGGCGTGCTCATCAGAGTAAGACGCCGCGCAAACCTCAAAAAATTTATTTTACTGGCAAATGTTCAGTCTCTGGACAATAAACTCTGCGAGCTGAGAGCACGGATCTCTTTCCAACGAGAGACGAGGGACTGCTGCATTATCTGCCTTACAGAAACTTGGATGTCTCCGTATCTTTAGCGGATGTAACCCGATCCTTCCAGCGGGTGAACGTCCGTAAAGCCGCGGGTCCAGACGGCATTCCGGGCCGCGTGATCAGAGCGTGCGCAAACCAACTGGCTGGAGTTTTCACGGACATCTTTAACCTGTCCCTCTCCCTGTCTGTGGTCCCCACATGCTTTAAAACGTCCACCATTGTTCCTGTACCTAAGCAGTCAAAAACGACCTGCTTAAACGACTGGCGTCCTGTTGCTCTGACCCCCATCATCAGCAAATGCTTTGAGAGACTAATCAGAAACCACATCTGCTCTGTTCTCCCCCCCTCACTGGACCCACTGCAGTTTGCATACCGCACAAACCGCTCCACTGATGATGCCATTTCATCAACAATTCACACTGCTCTCTCCCACCTGGAAAAGAGGAACACGTATGTGAGAATGCTGTTTGTAGACTACAGCTCAGCATTCAACACTCTTGTCTTGACATGAAACTCCGGGCTCTAGGCTTAAACAGCTTGTTATGCAGCTGGATCCTGGACTTCCTGTCAAACAGACGCCAGGTGGTCAGAATGGGCAGTAACATCTCCTCATCACTGACTCTCAACACTGGAGCCCCTCAGGGCTGTGTTCTCAGCCCACTCCTGTACTCCTTGTACACACATGACTGTGTGGCAACCCACAGCTCTAACACCATCATCAAGTTTTTCTGACGATACGACAGTGGTAGGTCTCATCACTGACAATGATGAAACGGCCTACAGAGAGGAGGTGCACACTCTGACACGGTGGTGTCAGGAGCACAACCTCTCCCTCAACGTCAGCAAGACCAAGGAGCTGGTGGTCGACTTCAGGAGGAATGAGAGAGAACACCGCCCCATCACCATCGATGGAGCACCGGTGGAGAGAGTCAGCAGCTTCAAGTTCCTCGGTGTCCACATCACAGAGGAACTCTCATGGTCCGTCCACACCGAGGCCGTTGTGAAGAAGGCTCATCAGCGCCTTTTCTTCCTGCGACGACTGAGGAGGTTTGGAATGAACCGCCACATCCTCACACGCTTCTACACCTGCACCATAGAGAGTCTGCTGACTGGCTGCATCACCACCTGGTACGGCAACAGTACCGCCCGCAACCGCAAGGCCCTGCAAAGGGTAGTGCGCACGGCCAGCTGCATCATCGGAGGTGAGCTTCCCTCCCTCCAGGACATTTACGCCAGGCGATGTGTGAAGAGAGCTCAGAGGATCATCAGAGACTCTAGCCACCCGAACCATGGGCTGCTCTCACTGCTGCCATCAGGCAGACGGTACCGCAGCATCAGAACACGCACCAGCCGACTCCAGAACAGCTTCTTCCCACAAGCAATCAGACTACTTAACTCCTGATCCATCAGGATCATAACACACACTGGACAGAATATCACTCAGCACAACCCACTGTAGATACACACACATTATATACACATTTATTTATCATACAGCATCTATTGCACTTTGGATTTCAATTTGTGAACATATTGTATTCTGTACATTGTATATTATTATTATTATAGCGTAATGTATATTGTTTAGTGTATGTTTAGTGTATATTGTTTAAAGTCTATGTATATTGTAAGTATGTGTATATTGTTTAAAAGCTGTGAGAACTACACTCACATTGTGTAAATTATTTATTGTTTATTTTAGTGTATACTGTGCTGTGAGTAATTGTGTGCGCATCAGATGTGTAATCTGTTGTTGCTTAAATGTTGTACATGTCATGTCATGACTGCTATGTTGCTCGGAACTGCACCTAAGAATTTCACCTGCTGTTGCACTTGTGCATATGTAGAGTGACAATAAAGTGATTTGATTGATTTGAAAGTTAACACAGTTAGTGATGGTTTAGGGTGCCATGTCATCTGCTGGTGTTGGTCCGCTGTGTTTTCTGAGGTCCAAGGTCAATGCAGCCGTATACCAGGAAGTTTTAGAGCACTTAGAGCGCTGACCAACTTTATGGAGATGCAGATTTCCTTTTCCAACAGGACTTGGCACCTGCACACAGTGCCAAAGCAACCAGTGCCTGGTTTAAGAACCATGATATCCCTGTTCTTAATTGGACAGCAAACTCGCCTGACCTCAACTCCATAGAAAATCTATGGGGTATTGTGAAGGGGAAGATGCGATATGCCAGACCCAACAATGCAGAAGAGCAACCTGGGCTCTCATAACACCTGAGCAGAGCCACAGACTGATGGACTCCATGCCACGCCACATTTCTGCAGTAATTCAGGCAAAAGGAGCCCCAACTAAGTATTGAGTGCTGGACATGCTCATACTTTTCAGTTGGCCAAGATTTCTAAAAATCCTTTCTTTGTATTGGTCTTAAGAAATATTCTAATTTTCTGAGATACTGATTTGGGATTTTCCTTAGTTGTCAGTTATAATCATCAAAATTAAAATAAATAAACATTTGAAATATATCAGTCTGTGTGTAATGAATGAATATAATATACGTTTCACTTTTTGAATGGAATTAGTGAAATAAATAAACTTTTTGATGATATTCTAATTATATGACCAGCACCTGTATGTATATCCATTTAGATCCATTCATTTTTCTGGATGTGACCAAATGCTCCTATCACAACTTTATTTTTTATATATTTTATACAGTAAAATCTGTATTGTTTGAAAGGTTAGAATTTGTTTTTGTTTGAAGTGTCTGTTTTTACAATAATGCGACATAAATTTGCAAAAATATAACTAAAATGCCACAAAAAAAAGTCAGATTATTTATTTCAATAAACCAAAAAACACTAACTTTAGAATAAGAAATTATTTTTAAAAAGTGTAAATAAAACTAATAGTAATAAGCAGCAATGAACAGGAGTTATGTGTATGTGCAGTGATGGGAATAACGGCGTTACTAACGGAATTATTTTTTTCAGTAACGAGTAATCAAACTAATGACTGTTTCTCCCATTACAACGCCGTTAGCGTTACTGAGAATTAAATGTGGCGTTACTATAATTGAGCTCACTGAAGCGGTTTTCATCCGTACAGGCTCTCTGTCAGTCAGACCTGCAGTGTGTGTGTGTGTGTGTGTGTGTGTGTGTGTGTGTGTGTGTGTGTGTGTGTGTGTGACTTATGCCCAGTGTTACGCCCCGGTCTAGGTCAGGAACGCAACATAAATGACACAACAAGAAACGGCTGTTCAAGTACTCATTTTATTTTCTAATTTTCTTAGATCTTTCTGATCAGTTCTTTTGTGCGGCAGCTGTTGGAGAACACCAACCAAAAACAAAATAAATAAACAAAAGAATAGAAGCAAATGATCAGGGGTGAGCAAATGCCAAAATAATAAACGAACAACACTCTAACTTCCCATTAATGAACTAACTTCCCTGTGCATCCAAATAAAGAAACCAAAATACAACAACAAAACCTCCCTCTTTATCTATCCAACAAAACAGGAGAAAAGGGTGGTGGCCAAGTGGCCTACAAAAATAAATAAGGCACTCACCCCCTACAGCTTCACACGTGATTTACAAACAGGTTCATGGGACATGGATGTTCAGGACATAAAGCTCTCACAATGGTTAACAGCACTCTGTAACTTAGTTTAACAGCATTTTCACTAAAGCTGAACACCAAGGCTAACACATGAGCAATAAGGATCAAGGAGAGAGAGACACACAGCAGCGATCATGACAAGTAACACAAAGAGTGCAAACAGGCAAAAGTGAGAGCGCCCTCCAGGGAGACTTGGAGGAATTTATAGTCCAGGCCTCATCGACGGTCCAACCATCGACGGTCTCTCGTTAAGCCTTGGGCCAATCCTGTCAGAGAGGACACACATGAACATACGTACAATACGTCATAGACGTAACACCATAGGGTAGATTAATGTACAATGTTTTATAATAATAATAATTTGTTCTATTTAGTGTCCAATTCATTCATTTAACATATTTAATATTGGGGGCATCCAAGTTATTTGACATATTTGAACATTTGAAGAAAAAAAAAAGAAAAGTAACACAGTAGTGTTACTATTTGTAAGAAGTAACACTGTGTGTGTGTGTGTGTGTGTGTGTGTGTGTGTGTGTGTGTGTGTGTGTGTGTGTGTGTGTGTGTGTGTGTGTGCATGTGTGCATGCATGTTCATGCAAAAGTGTTTGTGTGTGTGTGTGTGTGTGTGTGTGTGTGTGTGTGTGTGTGTGTGTGTGCGTGCGTGCGTGTGTGTGCATGTGCGTGTGCGTGTGTGTGCAAAAGTGTTTGTGTGTGTGTGTTAGGTCTCACCCCTTCAAATCTGCATTTGTGACTGGTTTTGTTTGCCAAAATCTATACAAATGCTGTCATTTGCAGTCACATGTTTGTGAGTGTGTTTGTGTGAGTGAACATTGCATTTGTGCTCTAGTACCAGGCATTAATTTCTGTGAGAACATTTTCAGATTTATGCCTTATTTATTTGTTTTAATTGAAAAATAAAAAACTTAATTCTTAATTCTTCACCTTTCCCATTCAATTTCAGAGTACCTTCAAAACAACCGAATCACGCCCATTTGTGTGTGTGTGTGTGTGTGTGCGCGCGTTTTGTTTTTTCATGAGGGAAACATCAAATGTGGTCCGGACGACTCCAAAGACCCTATGAGGGTTAAAAAAAACTTGACCAGTAGTTGGCACAGTTCTGAAAATGAGCAGACTAGACAAAAAATGTGAAAAAATATTTCGTCCTACGTTTTAAAAGTTATTAGCATAAATATCAGTGCTTTTTTGAGATAGAGACTCCAAATTTGCTATGGTCAATGTTCAGACTCTCCTCTATCTACAGGTGCTGGTCATATAATTAGAATATCATCAAAAAGTTTATTTATTTCACTAATTCCATTCAAAAAGTGAAACTTGTGTATTATATTAATTCATTACACACAAACTGATATATTTCAAATGTTTATTTCTTTTAATTTTGATGATTATAACAGACAACTAAGGAAAATCACAAATTCAGTATCTCAGAAAATTAGAATATTGTGAAAAGGTTCAATATTGAAGACACCTGGTGCCACACTCTCATCAGCTGATGAACTCAAAACACCTGCAAAGGCCTTTAATGGTCTCTCAGTCTAGTTCTGTAGGCTACACAATCATGGGGAAGACTGCTGATTTGACAGTTGTCCAAACGACGACCATTGACACCTTGCACAAGGAGGGCAAGACACAAACAGTCATTGCAAAAGAGGCTGGCTGTTCACAGAGCTCTGTGTCCAAGCACATTAATAGAGAGGCGAAGGGAAGGAAAAGATGTGGTAGAAAAAAGTGTACAAGCAATAGGGATAACAACACCCTGGAGAGGATTGTGAAACAAAACCCATTCAAAAATGTGGATGAGATTCACTAAGAGTGGACTGGAGCTGGAGTCAGTGCTTCAAGAACCACTACGCACAGACGTATGCAAGACATGGGTTTCAGCTGTCGCCACTCTTGAACAACAGACAGCGTCAGAAGCGTCTCGCCTCGGCTAAAGACAAAAAGGACCGGAATGCTGCTGAGTGGTCCAAAGTTATGTTCTCTTATGAAAGTAAATTTTGCATTTCCTTTGGAAATCAGGGTCCCAGAGTCTGGAGGAAGAGAGGAGAGGCACACAATCCACGTTGCTTGAGGTCCAGTGTAAAGTTTCCACAGTCAGTGATGGTTTGGGGTGCCATGTCATCTGCTGGTGTTGGTCCACTGTGTTTTCTGAGGACCAAGGTCAACGCAGCCGTATACAAGGAAGTTTTAGAGCACTTCATGCTTCCTGCTGCTGACCAACTTTATGGAGATGCAGATTTCATTTTCCGACAGGACTTGGCACCTGCACACAGTGCCAAAGCAACCAGTGCCTGGTTTAAGAACCATGATATCCATGTTCTTAATTGGCCAGTAAACTCTCCTGAACTTAACCCCATAGCAAATCTATGGCGTATTGTGAAGGGGAAGATGCAATATGCCAGACCCAACAATGCAGAAGAGCTGAAGGCCACTATCAGAGCAACCTGGGCTCTCATAACACCTGAGCAGAGCCACAGACTGATCGACTCCATGCCATGCTAAATTTCTGCAGTAATTCAGGCAAAAGGAGCCCCACCTAAGTATTGAGTGCTGGACATGCTCATACTTTTCAGTTGGCCAAGATAAAAAATCTTGATAAAAAATAAGTAATATTCTAATTTTCTGAGATACTGAATTTGGGATTTTCCTTAGTTGTCAGTTATAATCATCAAAATTAAAAGAAATAAACATTTGAAATATATCAGTCTGTGTGTAATGAATGAATATAATATACAAGTTTCACTTTTTGAATGGAATTAGTGAAATAAATCAACTTTTTGATGATATTCTAATTATATGACCAGCACCTGTATGTGGTCAGTGAGGAACCTGGGTGTGCTCTTTGATACCAATCTTTCGTTTGAAAGCCACGTTTCTAGCATCTGTAAAACTGCTTTCTACCATCTTAAAAATATATCTAAATTACGGCACATGCTCTCAATGCAAAATGCTGAACAGTTAGTTCATGCGTTAATGACCTCAAGGCTAGATTATTGTAATGCTCTACTGGGTGGTTGCCCTGCTCGCTTAATAAACAAACTCCAGCTGGTCCAAAACGCAGCAGCTCCAGTTCTTACTAGAACCAGGAAGTATGACCATATTAGCCCAGTTCTGTCAACACTGCACTGGCTACCTATTAAACATCACATACATTTTAAAATCTTGCTTATTACTTACAAAGCACTAAATGGTTTATCTCCAGCACTTGAGCGAGCTCTTAACACATTATACTCCATCACGTCTACTGCGCTCTCTAAACTCTGGCCAGTTGATAATACCGAGAATATCCAAATCAACTGCAGGCGGTCGATCCTTTTCCTATTTAGCTCCTAAACTCTGGAACAGTCTTCCTAGCATTGTTCGGGAAGCAGACACACTCTGTCAGTTTAAATCTAGACTAAAAACACATCTCTTTACTGTGGCATACACATAAAACACTTTTTCAATGAATTGATTGTTAGGCTGCATTAACTTCCCATAACACCTGATGTACTCGTGACATCATCAGAAGAATGGCATCTACGCTAATGCTAGTCTCTCTGTTTTATCCCGAGGTTTACTGCAGTCAGCCGGATCCGGGCCATATCCTGATCAGATGATGGACCTGCGCCCAGAGAAGACCAACACAGGACCCCGAAGTGTCCACAGAGACCGTGTCAATTAGCCTCCCCCTGCAACTGCCTCATCGACACGGCATCTCAAATAAACCCGTCTCCGGCGTGATGACTCCGACTGTTCGAATATTACAATTAAATAATACTTAAATCGAAATGTCATCCGCAATAAACCCGTCTCCGGTGTGATGACTCCGATTGTTCGAATATTCCGATCTATTATGACCTCTGACCTGTAAAGCTGCCAGAATAATAATAATAATAATAATAATAATAATAATACGCTGTTTGTTAATTGGCCAGAGGAGAACTGGCACCCCGACTGAGCCTGGTTTCTCCCAAGGGTTATTTTCCTCCATTCTGCTCCTGATGGGGTTTTGGTTTCCTTGCCACTGTTGCCTCTGGCTTGGCGTGCTCAGTTGGGGACACTACATTTTTCAACTAAACATCGAAATAAATCTAATTAATAAACTAAATTAACCATATAAACTAAATTACTGATCTAATTATTGATCTAAAGCCCACACTGTCACCGTATGGAAATTTAAACTGATGACATCAAATGACTATACATCTTAATGAAATTATGCTGCATTATTTTGCTGTTTAACACTGTAAAGCTGCTTTGAAACAATCTACATTGTTAAAAGCGCTATATAAATAAAGTTGACTTGACATTTACACCCAAAATGATAATTAATCGTGATGGAATGAATCCAAACTACAAATCATAGCTATAAACTAAATCCCCCAGATTCGGTCAGATTTCCTGAACATGTAAAACACAGTTGTGTGTCACTGCATGTTTAACTCACATCACGGATGCACAAGCCTTTTTTATTTGCATCCAACATGTGTGTGTAAATTTGTGTGACACAGAGGAGGAGTCTGAGAATCTGTCATATATAAAGAGTGTGTGTCAGACTGAACAACACAACACACAACACTAAAGGTGAGTTACTGTTTCATTCTTCATTTACCTCATAGAGCATTCAGACATCTATACAACTTTCAGAAAACAGACATTATATGAAAATGTGTTGATTATTTGAATCTAGATAAAGCCGATCTCTGCTGTGAGAGATTGAGAAGATGGCAGTAAGTTCATCAATACGTCTACATTCATACAGAGGGCTTCAGCTTTAGTGATGTTCATCTCTTTCTCTCTCTGTCTCGTGTAGTTGATGCTGTTTTTGGCGGTTCTTCTCTCTGTTGTTCTGGTCAGTGACTGTACATCCAGGCCATCCGACTGTTCTGACATCTACAACTCAGGACAAACAGACAGTGGGATTTACTCCATCTATCCAGCAGGAGATGATCCTGTCTGGGTTTACTGTCACATGATCAATAGAGGATGGACGGTACGAATGCGACTTTAAATCAGCAAACACACTAACTTTTTTTTTTAAATTATGAATCAATCCTATATTCTATACAAACCCATCACAGGTGAGTCAGAGGAAAATAGACGGCAATGTGAACTTCTATGACCCGTTGAAAGAGGGAGACAACGGAGGATGGACGGTACGAATGTGACTTTAGATCATTAAACACACATCAGAACACACATTATGAATCATATATTCTATATAAACCCATCACAGGTGATTCAGAGGAGAATGGACGGCAGTGTGAATTTCTATCGGCCGTGGAATCAGTACAAGAGAGGATTTGGGAATGTGCAGAGCGAATACTGGCTGGGTAAGATCTCACAGTGTGTGTCCGTTTGTGTGGATGATCATGTGTTTGGATGAACATGTTCTTCATGTGTGTGTGTGTGTGTGTGTGTGTGTGTGTGTGTGTGTGTGTGAACAGGGCTGGAGAACATGTACCAGCTGACACGTAACAGGAAGTACATGCTGAAAGTGGATCTGGAGGACTTCACTGGAAGAAAAGGTTTTGCTCAGTACTCGTCCTTCTCTGTGGGTCCTGAAAGTGACGGGTATAAACTGCAAGTTTCAGATTTCAAGGATGGAGGAGCTGGTACGACACTTTTCATATATATATATAAAATAAAATAAATAAATAAAAACTCAGTAAATGTGCACCTGATGTCCTCAATGATGCTCTTCCTCTCTGCAGGCGACTCTTTATCACCTCGCCATAATGGTATGAGGTTCTCCACCTTTGACAGAGATCAAGACACCTGGGGAAAGAACTGTGCCAGGGATTATATCGGGGCATTTTGGTACGCAGACTGTCACAATGCAAACCTCAACGGTGTGTATTTATGGGGAGAAGACGATACTCATCACGCCATTGGAAATGTTTGGTACACCTGGAAAATGAGTAAAACTGTCGGTATGAAATCCATCATAATGAAGATCAGACGTGTGTCTTAGACCTTTGAAGAAACGTCACAGTGTTTCACAGAAACAAACAAAAAAACAATACAATTAAGGGTTTACTTTCCTCTATTAACTGTGTAATTTAGTAAATCATGTAAGATATATGGTTGTTGTTTTGTATCTCTTATCAATTAAATGCTTCTTTGATTTGGGTCACTTCTTTAAATTAAACTCCAGTAAGGAAATGTGTGTCGATGTTGATTAGTTTTTTTTCAATAGACGTCAGTGTTTCTGACCTCACATTGTCACGGCTGCTGGTGCAGTGAGGAGGCGAGGACTCAAACGCAAGAAGAAAGGGTGGTTTTATTTCAATAATAAAATGAACACAAACAAAATACGCACGAGGGGGAATACTAAACAAACTGAAATACATACAAGGAATCAGGAACACAAGACATACCAATGATAACATGACGTAAGGACGACAATGAACCAGCGCTGGACTGAAGACGCTAGGAGATTAAATAGAGGACAAACAAGGCAGGTAATGGGGAACAACAGGTGGGGCAAATTAATCAATAATCAAATAACAAGGAGGGTGGGGTCAAGACTGAAGACAGGAACGCCCATGACAGAACTAACCCAAAACACCACATGTGCAGCACAGGACGAGACAGACATGTGACACACATAAACTTTTTCAACCTCACAAAAACATTTCCTATAAATATAACCCTTATTCGAAATGAACAATGTATACTTCTCTGTTAATTTGTCAGCATTTCACATCAAGTTTTGCATAGTCCAGCAGTCTTTTGCTGACACATAGTGGTGTAACTATCGTTTATGCAAGAGGATTCTGATTGACTATATTAGTCTATACCAAGCTTAAAAAAAAAAGTTTGGATCCACTTTATATTAGGTGGCCTTAACTATTATGTACTAACATTTTAATTAATAATTTGATACATTGCACTTATTGTGTACATACATGTTTTTACATTGTACTTACATTTTTTTAAATACCTGCATGTAATTACATCTGTAATTAATTTCTGTAGTTACATTTATAATTACACTGTTGACACTTCCCTTACACCTAACCCTACCCTTAAACTTACCCATACCACCACACCTGTCCCTAACCCTACCCTTAAACTTACCCACACCACCCCACCTGTCCCTAACCCTACCCTTAAACTTACCCACACCACCCCACCTGTCCCTAACCCTACCCTTAAACTTACCCATACCACCACACCTGTCCCTAACCCTACCCTTAAACTTACCCACACCACCACACCTGTCCCTAACCCTACCCTTAAACTGACCCACACCACCACACCTGTCCCTAACCCTACCCTTAAACTGACCCATACCACCACACCTGTCCCTAACCCTACCCTTAAACTTACCCATACCACCACACCTGTCCCTAACCCTACCCTTAAACTGACCCATACCACCACACCTGTCCCTAACTCTACCCTTAAACTTACCCACACCACCACACCTGTCCCTAACCCTACCCTTAAACTTACCCATACCACCACACCTGTCCCTAACCCTACCCTTAAACTGACCCATACCACCACACCTGTCCCTAACTCTACCCTTAAACTTACCCACACCACCACACCTGTCCCTAACCCTACCCTTAAACTTACCCATACCACCACACCTGTCCCTAACCCTACCCTTAAACTGACCCATACCACCACACCTGTCCCTAACTCTACCCTTAAACTTACCCACACCACCACACCTGTCCCTAACCCTACCCTTAAACTTACCCACACCACCACACCTGTCCCTAACCCTACCCTTAAACTTACCCATACCACCACACCTGTCCCTAACCCTACCCTTAAACTTACCCACACCTGTCTCAAACCCTACCCTTAAACTTACCCACACCACCACACCTGTCCCTAACTCTACCCTTAAACTTACCCATACCACCACACCTGTCCCTAACCCTACCCTTAAACTTACCCATACCACCACACCTGTCCCTAACCCTACCCTTAAACTTACCCACACCACCACACCTGTCCCTAACCCTACCCTTAAACTTACCCACACCACCACACCTGTCCCTAACCCTACCCTTAAACTTACCCACACCACCACACCTGTCCCTAACCCTACCCTTAAACTTACCCATACCACCACACCTGTCCCTAACCCTACCCCTAAAACTTACCCACACCACCACACCTGTCCCTAACCCTACCCTTAAACTGACCCATACCACCACACCTGTCCCTAACCCTACCCTTAAACTTACCCATACCACCACACCTGTCCCTAACCCTACCCTTAAACTTACCCACACCACCACACCTGTCCCTAACCCTACCCTTAAACTTACCCATACCACCACACCTGTCCCTAACCCTACCCTTAAACTTACCCACACCATCACACATGTCCCTAACTCTACCCTTAAACTTACCCATACCACCACACCTGTCCCTAACCCTACCCTTAAAATTACCCATACCACCCCACCTGTCCCTAACCCTACCCTTAAACTTACCCACACCACCACACCTGTCCCTAACCCTACCCTTAAACTTACCCATACCACCACACCTGTCCCTAACCCTACCCTTAAACTTACCCATACCACCACACCTGTCCCTAACCCTACCCTTAAACTTACCCATACCACCAAACCTGTCCCTAACCCTACCCTTAAACTTACCCATACCCCCACACCTGTCCCTAACCCTACCCTTAAACTTACCCATACCACCACACCTGTCCCTAACCCTACCCTTAAATTTACCCATACCCCCACACCTGTCCCTAACCCTACCCTTAAACTTACCCATACCACCACACCTGTCCCTAACCCTACCCTTAAACTGACCCATACCACCACACCTGTCCCTAACCCTACCCTTAAACTGACCCATACCACCACACCTGTCCCTAACCCTACCCTTAAACTTACCCATACCACCACACCTGTCCCTAACCCTACCCTTAAACTTACCTATACCACCACACCTGTCCCTAACCCTACCCTTAAACTGACCCATACCACCACACCTGTCCCTAACCCTACCCTTAAAATTACCCATACCACCCCACCTGTCCCTAACTCTACCCGTATCCCACCTCAATATCAGCAAAGGTGTTTTGCAATACAATTTGAACATAGTAAGTACACTGTACTTATTTTTTGATGTAAGTACATAGTAGTTAAGGCCACCTAATATAAAGTGGGGCCAAAAGGGACAATAATGTTATGCTAACAATCCCATTAGGTTATAAAAAAAAAATATCAAAATGTTTTCTGAACGAAACAAACAAAAATAATTATATATATATATATATATATATATATATATATATATATATATATATATATATATATATATATATATATATATATATAATTATTTTTTTTGTTTGTTTTTTTGTTTGTTGTTGTTTTTTTGTTCAGAGAACATTTAGAAAATATAGCTGTTATCTGTTAAATATAGCAATTATCGGGGTTCAAGCCACTTAAGGCATTTTAAGAACATTTGCATAAAAAGTTATTATGTTTTATTTAGCCATCAAATGTAGCCTTTAAAATCATAGAGAGAAAATGCCATTTACAGCTAATACGGGTATTTTACCTTTTGAAATATGCTTATTAAATGTTTAACAGTTATAGTCCCACCTGTGGTTTGATCTCTATTTTAAATCATTATTTTGAATAAATGATCAAATGTAAGCAGATGTGTAGCATGAATTACCATGATATACCACATTCTAGTATGATTTACCATAGTTAATTATGATTATAGCATCATTTACCATATTTTACCATGATTTACCATAGATTACCATGATTTACTATTATTAGTATTAGCCTGATTTAACAACATTGCTAGCATTGATGTGATGTGTCAGTACAAATGAAGTGATAAACCTTAACAAAATGTGATTTTATACAATTCATATATTCAACTATATTAGTGAGCAGAATGGGCCAATGAGTGGTCTTCTGCTGCACTCTGGTGGTTAAAAAACAACATCAGTGAGTAGAATGACAAAATTACTATTTTAACCAGCAGGTGGCAGCAGAGAATGTATGTTTTTTATTTAATGGCACATTTTCCAAGTTAATGCCTTCAAAGCTGCTCACACGCACACACATTTTGTTGCAGATATAGATATGTGAAATAAATGATGGGTAACAAATTGCTTATTCCAGTTTTTCCCCTTTAAAACATATTTTTCAGGTCTTATTGTAAATGCAATATAATATTATTGCAAAAACATGGTACATTTTGACAAAATATGATTTGTAGTGTTATTATAATGATTTTAAATATGATATATAATTATATTAGTGAGCATAATAAACCAATGAGCGGTCTTCTGCTGCCCTCTAGTGGTTTTGTAATTTGAAGGAATATGTAATAGGCACATTTCCCATGTTAACTCATTTAAACTTAAATTTTGTTGCAGATATATTTTAAATAAATTATTTTGACAAAATGTGATTGTAAATATTGTAATAGTGACTTTATAATGTCTAAATAGGAATTATAGAACATGATAAGTAAAAAGTATGACAAAATGACTATTTAAGCCCAGCAGGTGGCAGCAGAGAACCACTCATTGGCTCATTTTCATTTTAAATGTCTGTTTTTCATTTAACAAGCACATTTTCCAAGTTAATGCCTTCAAACGTGCTAACTCACATGCACATTTTGTTAGAGATATAGATATTTGAAATAAATGATAGGTAACAAATAGCTTATTCCAGGTTTTCCCCTTTAAAACATATTTTCAGGCATTATTTTAATTGTAATATAATAATTATTGTAAAAACATACATCAAATGAACATATTAATTGATAAACATTGACAAAATGTCATTTTCAATGCTATTATAATGTTTTATTAGAGTTGATATATATGCTTAGTGGACAGAATGAACCAATGAGTGGTCTTCTGCTGCCATCTGGTGGTTTTGTAATTTGAAGGAATATGTAATAGGCACATTTTCCATGTTAACTCATTTAAACTTTAATTTTGTTGCAGATATATTTGAAATAAATTATTTTGACAAAATGTGATTGTAAATATTGTAATAGTGACTTTTTAATCTCATTGGCTCATTTTCATTTTAAATGTCTGTTTTTCATTTAACAAGCACATTTTCCAAGTTAATGCCTTCAAACGTGCTAACTCACATGCACACCGATCTCCATGAAATTGTGCATGCTTCTTTAGAGTCACATGCTGCATGTGCCCATCCATTTTCGTGAAGTTTTGAATTTTCATTCAGGATTAATAGGCTTTTGAGCATGTTTTGCCACACCTATTCTCTAAATGACCCTGTTATAGCTACCCAAAGTGTAAAGTTCAACATGTTTTTGATAACTATTGATCAGGAGAGTCCAGAGAATCATACTGCAGTGGTTTGGTTCCGATCGGAAAAAAAACCTAGGACTAGTTTGCAAAATGAGGTTTTTAACATAATTGTGAATATTTAAATAACGATTTAATTGACAGTATTGGTTCTTGAGGCAAAGTTGTTGGGCTCCGCCCACATTGACGTTTTGATGCCCCTTAGCAATCGTGATTCGAAATTTCAACTTTTTTTGATATTCAGACTCCAGAGAACATTTCTGCACTAGCTTGGTTCCAATCGGGCTAAAATCCAGGGACTAGTTCGCAAAAGTAGGTTTTGGACAAAATCCAAAATGGCGGGAAAATTTGCATACCGGAAATAAAATACCTGCTACTTTTTTTGTTCGGCTTGAGCCAAAGATGTAAGACACTTGAATCTGGGACAAAGGGTTATTGAGATATAAGCAAAAGAGTGCTTTTTTTTTCACGCTATAGCGCCACCTATTGGCCAATCGGGCTCACATTTTGATAACCTCTCCTCGATTTTTGTACTACCTTGTGGCCAAGTTTCAAGTCTCTAGCACTTACAGTTTGGGCTGCACGATGCGTTTTAGTGGAGAAAAAAAAAAAAAAATATATATATATATATATATACAGTGAGGAAAATAAGTATTTGAACACCCTGCTATTTTGCAAGTTCTCCCACTTGGAAATCATGGAGGGGTCTGAAATTGTCATCGTAGGTGCATGTCCACTGTGAGAGACATAATCTAAAAAAAAAATCCAGATTAAAAAAAAAAAATATTCATTTGTATGATACAGCTGCAAATAAGTATTTGAACACCTGTCTATCAGCTAGAATTCTGACCCTCAAAGACCTGTTAGTCTGCCTATAAAATGTCCACCTCCACTCCATTTATTATCCTAAATTAGATGCACCTATTTGAGGTCGTTAGCTGCATAAAGACACCTGTCCACCCCATACAATCAGTAAGAATCCAACTACTAACATGGCCAAGACCAAAGAGCTGTCCAAAGACACTAGAGACAAAATTGTACACCTCCACAAGGCTGGAAAGGGCTACGGGGAAATTGCCAAGCAGCAATGACTGTCATGACTGTCAATCTCCCTCGGACTGGGGCTCCATGCAAGATCTCACCTCGTGGGGTCTCAATGATCCTAAGAAAGGTTAGAAATCAGCCCAGAACTACACGGGAGGAGCTGGTCAATGACCTGAAAAGAGCTGGGACCACCGTTTCCAAGGTTACTGTTGGTAATACACTAAGACGTCATGGTTTGAAATCATGCATGGCACGGAAGGTTCCCCTGCTTAAACCAGCACATGTCTTAAGTTTGCCAATGACCATTTGGAGTCATGAGGAGTCATGGGAGAAAGTCATGTGGTCAGATGAGACCAAAATAGAACTTTTTGGTCATAATTCCACTAAACGTGTTTGGAGAAAGAAGAATGATGAGTACCATCCCAAGAACACAATCCCTACTGTGAAGCATGGGGGGGGGGGGGGGGTAGCATCATGCTTTGGGGGTGTTTTTCTGCACATGGGACAGGGCGACTGCACTGTATTAAGGAGAGGATGACCGGGGCCATGTATTGTGAGATTTTGGGGAACAACCTCCTTCCCTCAGTTAGAGCATTGAAGATGGGTCGAGGCTGGGTCTTCCAACATGACAATGACCCGAAGCACACAGCCAGGATAACCAAGGAGTGGCTCTGTAAGAAGCATATCAAGGTTCTGGCGTGGCCTAGCCAGTCTCCAGACCTAAACCCAATAGAGAATCTTTGGAGGAGCTCAAACTCCGTGTTTCTCAGCGACAGGCCAGAAACCTGACTGATCTAGAGAAGATCTGTGTGGTGGAGTGGGCCAAAATCCCTCCTGCAGTGCAAACCTGCTGAAAAACTACAGGAAACCTTTGACCTCTGTAATTGCAAACAAAGGCTACTGTACCAAATATTAACATTGATTTTCTCAGGTGTTCAAATACTTATTTGCAGCTGTATCATACAAATAAATAGTTAAAAAATCATACATTGTGATTTCTGGATTATTTTTTTTTAGATTATGTCTCTCACAGTGGACATGCAACTACGATGACAATTTCAGACCCTCCATGATTTCTAAGTGGGAGAACTTGCAAAATAGCAGGGTGTTCAAATACTTATTTTCCTCACTGTATATGCCCTCCTCTTTTGGGTCTGGCCTTGACGTGGCGAGGGGGCTTGCGTGTTCCAGTGACCCTGCAGAGCGATACCGTCGGGAGCTTGCTCCTGGTAGGGTCACCCTAGGCGGGCCGGTCTGCAGGGTAGGTTCCAGACAAACAAAGACCCCAGCATGTCGGTATGCTGTGAGGTGGCAGCCCCACCAACCGACTATCCTGCGGAGGGCTAACAACCCACCCAGGAGAAACCCTTTTGTTACGAAACCGATCAGAGAAAGTAGCCGGACTGCTCAAAATGGTAACGGACCCCAGCCTGCCCCCGACCAACGAGTACGGATCAACCTTCTTCGCAGGACCCGAGTCGCCACATGGAATGTCCAGACACTCCTTCGCCCCGGAGCAGCCACCCTGCTGTCCCGAGAGCTCTGCCGCTATAACATCTCCTTGGCAGGGCTCTGTGAAGTTCGCTGGCACGGCAATGGCGAAACAACAGCAGGCGACCATTGCTACTTCTGGAGTGGCCCCGAGAGACGGACAGGCCTTTATGGCGTGGCACTTGCCATCCCAAAGGCATTCCGCAAGACCCTCATCAGCTGGACTCCCCTGAGCGACAGATTGCTGTCGGCCCGCCTCCTCCACCAACACGGCAAGATGACAGTAATTGTTGCTTATGCCCCCACCGATGTCACTGATGAGGATGCGAAGGATGCCTTCTTTGACCAACTCCATGAGGCTGTTGGCCAAGCCTCACCACACGACATCACCATCATCCTCACCGATGCCAACGCCACTCTGTCTAGCAGTGATCGGTCCACAGGCTCACCTGTCGGCACAACCTTTGCTGACAGGTCCACAAACGACAACGGTAACCGTCTACTCCTTCTCTGCCACCATAACAACCTCTGCATTGCTGATACCTGGTTTCCTCGGAAGCTTATCCATCACTGGACATGGTACAGCCCAGATGGCAGAACCAGGAAAGCGTTAGACCATATCCTCATCTCTCGACGCTGGAAGTCGTCTGTCACCAACTGCCGTGTGTACAGAGGAGCAGAGCTTGGCAACACAGACCATCGCCTGCTGGTGGCCCAGCTCAAGTTAAAGCTGCGAGCTAACCAGCACACCAAGACGCAGCCTCGCCTGGACTCCTCCCTACTCAGTGACCCAAACATCGCCACAGACTTCAGTCGCGCCATCCACAGCACCTATGATAACCTGGCTACCGACAAGGTGAACGACTGGCAGACCTTCAAGGAAAGTGTCATCCAGTCAGCTCACAATGTCTTCGGACGCTTTCGACCTTCCCCGAAAAAGCCTTGGATATCAGAGAGGACACTTAACATCATCGACCGGCGGCGTGAGGCCCGGCACCGAGGTGACCTGACGGAGTATCAGCGACTGAACCGCCAGCGCAATGTGGCTATAGCTGAGGATAGGGAGAAGTTCTGGCAAGCAGAAGCTAAACATCTAGAGTCCGCGGCCAATAACAACAATATGAGCCGTGTCTTTAGTCTGCTGCGCAAAGCTCGTAATGGCCCACACATCAAGACAGCCCTGGTGAAAGATTCTGATGGCAACCTCATAGCAACTGAAGCAAACTGCCTCGAACGCTGGAAAGAGCACTTTAGCCTCCTTCTGCAGCACGGTACCTCCCCGGCTGATCCCGCCATCTCATCAGCCGCCAATGCTGCAGCCCCCAGTGCTGCCTGCAGTACAGACCCTGTCACACCTGAGGAAGTCAGAACTGCTCTGAAAAAATGTAACAACAGGAAAGCCCCCGGCATCTGTGCAATAACCGCGGAGATGCTAAAATCAGGCGGTGAAAGCATTGTCGAGTGGCTTACCCACATATTCAATGAGGTGTGGGAGACAGAGAGGCTTCCCAACGACTGGACCAGAGGAGTTATCTTGCCCTTCTGGAAACGTAAGGGTGACAGGCTAGTCTGCGGCAACCACAGAGGCATTACCCTTCTCTCCATCCCCGGCAAGCTCTTTACCAGGTTCTTGCTCACTCGTGCTCTCCCAGCCATCAGAAGCAGCCGCCGTCCCCAGCAGGCTGGCTTCATGCCTAACCGCTCCACAACAGACCAAATCTATGCCGTTCGCTTGCTGATAGAGAAGACCTATGAATTCCGTAAAGACCGACATCTTTACATCGGGTTCATAGATCTGAAGGCTGCATTTGACACCGTTTGCCACACTTCACTGTGGAGTATCCTACACGCCCTTGGAGCACCACCCAAGATCGTTGCCCTGTTTAAGTTGCTTTATAGCAACGCTCAGAGCTGTGTCCGCGTCAACGGCAGAGACTCAGACTGGTTTCCCATCTCCAGTGGCGTTCGCCAGGGCTGCGTGGCTGCTCCCGACCTCTTCAACTGCATCATTGACCATCTGATGTCCAGGGTTTGTGAGCGGGTCCCCGGAGTGTCCTTTGGCAGTTACACCCTGACTGACCTGGAGTATGCTGACGACACCATCCTGCTCTGCACGTCCTACAGCCAGCTGAGAGACGCTCTGGGCATATACAGTGAAGAGGCTGAGAAGCTTGGCCTTCAGGTGAGCTGGGCGAAAACCAAGTTCATGTACGTCGGTGACGGACCGCATCCACCTTCCCTTCGGCTTGGCAACGACATTGTAGAGCCTGTCAAAAACTTTGTGTATCTGGGATATCCATAGTGACAGACAACGGGGACCTAAAACCAGAGATTACCCGCAGAAGAGCCCTGGCTGCGTCAGCCCTACAGTCTCTCTGGAAACCACTCTGGCGGCACCAGACCATCTCACGCAAGACGAAGCTTCGGATCTACAACTCCGCAGTACTCTCCATCCTGCTTTATGGCTCGGAGACTTGGCCATTAAATAAGACACTGGCTACAAGATTAGATGGTTTCGATAGCAGGTTTCCAATCAAGTGCTTAGAGCCCGCATGTGCCAGCCCAGAGCATCCTGCCTAGCTGCGCAACGTCGCACCCGCTGGTTCGGCCATGTCCTCCGCCTCCCTCCTGACCATCCGACGAGAGCCATTCTCCAGTTTAATCCGAGAGCCGCAGGCTGGAGACGACCACGAGGTAGACCCCGCACCCGATGGCTTGACGTCCTTGCAGGCGATCTCCAACAACATGGAGTTGCTGTGGAGGATGCAGAGCAGCTGACACAAGACCGTCAGCACTGGAAACAACTGGTTCATCTGGTCGGCTCAACGCACAGGGATAGGACACCCTCCTACCCATTGCAGGAGCCAAAATAGAAATAGAATGTATATGTGACCTTCTTCACAGCTGCAAGCAGCAACACTGGCATACATACGCACACACCACAGTCACACATACACTCACCCACTACACACACTATCTACCCCCTCCCCCTTTGCCTTTCAGACATAAACATATATCAGACATAAAGTCAAACTGGTAATAAGGAGGAACAAATAAACATATTACAAGCAATAAACAAAAGCCCTGTTTCCACTGAAATTACCCGAAACAATTTGTACCAGGAACTTTTTTCCCCCAGATCTGCTACTGTCTGCATTTCCACTGTGGTCTAAAGTACGTGAAGATTAGGCAAATTAGTCCGGTGATGTAGGACTGCGCGCAACTGCTCCTCCCAGTCAGTGACGGACAGTCATCATTTTTGTGCAATACTGTCTGCAACAATAACAGGTATGGAGGAGATTCAAACTGTGCTGCTTTTGCTGGTTATATTGGTTTACTAAAGAGGTCATTAACAAAACGACGGAAAAAAGACGAGCACTGATACTAAAGCGTATTCTGAATGCTCATAAGGCTAGATTTTAAATAAAACAACGCATGTTATCAGCTATTATGGACATTGATCATGAGATGGCTGAGACGAACGCGCGCAATTAGACAGAAAGAGCAATGACTGATATTTACTGAACGCAGAACGAATATCGCAAAAGACTTTTAAAAATGCCGGTTGAAATAAAATGCTGCATGAGCTCAACCAATCAGCATGTTCAGCGCCCAAGTCCCACCCCCGAAAGTTCCTGAACTTTGAAAAAGTACTACCTTGCGAGCAGGGCCGCTCGGAGGGGGAAATATTTACACATTTTATCACCCCAAAGTTCCTAGTTCCTGGGGAAAGTTCCTGCGGTGGAAACTTAAAGAGTGTTTAGTCCAAATTTACATTTACATTTGGCAGACGCTTTTATCCAAAGTGACTCACAGTGCCCGTATTACAGGGACAATCCCCCTGGAGCAACATGGAGTAAAGTGCCTTGCTCAAGGACATGGTGACTCCTTGGATCGAACCAGCAACCTTCTGCATATCAGTTCCATGGTTTAACCCACTGGACCACCATCTCACTCTGAATGTTTTCCATTCAGGAGCTGTGATTTTTCTCTCTCATCTTTACTGTTGTTTTACTGATGACATCATAGACAGCAGGAAATCTAATGATCTGCATTGACACTGATGCACAGATCTCTTTTGAAATAGAAGATGTGGGTTGTCCTGTCTGTTTAATCCCTTAAGACTAGTGCTGTCAAAATTAGCATGTTAAAGGGGTGGTAAAACACATTCTTTCGAAGGCTTGATTGTGTTTGTGGTGTGCACTGTAACGTGTTCATACTTCGGTTTTAAAAAATTGCATTATTTTTCATATATTTTACCTAGTAAAGACTGCGGATCTATAGAGATCGCTACTGAATGGCACTGTTACTTTTGTATTTTTAGAACGATTATAGCCAAATATCTGTCGCAAGAACGAACACTAAACATTGGCTTTACTATAGTATCCAAATCAAACACAGAAGCATGTTTAGCATGCCTGTAGATAAACAATACATAAAGCTCTAATCAAAGAATAATTTACACTAATGCCAAGTTTGCTGTTGAGATTTTAAAACAGTTTGTAACGTTAGGTGTTTGTCGAATAACGTTAAGTATGAATGAGCATTTAACAAACTGGTTTGCAGAGCCAAATGAGCGTTGTCATCTGTGTACTTCCTTGCTACAATGTACAATTAACAACACGAACTATTACAGGAAAACACATCGACGAAAAATAAATCACACTTACAGGTTGTGGCCCATAAACAGCTTCTGTTTTTAAATCCATCTTTCAGGACAAGCCGTTGTGTGAATCCTGCATTGAACTGGTGCAGATTGTGGAAGCTTTCCTCCGTGAGATGTGCAGCGCGCACCCGTCTCACACTGGCAGCGTTTGTCTCGCGCAGCTGAACCGCGGCTCGTGTGTTGCAAATACAGATGAATATTGTCCATTATGTCACATTTTCCGGTCTTCTCCTCCAACCCCTGTCTGTCTCGTGCTTTGATTTATGATGGGCAGCATGTATCTGCTGCAAATGCGACCTGTTCCCCTCTGTCTCATACACACATGCATATCACATGTTGTATGTTAAACGCACTGCAACGCACCCCCGTCCCTAGGAAAGCTGAACAAAGTGGACCTGCAATCCGGATGAAAATAACAGCGTTTCGTCGGCATTGGCAACAACATTCCAGCCTACTAACTAGCCTACCACAACAACTATTCCCTGCTGCGATACAAAATGGCCCCGCCCCCCCTTATTTCATATTCTCGGAGGAGGGGTTTATGTAAATATTGGGGCTGGTGATGTCAGAGACCCTGGAGGAATGTGTATTAGTCCCTAGCGGCCGTTTGCTGTAGTCCTTAGAAATTGATTTCTTTAAAAGCAAATATCTCCCTTTGCTTTAAACTTTGAACGTCGTAACTTTGCAGATGTTGTTTATGCTCAAACAGCAACATTACACACTAGCTAAAGTTAGAAAAGTTTAACACACGCAATTAATTTTTTCAGTTTAACACATTAAAAATATTTAACGCTGTATCTGTTTTTTTCTGTCATCCTTTGGCTAGTGTTACATTATATGATCTTATTCATGCAAATGCTTTAAAACCATTCCAGTGTAACAAGACAAAAGAGAATGCACTGTCCATGAATGTCCTGGGTTTGTCTCAATCAGCTTTTAGTTTCCTAGGTTATGAATCAGTATATTGTGTACATGAATGTGGCCGAATCCCTGATCAGTGCCTTAGTCAGGCACTGATCAGGGATTCGGCCACATTCATGTACACAATATACTGATTCATAACTAAGGAAACTGAACTAGGGAGCTGATTGAGACGCAGCCCTTGTCTGAAAGACACACGCCAGAATCTAGTTTTCTTCGAGCTTGAACAAAATAGTAACACACCGAATTATGCCAAAAAGCCCATTTTGTTGAGTATTCTCACGAGAGCAGTCTTAAATGAGTTAAATAACGTCTTAAATTAACTTAAAAGAGAAAATGAGATGTGCGGGACAGCATGTCAGATCTGCATCATGTTCGGCAGTGGCAAATTTTAAAGTAACAGTAGCAACTAATGCTGTCAGTCATTAAAGGTGTCATGAACTGGCTTTTTTTATATACTGTTGTCTGAGGTCAACTTATGACGTTTGCGTGGTTTTTACATTCCAAAACATCATAATGAATAAGTAAAAGGCTATTTCCTACCCTGGTTTTGAGGCTCTCTCAAGACACGCTCGGTTTTGATGGGCGTTGTAGTGGAGCATTACACGGTTTATGCTAATTCAGTTTTATTTCACCTTCAACCAACGAATAATCCAAGCTAATAACTTATTTTTAACCAAATCATTATGATAATTATCTTCATTATTTATCTGAACGAAAATAAATAAATGAGGAAGAAAAGGGTGTGGTCTGCTAATGGAGACCAAATATGAACATGCGTGAAGGGAAGGAAGTGGAGACGCGTGGCGGAAGTGAGAGCCCAGTGGAAATGGTGGAATGGAGTTGCTGAGCGGTTGCCGAGAATAATTAGTTGTAGTTGGAGTTTAACCACACTCGATTGAATTGCAAAACCTTGTGGGTACACCAGGAAGATCGTGCTGAAATCTTCGGATGTCCTCTGCACAGGGAAGAACTGTGGCAATAGAAACGGAATAGGCCTACCCAGGTTTCAACGACACACGCCGAACGGGTTTGAAGGATTTTGATTTTCTACCCCTTTGGGTTACTTGACTGCTGGCATAATTATTCTTGAACAAACAGAGCTCAAGAGGAGAGCTCAAATCAAACTATTTCCACGCTTTTAAAGCTTCCTTCAATCCGATCTTTCATTCATCTTTTAAAGTTAGGGTTAGGGTTAGGCCCTTGCCCCGATACAAACAGAACTCTAACGAATATATCACTTTACCTTGAATATTTTTGGTTGGAGAAGTTTGTTTTGTTGAATCTTTTTTGTTAATTATTTATTTATCTTTTGTATGAAAACTGTGATCTAGAATATCATGACACATTTATGTTTTTGTATTGCAAATTCTCTAAAAGAGTTTGTGCTATATATGTTTGAACTGAAATAATAATAATGCTTAATTTCTGAACTTTTTGAGAGTGATTTAATGTGTTGAAATGCTATGTGGGGTCAGTTTTTTTAAAAAAGTTTTTAAGATTTGCATATTTAATGAGCTTCAGCTCCCCTCAGTACATTTGGGAATTGATTTGAAAGCGTGTGGAGAAACGCTCACAGGGCTCGCTAAATGTCTTTATCAAACAAACACAATGATTAATCATGCATACAAGCAGATACACTCACCTAAAGGATTATTAGGAACAGCACACTAATACTGTGTTTGAGCCCCTTTGGCCTTCAGAACTGCCTTAATTCTACATGGCATTGATTCAACAAGGAGCTGAAAGCATTCTTTAGAAATGTTGGCCCATATTGATAGGATAGCATCTTGCAGTTGATGGAGATTTGTGGGATGCACATCCAGGGCACGAAGCTCCCGTTCCACCACATCCCAAAGATGCTCTATTGGGTTGAGATCTGGGGACTGTGGGGGCCATTTTAGTCCAGTGAACTCATTGTCATGTTCAAGAAACCAATTTGAAATGATTGGAGCTTTGTGACATGGGGCATTATCCTGCTGGAAGTAGCCATCAGAGGATGGGCACATGCTGGTCATAAAGGGATGGACATGGTCAGAAACAATGCTCAGGTAGGCCGTGGCATTTAAACCATGCCCAATTGGCACTAAGGGGCCTAAAGTGTGCCAAGAAAACATCCCCCACACCATTACACCACCACCACCAGCCTGCACAGTGGTAACAAGGCATGATGGATCCATGTTCTCATTCTGTTTACGCCAAATTCTGACTCTACCATCTGAATGTCTCAACAGAAATCCAGACTCATCAGACCAGGCAACATTTTTCCAGTCTTCAACTGTCCAATTTTGGTGAGCTGGTGCAAATTGTAGCCTCTTTTTCCTATTTGTAGTGGAGATGAGTGGTACCCGGTGGGGTCTTCTGCTGTTGTAGCCCATCCGCCTCAAGGTTGTGCGTGTTGTGGCTTCACAAATGCTTTGCTGCATACCTCGGTTGTAACAAGTTATTTTAATCAAAGTTGCTCTTCTATCAGCTTGAATCAGTCGGCCCATTCTCCTCTGACCTCTAGCATCTACAAGGCATTTTGGCCCACAGGACTGCCCCATACTGGATGTGTTTCCATTTTCACACCATTCTTTGTAAACCCTAGAAATGGTTGTGCGTGAAAATCCCAGTAACTGAGCAGATTGTGAAATACTCAGACCGGCCCGTCTGGCACCAGCAACCATGCCACGCTCAAAATTGCTTAAATCCCCTTTCTTTCCCATTCCGACATTCAGTTTGGAGTTCAGGAGATTGTCTTGACCAGGACCACACCCCTAAATGCATTGAAGCAACTGCCATGTGATTGGTTGATTAGATAATTGCATTAATGAGAAATTGAACAGGTGTTCCTAATAATCCTTTAGGTGAGTGTAGATTCTTTACAGAGCAATTTCACATTACATTACATTTATGCATTTGGCAGACGCTTTTATCCAAAGCGACTTACATAGCATTCACATTTTTTTAAAAAACATTTTTGCCAGTTCTTGCTTTCCCTGGGATTCGAATCCCTTGACCTTGGCGTTGCTAGCGCCATGCTCTACTGTTTGAGCTACAGGAAAGCTATTTGAGCATTCAAGAGTGGCCTTTTATTGTGTCCAGCCTAAGACACCTGTGCAATAATAATGCTGTCTAATCAGCATCTTGATATGCCACACCTGTGAGGTGGATGGATTATCTCGGCAAAGGAGAAGTGCTCACTAACACACATTTAGACAGATTTGTGAACAGTATTTGATAGAAATAGGCCTTTTATGTACATAGAAAAAGTCTTAGATCTTTGAGTTCAGCTCATGAAAAATGGGGCAAAAACAAAAGTGTATAATTTTGTTCAGTTTATTAAACAATTGGTACATAAAGCTAATATCAATAAGTAGAAATTAGCAGGAGTTACTCATGTGTGTGTGTGTGTGTGTGTGTGTGTTCGCGCATGTTTGTGTGCGCGTACATGCAAAGGTGTGTGTGTGTGTTAGGTCTTACCCCTTCAAATCTGCATTTGTGGCTGGTTTTGTTTGCCCAAATCTATACAAATTCCGTCATTTGCAGTCACACCTGTGTGTGTGTGTTTGTTTGTGAATGTGTGAGTGAACATTGCATTTGTGCTCTAGTACCAGGCCTTCATTTCTATGAGAATATTTTCAGATTCATGCCTTATTTATTTGTTTTAATTGACAATTTTTTTTTTAATTTTTAAAATTTGTTATACTGTTGTCTGAGGTCTATTTGTGACGTTCGCGTGGTTTTTACATTCTAAAACATCAGAATAAACAAGTAATAGGCTATTTTCTGCCATGGTTTTGAGGCTCTCTCAAGGCACGGTCGGTGTTGATGGGCGTGCCGCACTGAAGACTTGGAAGTAAATAGCCCACGGCAAAGATTGGATAAGCTTTGCATATATAATGAGCTTCGGCTCCCACATGAGTACGCATGAGGCATTGTTTTGAAAGTGTGTGACAAACGGCAACCGGAACAAACACAATGATTTATCTCTCATCCACCAGCAAATTAATTTGAATGTTATTTTATATTACTTGGCCAGTCCCATCGGTGGATATACGCACGCGCCAATGTTGCAGATAGCATGATCAAAACTTCCGTGATTGTAGTTTTTCTTCAAACATCGAGTCAAGAGAGTGAACGCACATCAAGAAGGGAATGTTATTACCCTATTTAAGATGATACGTACCGGTAGCCCGTCTGGAAAACACACAGCCCCGGGACGTTGGGCTGCCCTGTGATACAATGTAACATTGTATTTGATCTGTAACAATGCAATACTATCACATATAAAACATTTTTACTCACATTAGTGTGTTGCTTCATACATTCATCATACATCATGTAATTTCATCCTGTCTGCAAATCCAGTCTCTTATTTACAAACGAATCTGGTGAAATGAACATACGTGCAATGTCTTCCCCACGTGAGCTAGAAATTCATTAAAAATAAAGTTTATCCACTCATTCCTAATATTATAATCCGAAGGAAGCATATTGTTGTGCTCCACAACCAGGCACAGCGCAATGCATTACTCTCTTCGCCATGTTTATAGCTTGGTAGCCTTATCCGTTTAGCTCCACGAGTCTGTGGGCGGGGCTACAGAAGCAGGCGTACGTATTTCTCTGAAGAGGCGGCGTTTCTGCATCCTATTACGTCAGTGGCCTAAAAAAAGAGCCTTCCAAAAATTAGCATACATGGGCAGACTGGACAAAATTTGCAGACAAACGTTTCGTCATATGGTTCAAAAGTTATTAGCATAGACATCATTTTCGACCCATTGGTGGCGCTAGAGGGTTTGAGATAGAGACTCCAAATTTGCTATGGTCAATGTTCAGACTCTCCTCTATCTATGTGCCATTTTCACAACCTTTGACCATAGACTTCCATTCAAGAAGAAGAAGAAGAAGAAGAAGAAGAATATAACTGCAAGCAGCAAATCTGAAATCTAAAGTACTTTATGAGAGAGACCACATTTACACACAAAATTATAATTAATCCAAATCATAGCTATAAACTAAATCACCCAGATTCGGTCAGATTTACTGAACATGTAAAACACAGTTGTGTGTCACTGCATGTTTAACTCACATCACAGATGCACAAGCCTTTTTTATTTGCATCCAACATGTGTGTGTAAATTTGTGTGACACAGAGGAGGAGTCTGAGAATCTGTCATATATAAAGAGTGTGTGTCAGACTGAACAACACAACACACAACACTAAAGGTGAGTTACTGTTTCATTCTTCATTCACCTCACAGAGCATTCAGACATCTATACAACTTTCAGAAAACAGACATTATATGAAAATGTGTTTATTATTTGAATCTAGATAAAGCCGATCTCTGCTGTGAGAGATTGAGAAGATGGCAGTAAGTTCATCAATACGTCTACATTCATACAGAGGGCTTCAGCTTTAGTGATGTTCATCTCTTTCTCTCTCTGTCTCATGTAGTTGATGCTGTTTTTGGCGGTTCTTCTCTCTGTTGTTCTGGTCAGTGACTGTACATCCAGGCCATCCGACTGTTCTGACATCTACAACTCAGGAGAAACAGATAATGGGATTTACTCCATCTATCCAGCAGGAGATGATCCTGTCTTGGTTCGCTGTCACATGACGGGCGGAGGATGGACGGTACAAATGTGACTTTAGATCATTAAACACACATCAGAACACACATTATGAATCATATATTCTATATAAACCCATCACAGGTGATTCAGAGGAGAATAGACGGCAGTGTGAATTTCTATCGGGGGTGGGAAGAGTACAAGAGAGGATTTGGGAATGTGGAGGGCGAATACTGGCTGGGTAAGATCTCACAGTGTGTGTCCGTTTGTGTGGATGATCATGTGTTTGGTTGAATATGTGCTTTGTGTGTATGTGTGTGTGTGTGTGTGTGTGTGTGTGTGTGTGTGTGTGTGTGTGTGTGTGTGTGTGTGTGTGTGTGTGTGTGTGTGTGTGTGTGTGTGTGTGTGTGTGTGTGTGTGTGTGTGTGAACAGGGTTGGAGAACATGTACCAGCTGACACATAACAGGAATTACATGCTGAAAGTGGATCTGGAGGACTTCACTGGAAGGACAGATTCCGCTCAGTACTCGTCCTTCTCTGTTGGTCCTGAAAGTGACGGGTATAAACTGCAAGTTTCAGGGTTCACTGATGGAGGAGCTGGTAGGACATTTTCATTCACGTTAAAAAAATATTAATTCACACGCAGTTGAGTAAATGTGCACCTGATGTCCTCAGTGATGCTCTTCCTCTCTGCAGGCGACTCTCTGTTCTTCCATAATGGTATGAGGTTCTCCACCTTTGACAAAGACCAAGACACCTCGGGGAAGAACTGTGCCAAAGAGTATCTCGGGGCATTTTGGTACGAATCCTGTTACGGTACAAACCCCAACGGTGTGTATTTAGGGGGAGAAGATAATCCTCATGATGCCATTGGAAATGTTTGGTACACCTGGGAGAACAATAACGATGTTGGTATGAAATTCATCAACATGAAGATCAGACGTGTGTCTTAGACCTTTGAAAAAACATTACAGTCTTTCACAGGGGAAAAAAATATGAATTAAGGTTTTGGGTGTCCTTTCCTCTGTTAACTGTGTAACTTAGTAAATCCTGGTATATATGGTACCAGAGCTCAAATGTAACACAGATATCCCTGTTTATTTGCCAGTAAAATTCTGTTTTACATCCCATTTTGCATCATCCAGCGTCTTTTGCTAACCCATTCAGTGTAATTCTCATTGAGTATGCATTGAGTATGCTAATCACTATATTAGTCTATAACCAAACAAATGTTCTAAGAACGTTTGTCTAATGTTCACATTAAGTTATAAATTGTTATGTTTCTTGGTTATGCATACATTAAGGAAACATTCAATTGTATCAAATTGCAAACAATGTTACTTTTAAATGTTCCCTGAGCATTCCGGAAAAAAAAGTAACATTTAAAAAAACAACAACAATATTTGAGGAAAAATGGTTTCTTAAGCGATGTATAAATAATGCTTCTGTGCTTTTTGTGTGAGAACATTACTGTGACGAAGCAGCCGTAATCATCACCACTGGACAAGCAACACTGGCACACACACACACACACACACACACCGCATTCACACTCCATTTCCCCTGCCGTTCGGTGCTCCGGCTGCCGACTAAACCATTGTGTAATGTTAATAGGGGTACCCGTGTTTATGTGTGTGGTAAAATTAAAACGTTACATTTATTCTTTTGTAATGAGTATGTTTATTTGTGGTTATATGTTGAGGTGTTATTAATTACTGATTGAGTGTGTATAAATGCGTGAAAATGTGAACTGGATGAGTTTATACACATGATATTTACCTGTTAAAGACTATATAACTTTAAACAAGGAAGACTGTTTTGTTTATAACTTTGATAAAACCTTACCAGAATGTTAGCCAAAGTTCAGAGAATATTCCATTACTGTAGCTGGGTATATATATATATATGTATATATACAGTTTTTTTATTGTATGGAAAGAGAACATCATAATTGACTTATTTTAATTAGGAATTAAAGCAATATTGTACTCTTATTAACACCTACAGACTACTGTCACTAATAAACACGTCCTATCTGGATCTCCATGTGTTCACATACAGCAGCTTATATACAGAAATGAATGGAGATTATACAAACTGGATCTTATCTGCATGTTATCTTTGCGTTTGGAAGCTTGTTGCTTGAATCAGAGGCTGTTCTCTGCAGAAAAACATGTGCGTATGCACATCATGTAAATCACTTATTTTAAGTTCAAAACAGTCAAGTTTGCAGTACGGATAATATTATATCCGTATATGTTTGCATCCTGAGGGGACTGGTTTCACTGCATCATCGCTCATTTAGGCTCAACAACACAAATTGTAACCAGTCAGGAGTTTTTAAGACCAGCTAATGGATATCAGACCACACAGATAATGATTTGGATAATGTCAGGACAGAATATCATAAGATTCGTGTAAATAGTAAGTCAAAGAAAGTTTTTAATGGACTACACCAAGGCAAATGTTTGGATACTCTTAAATAATGGTCAGATGATTTGGAAACATCATAATTTGAAGCTTTATTTCTTGTTAATGTAGCCACTGTATCAAATAAATACCTAAGGTTGTGTTTGTTTTCTTCTAAGAGAGTCGAGAAATAAACAGATCTAGTCGTTTTTAAGGCCTTTTATGTATGCAATCATGCTCTCGCTGTACGCTAGTTGTACCATGGCGTTAGAGGCGAAGTAAACATCAGAGATGCTTTGCCACAAGCTGCAACTGGAGGAACTACACTAACTATGGTGATGCAGATCTTCTTCCGAGATGGTATTCTTGGAGCATCCATGTTGTTGGGACCATTCCGCATCATCAGCAGGGATCTCAGGGTCTCAGGTGTTTCCCCCCTTAACCTGAACACCTCGCCTGAGTGGGGCAACGAAGCCACAGCCATCTTGAACCGGACTCGGCTGCTGCAGTTATGTCCCTGGTGGCTTTCTTCAGCTGTTTAGGCTCCAGACCCACTCTCTGGAGGAAGTAGCAAACCAATTTAGCTGGGAACCCGTGGCAGCCGACATCAATGGTGTAGCTGGTTGCATGCACCCCTTTAAAACTGCTTCGTCAACCAGGTCTTGGTACTTAGCTTTTTTTATTTGGTGGGACGTGGCTAGCCTCTCTTCCCAGGGCACCGTGAGCTCAGCAATTATGATGGTTTTTGTGCTCTTGGATAACAGAACCATATCTGTTCGGAGAAGGGTCACTGCCACCTCCTGTGGGAAGATAAGCTTCCTCTTCAGGTCCACTTTCAACTCCCAGTCGGAAGCTTGTTGCAAAATAGAGGGTGGGTTCTTAGCCACCTTGCCGGTCTTATGAGCCTTGTCTCCTTCCCTCACTAAAGTTATGGCTTCGGGTGGATGGGCCTGCTTGTTGTTGGCCTTGACTTGCTGCTGTTCCACCCATTTGGAGATTTCCCTGAGGACCTTGTCGTGCCTCCATCTGTACTGCCCTTCTGATGGTCTTGCTTGGGTATCTTACTTTCCCATCTTTAGACACAAGGAGTGTACTGACTGCATTTGCTTTGGTGGCTTTAACCCCTTAGAGTCGGTGGTCGCGCCGGCACGATCGGCTGGCTTTTTTTCTTATCAGTGCCAAAGAGACTCAAATAACTATGTCATTTTTTATCATTCAGGCAAGTGTTATACATCATTATAATCTGTTAAGTTTCTATTTTTTTTGTGTACAGTCATAATAAAAACAAATTGTTGTGCTTTTGTATATTTGATACCAATATAGCAGACAATAGCCTTAGCGCTGGCTCATGCATTTCACGTGTTTCTGACTGAAGCTCGAAATGAGTATTGTGTGTATGATAGTTTACAAAATCAAATGATTCAGAAAATGTGTGCCATTGAAATGTCACCCCTTCAACTCTGCATTTTGATTGGTTTTGTTTGCCAAAATCTATACAAATACTGTCATTTGCAGTCACATGTTTGTGAGTGTGTTTGTGTGAATGTATCTTATAAGAGAGAGACCACATTTACACCCAAAATTATAATTAATAATGATGGAATTAATCCAAACTATAAATCATAGCTATAAACTAAATCACCCAGATTGAGTCAGATTTGCTGAACATGTAAAACACAGTTGTGTGTCACTGCATGTTTAACTCACATCACGGATGCACAAGCCTTTTTCATTTGCATCCAAATGTGTGTGTAAATTTGTGTGACACTGAGGAGGAGTCTGAGAATCTGTCATATATAAAGAGTGTGTGTCAGACTGAACAACACAACACACAACACTAAAGGTGAGTTACTGTTTCATTCTTCATTTACCTCACAGAGCATTCAGACATCTATACAACTTTCAGAAAACAGACATTATATGAAAATGTGTTTATTATTTGAATCTAGATAAAGCCGATCTCTGCTGTGAGAGATTGAGAAGATGGCAGTAAGTTCATCAATACGTCTACATTCATACAGAGGGCTTCAGCTTTAGTGATGTTCATCTCTTTCTCTCTCTGTCTCATGTAGTTGATGTTGTTTTTGGCGGTTCTTCTCTCTGTTGTTCTGGTCAGTGACTGTACATCCAGGCCATCCGACTGTTCGGACGTCTACAACTCAGGAGAAAGAGACAGTGGGATTTACTCCATCTATCCAGCAGGAGATGATCCTGTCTGGGTTTACTGTCAAATGATCAATAGAGGATGGACGGTACAAATGTGACTCATCAAACACACATTAAAAATGTTTTTCTAATTATGAATCAATCCTATATTCTATACAAACCCATCACAGGTGAGTCAGAGGAAAATAGACGGCAATGTGAATTTCTATGACCCGTTGAAAGAGGGAGACAACGGAGGATGGACGGTAGGAATGTGACTTTAGATCATTAAACACACATCAGAACACACATTATGAATCATATATTCTATATAAACCCATCACAGGTGATTCAGAGGAGAATGGACGGCAGTGTGAATTTCTATCGGGGGTGGGAAGAGTACAAGAGAGGATTTGGGTAAGTTGTGTAAATGTGCACCTGATGTCCTCAATGATGCTCATCCTCTCTGCAGGCGACTCTTTATCACCTCGCCATAATAGTATGAAGTTCTCCACCTTTATGCATTTGGCAGACGCTTTTATCCAAAGCGACTTACAGTGCCCTTATTACAGGGACAATCCCCCTGGAGCAACATGGAGTAAAGTGCCTTGCTCAAGGACACACTGGTGGTGACCGCTGGGATCGAACCAGCAACCTTCTGCATATCAGTTCCATGGTTTAACCCACTGGACCATAAATGATCAAAACACCTGGGGGAAGAACTGTGCCAGGGAGTATCTCGGGGCATTTTGGTACAAAAACTGTCATTACGAAAACCCTAATGGCGTGTATTTATGGGGAGAAGATGATACTCATGAGGAAATTGGAGATGTTTGGTACACCTGGAAAATGAGTAAAAATGTCAGTATGAAATCCATCAGCATGAAGATCAGACGTGTGTCTTAGACCTTTGAAGAAACATGACAGTGTTTCCCAGAAACAAACAATAAAACAATACAATTATAGGTTTACTTTCCTCTATTAACTGTGTAATTTAGTAAATCATGTAAGAAAATATATGGCTGTTGTTTTGTATCTCTTATCAATTAAATACTTCTTCTTTGATATGGGTCACTTCTTTAAATTTGAATCAAATCAAAATAAACTCCTGTAGGAAAGGTAGTATGTGTCGTGTGGATTTGTTTTTCTCTACAATAGACATCAGAAACACTGAATAAACTCAGTTCAACCTCACATAAACTTTCCCTATAAATATAACCCTATATTCAAAATGAACAATGTATACTTCTCTGTTTATTTTGTCAGTTTTTCACATCAAGTTTTGCATAATCCAGCAGTCTTTTGCTGACACATAGTGGTGTAACTATTGTTTAGTATGCAAGAGGATTTTGATTCACTATATTAGTCTATACCCAGCTAACAGAAAAAAATTTCTAAAAACTTTTTGCTAACATTCCCATTAGGTTATAAAAACTTTATTTCTAAATGTTCTCTGAACATCTTTTTAAAAAAAATCAGATATATTTAAAAAATGTGACCACCTTCGCCGCTGCAAGCAGCAACACTGGCACACACACACACACACACACACGCACGCACGCGCACGCACACACACACACACACACACACACACACACACACACACACACACACACACACACACACACACACACACACACACACACACACACACACACACACACACACACACACACACACACACACACACACACACCCTTTCCTCACTTCTGAAGAGTACTTACAGGTTGAGCCATAATTCTTTGCATTTTTCGGACCTTAACATGTCACATTATATTTGGTGGCAGCGGTGGGATGGCTACCCGTAAGAAAGCACCGAAAGGAAAGAGGCCTGGCTTTCACAAGCAAAGCTGGAGGCTAAAGTGGACGAGAACTGGGACAGCTTGACATCAGAGCGAGGCCTCATCAGCAGAGCTTCCTGGAGTCAAGGTCAAGTTTATTTATATATCACCTTAAAACAACATGAGTGCTGACCAAAGTGCTGCACAACAAAACATAATCATACTATTAAGTTAAATACAAAAAATATATATTAAAGGGGTCGTGAACTGGCTTTTTAAAAAATGTTATACTGTTGTCTGAGGTCAACTTATGACATTTGCGTGGTTTTTACATTCAAAAACATCATAATGAATATGTATAAGGCTATTGGCTACCCTAGTTTTGAGGCTCTCTCAAAAAACGCTCAGATTTTATGGGCGTGCCAAACTGAAGACTTGGAAGTAAACGCCCACGGCTAGGATTGGATTGGAGCTAATTAAGATTTGTATATTTAATGAGCTTCGGCTCCCCTGCCAGCACATGTGGGAATTGTTTTGAAAGTGTGTGGGGAAAAGGCAACCGGAATGAATCGTCCACAGGGCTCGCAAAATGTCTTTATCAAACAAACACAATGATTTAACTCTCATCCACCCACGATTGATTGGAATCTTATTTTTTTATTACTTGGCCAGCCCAGTGGATAAAATTGCAAACCGTGCACACACAAACACATTTGCGCGTGCCCTTCAAATATCAAGTCAAGAGAGTAAACTCACATCAAGAAAGGAATGTTATTTCACTATTTAAGATACGTTTTGTAGCCTGTCAGAAAAACACATAGACGGGCCCAACCCGGTCCGTTGGGCTTTGCGAGCCCTGGACATGGCCCATACATGTCTGAATCTGATCCCGAATCGCAATGAACCAACAACACCACAAATAAACGTTTATACAGCATTTGACAGCGTGCTAAGGTATGTTCAGTTAGGCACGTACACATAATCAATACGATCTGTAACAATGCAATGCTATCACATATAAAAACATGTTTTACTTACATTCGTGTGTTGCTTCATTCATTCATGTAATCTCATCCTGTCTGCAAATCCACTCGTTGTCAAACGAGTCCGTGGTGAAATGAAGCAACAGATGCACAATGTCTTCCCCATGTGAGCTGGATATTAATTAAAAATAAAGTTCATCCATGCATTCATAATACTGGAATCTGAATGAAGCTTATGCATTATGTTTAATGCTTAGAAGTTAAATCTGGTTTGGCTCTATGTAGGCCTATGTCATCTCAGGCACGAGGCGGTGGGCTGGGCCTGGTGTCAATAAAAGCTTTTCTTTGACTAACAAGGAAGTTTTCCGCTCTGAAATTTACAGGATATTCTTATATTACCATGACCTTTCATATATCAAAAGTTCAATGGAAAGTTGATTTCTGACCAGAATAAACAGTTCAGGCAAATAAACAGATCAGGAAATATCAAAATTAATACAAAACACCACCATGCAAATAAAACCTAATTAAAACTAAAGGTGTTATCGGATTAAGTGTAGACCAGAGTGGGAAAAATATGTTTTACGAGATTATTTAAATGTGGATAGGGATGATCTAATAGGAAAAGGTAAGGAATTCCAAAGCTTTGGACCAAGAACTGAGAAAGCCCTAACCTTTGGATTTAACCCATTAGGCGCCAGAGGTTTTTTCCTAAAGCGTTCGATTTTGACATCTTAATTTGAAAAGGCTATATCTTAAAAGTGATAAAAGATAGAGACTTTCTGTAAATTAGAGAGATATTAAGGATGACCCAAAGTTTATGTAGGGATTACATTGTCCCATCTAATTTGCATATTATGACGTCATATGGTGGTGGTCACCTTGGATTCTAGAATTTTCATGAAAAGTCACATGTTTAAATGATAAATGCAGCACTTCTTTCCCCAAAAAATGTCCCTCACCTTCTGTATGCTATATTGCACAATACTGAATGCTCAGGTAAATAGTAAATAGTAAACAAACTGTGTAAATCGTTACTAATAAATGGTAGAAACAAACCGAATGCATGTAACGGTTGGCCTTTTGCTGTAGAGACTTTCCATTTACAACATACAGTAGGCACTCTGATTCCATGTATGGGGCACATATATATTATTCATATGACACACAAACACAAGTAGACAAGACCTGTTTAGTTCAAAAGATCACTCGCCACGGCAAGGCAGACATCATGAGTGAGATGACGAGAGACAGACGCGCGCGCTCCCGCCGAGTGTGCACAGTTCGGACTACTGTCATTGCCATTGTGACTCCCCACCCTGCCTCCACATTGCCCACTAACTGTATTTGCAATACACGAGCCGCGGTTCAGCTGCGTGAGACAAACACTGCCAGTGTGAATGCAAAACGGCCGCACGCGGCTCCCGCTCTCCATATGCACCATTGCCCTGCCAACACACTGCTTGTGAAGCCGTCATAACACGCCTGCTAACTCCACGATGAACACTCCGACCCCGCGAAACACCACTGTGTTCCCACCACTGACATTGGGCAAAGGACCATCTACATTGGGAAAAGGATTCACCGTTTGTGCTTGGTGTAGGGCTATACTTTCACTTTCAGGATTACGGCAGATATTCCCCTTCAGAATCAGGGTCCGCGAATAGAAGACCCAACACTTCATTGAGGGTAAGCTTTATTGATGCCATTAGAAAATAATAATCTAATGCAAATACTCGCTGACCTTGACAATATTGCTCTGATAAAATGGCTCACTTGCACACTAGCTTCGCGTTTGTTCGCACAGACTCAATGCGCTCTTGCTCGAAGATTTTGTATAGAAGCATGACTTTTTTTGAGTTGGGGATGAAGTATGACATGTCTGACATCTAGTGGAGGGGAGGTCAAACGAAATTTGACACCCTATTTGACAAAATCGGCCGTTTTATTCAGTGCCGCATCTTGTCGAGTAAACTCGACCGTGGCGCCTAGAGGGTTAAGGCCTGATTTTGGAACAGTCAATAACAGCTGGGTGGACGATCTGAGCGTTCCCTTAACCCTTGTGTTATGTTGTGGGTCAATTTGACCCGTTTAGATTTTCTAGTTGTTCGAAATACTGGTTAACCTATGTTTTTTTTCTTGATATTTTGTGACTTTTTCTCATTTATCATCATGAACATGCATGCAAAGTTTCAACATGCTGGTGTTTTTTGACATATACAAACAAAATTACAATTACGTTCGTGATGTTCGCGGGTCAATTTGACCCACATTTTTTAACGCTCTAAGGCAGGGGTCTCCAAACTCGGTCCTGGAGGGCCGCTGTCCTGCAGGGTTTAGTTCCAACACCAATTAAACAAACCTGAACCAGCTAATCAGTGTCTAACTAGGGCCTTATAAGACACTGATTAACTGGTTCAGGTGTGTTTATTTGGGGTTGGAACTAAACTCTGCAGGACAGCGGCCCTCCAGGACCAAGTTTGGAGACCCCTGCTCTAAGGCTACTGTACTGACCCAAAATAATAACATTTCTTGGTTATATTTTGTTATTTTATTTTTTTACTACCTTATGAAGCTAACAAATGAGGTTTTCCACACTTATTTCAATACAGAAAAATATTTTGTCAGAAAAAAGATGGTAAAAATTACCTATCATTTATTTTTTCAAGATACCTGATATAATATTAAACCTTTGTTTTTTTTCCTGATATTTTGTGACTTTTTCTCATTTATCATCATGAACATGCATGCAAAGTTTCAACATGCTGGTGTTTTTGACATATACAAACAAAATTACTATTACGTTTGTGATGTTCGCGGGTCAATTTGACCCTCATAGGCAGCTATTCAAAAGCAACTGTACAGACACAAAATAAAAACATTTATTTTATGCATGTCAGGGCATCAACTCCAGTTCTAAAGTGTAAGTGTATCTAAAAGTGCTCTAACCCTAACCAAACACACTTCAAAAAGCTAAATCATGGTGTTCAGAATTAATGGCAAATTACAAATCAAAATCTTTGACAGACACGGATAGTAAAATAAGCTCTCATTTATATATTCAAGATATCTGAAATACTTAGCTTTTAAAAAATGTTGATGAAGATACAGAAAATGAATGGTCTATGGATTACTCTGAGGAAGAGTCTGCCACATCCTCCACATCATCAGAGAGAAATTAGGAATCACAGCAACCATCAAGCATCAAGCTTTGAGCGATGGATGTCAAAAGATGGTAAAATAGAATGACATCTACACCCCCACAACAGCGGGGAAGACTGCCAGCATCCATGGTTATCAAGAACATTCCAGGTCCGACACAATTTGCCATCTCATGAGTCCACGACATACACTCAGCTTTTGAGCTGTATTTACAACCAATAGAGAAGACTATCCTGGACATGACCAATCTGGAGGGAAGCCGTGTGTTTGGTGAGAAATGGAAACCACTTGATCTTATTGATTTGAATGCTTACATTGGATTTAGCTGGAATGTACAGATCAAAGCGAGAGGCAACTGCCAGTTTATGGAGTACAGAGTGTGGAAGGCCAATATTTCTCTCCACAATGTCTCAGGAAAGATTCCACATCATTTCTCGGATCATTCGTTTTGATGACCGTGAAACCAGACCCAGTCGACGTGAGAGGGACAAATTAGCGGCAATCAGTGTGTGGGATAAATGGGAAGAAATTCTGCCTCGTCTTTACAACCCTGGGCCGCACATTACAGTGGATGAACGCCTTGTACCATTCAGAGGACGCTGTCCTTTTCGCCAGTACATTCCAAAAAAGCCAGCCAGATATGGCTTCAAAGTATGGGCAGCCTGTGATTCCAAGTCCAGCTATGCCTGGAAAATGCAGATTTACACAGGCAAGCCATCAGGAGCACCTGAGAGAAACCAGGGGATGCGTGTGGTTCTACAAATGAGTGAAGGGCTGCAAGGTCACTGCATAACCTGTGACAACTTCTTTACATCGTACAACCTTGGTGTCGAGCTACTCAAGCGAAAGCTGACTTTGATTGGAACAGTGAAAAAAACAAAGCTGAGCTAGCCAGAGAGATTCTGAACATGGAGGGCAGAAACGTGCATTCGTCAAAATTAGCTTTCTCTGAAAATGCAACAGTAGTTTCCTACTGTACAGCAAAAACTCCAGTGTTAAATTAACTCTCCTGGGAGTATATGTGAGACCACACTCAAGAGTGTTAAAGTGTTAAAATAAAGAACCAAGAATGTCCTTGGGATGAGTACAATGCACAGAGAGGCATCACTGAGTGCAAGAGAGGACCTGAAGCCAGAAATGATATTGAACTATAATTCCACGAAAGGAGGGGCTGACAATTTGGACAAAGTCACATCAGCCTACAGCTGCCAGCGCAGGACTGTCCGTTGGCCTCTGGTGGTCTTCTGCAACATCTTGGACGTGTCAGCGTATAATGCCTTCGTCCTGTGGCGTGAGATCAACCAAACCTGGAATGAGGGCAAATTGAACAAACGTCAGTTGTTCCTGGAGGAGCTGGGAAAAGCTCTCGTCACACCTGGTGAGCAGGTGAATCTGGAGTCAGACCCACAGAAAATGAAGGAGTGAACACAGATGATAGGAAAAAACGGAAGAGATGTGAGGTGTGCCCATCCAAGTGCGACAGCAAAACGTCTCCGGTTACGTATGTAACCTAGGTTCCCTGAGAACAGGGAACGAGACGCTGCGTCAGCTTGACGCTATGGGGAACGCCTCCAGCGTGACAGGTGTCTGAACTACTATCGAATCACGGCAATCCTATTGACCGGCGACAGCCTATGATGTCATCAAGGTGCGACCAGGAAATATAAAAGGGTGCCTTGCCAACATGACACCGCCCTTCGTCTGAAGGGACTGTTTGGCAGGCAAACCCTGAGGCATGGCAAAGCGACGCAGCGTCTCGTTCCCTGTTCTCAGGGAACCTAGGTTACATACGTAACCGGAGACGTTCCCTTTCGAAAGGGAACTCGCGCTGCGTCAGCTTGACGCTATGGGGAACGAAATACCAACGCTGCCATGCCGAGGGGAGTGCATGCCCACTGGCAGTGACAACTGTCAGAACAAGCAAATACAACTGAAATGCCTGAACCACCCCCCCTCTGGTCACAGAGGCTGTCAGTGACAGCATTCCCTACGGTCATAGCCCAAGCTATAAGCCTGAGTAGGAATCTTCGAACACTTAGAGAAGTTCTACCCAGGCCGCTCAAAGGCCTGGATCCAACCCATTCGAAAGAAGGGGGCTCCTTTAAGGGAATGTGGCTAGGGGGCCCCAGGGCGCCCCAGCCAGTCACTACTGCCACCAAGGAGGCCTAGCTTGGTGCCTTTTTTAACGGGCGCTTCAGCCGGGCCATCCCTGTCTGTTCGATAACAGAGCCTCTGGGTCCTTGCCTCTTGGAGAGGCATCCAGTCCAAGGGACTGCAGAATGGCAATGTCCTCCTCAGACCGGATCTCAGAGACGGGAATCCTGGAGTGCAGTACTCAGCATAGCGCATTCTACCCTTGCCAGCGAGGGGAGTTAATCTGCTCGATCCTAGGATCTACTGAGCTATTATCAGATAGAAACACTCAGGAGGCCAGACTGGCCTAAAAGCTGATCTAATTGGGAGGCCACCCTAGGGGCCTACGACCACCCGATCAGGCCCAGGCAGCTTCGGCTCACATACGACCCTCCGAAAGGAGGGGAGCTTAAAGGGGGCTGCCCGGTAGGTAAACCAGGTTGCAGGCTGAAATCCCCTCCTTGGGGACCAAGTAGCAGAAGCGACACCAGTAGCGCCAGGGTAAGACTTTACCAGATGCTGCCGGCTAAGGGCCAGATCACTGATAGCAAGTCACCACTGGCTGTCAGCGTTACGCCAGTTAGCAGTACTCACACTGAGAACCAAAGACCCGTTTAGGGAGGCCTAGTGAGGCCCATTGTATAATAGGAATATATGCCAGAGAAGCCTGAGAAATCAGGCTCAGGAACTCGCTTAGAGGGAGGCCTGGTGAGGCCTACTACCTGATCGCAGTTGAAGCCGACTGTCAAGGTAGCTGAAAAACGGAAACTCGTTTTCTCAGGGAGGCCTAATGGAGGCCTACTACCTGATAGTCAAGCTACAACAGTTATCCGAGCATCCTGACTCGGGAAGTAACCCTCAGGGAGGCCTTGTGAGGCCTACTACCTGATCGCAGTTGAAGCCGACCGTCAAGGTAGCTGAAAAACGAAAACTCATTTTCTCAGGGAGGCCTAATGTAGGCCTACTACCTGATAGTCAAGCTACAACAGTTAACCGAGCATCCTGACTCGGGAAGTAACCCTCAGGGAGGCTTTGTGAGGCCTACTACCTGATAGCAAGCTTTGCTAACTGCCTGAGCGTCTGACTCAGGAACTCATCCTCAGGGAGGCCTTGTGAGGCCTACTACCTGATAGCAAGCCCTTAGGGCCTGCTTAGCGAGCCTTAGGAGAGGTTTAGTGCTTAGGCCTACCGTCTGGTAGCAAACTAAGCCAGCTGCCCGAGCACCTCTGACTCGGGAACTCACCCTTGGGGAGGCCTGTTGAGGCCTACCACCCGATAACAGGCTTTTTAGGGAGGCCTGTAGAGGCCTACTACCTGACAGCAAGCATTGCTAGTTACCCGAGCATCCTAACTCAGGAACTCGCCCTCAAGGGAGGCCTAGTGAGGCCTACTACCTGATAGCGGGCCTGCAGGGAGGTCCAGCCTGCTACCTGCAGGCGACTCGTGCTAACTGTTTCTCATTTTGATGATCCAGGAGCCCAGAACATGCCCTCAGGGAGGCCTGGTGAGGCCTACTACCTTATACTAGGAGTTGAATAGGCCTAGTAAGGCCTACAACTCGATAATGGGCCCTTAGAGAGGCCCAGCAAAGCCTCACAATCAGTCTACAGGGAGGCCTAGTGCGGCCTACTACCCAGCAGCAGCCTAGCAGTTTGTGTGCTAGCTGGCACGGCGACTGGCAAACAGGAGCCCTCCTTCAGGGAGGCCCAGCGGGGCCTGCTACCTTACGACCAGTCTTCAGGGAGGCCTAGTGCGGCCTACTACCCAGCAGCAGCCTAGCAGTTTGTGTGCTAGCTGGCACGGCGACTGGCAAACAGGAGTCCTCCTTCAGGGAGGCCTGGCGAGGCCTACTACCTTGCAACCAGTCTTCAGGGAGGCCTAGTACAGCCTACCACCCAGCAGCAGCCTAGCAGATCCTATGCTAGCTGACACGGCGACTGGTAAACAGGAGTGCTCCTTCAGGGAGGCCTGGTGAGGCCTACTACCTGCCAACGGTTCATCACAACCCACCAAGTGACTGAGCCCAAGCCTGCGCCCTCAAGGGAGGTCTGGTGAGGCCTGCTACCTCATGCCGAGTCTTCAGGGAGGCCTGGTGCGGCCTACCACCCATCAACAGCTTAGCAGCCCATGCTAGCTGACACAGTGACTGGCGAATGGGAGCCTGCCTTCAGGGAGGCCCGATGGGGCCTACCACCTCACAGCAGGCCTGCAGGGACGGCTTCCTGGTGGCAAGAGTGAAAAACTGTTATGCTGTTATAACTTTGGGCTGACAGTAGCTTCTCTGCTGGCTGACAAAAATTAACATCCAACTGCTAAATAGGGTTATTAGTTGGGAAATTCTGCTACTTGAAGCCGACATCGTTGGGGAGCAATATATACCGCAATACACATGGGGCCGAACTTTGCAGAGGCCTACCAAGGCTGACTACCTATTTTCCAGGTTGCAGCTAATAAATTGCCAACCTCCCCAACCGTCGGGACTCACTCGCAAGGAGGCCTGTCTGAGGCCTACTACCTGAACTGGAGTCTACTGCCAAGACTGCCCCAGCTGGCTACTCACAGCCAGCTGGTCCTACAATCCATCCCAGCCTAGCTGGGTGACCCATCCTGGAGGCCTCCAATTCCTTCTGGAGCCAACTGTATAATGGTGCAGTCTTATCGGCAGCGCCTACAAGCACTGGAACCTAATCACATTGTCCATAGCAGGGTACTCTGCACACCAAACGCCCTGTACCCCCTAAGCGGGGGGAGTACCACGTACGCCACCCACCTCATGGAGGTCCTAGCTTTAATAGCGGCCTACCATACCGTGCAAGGGCGTCAGCCATGGCAATGCTCTGGCTACAAGGGAGCTCACGACCAAACCAACATAAACAAAGGGTTGAAAAGTGCTGCTCGACCCGAGCCATGGGTGAGGCAGAATGATACAGAGCTAGGAGTGGAGGTACTCAAATCTACCCTGCCTTGTCAGGGGAGTACTATCAACTGGCCAGGGCATATACAGGAAGGGCCAGCGCCTGCCAAAAAACTGGCGGCCTCTAGAAACTAGCTCTGGAAAGCCGGGCTGAGCTATGCATACGGAATTTTCGTATCTGCATGAAAAACGCCTCAACCCTGCCCCACGACTACTGGCTAAGTCGCTATCAATTCTGCACAGCACCAACCTGCATTACTAGAAAAAGCCCCAGAACGCAGGTAAGGGGGCGGGCCTTGGCCGGACTACTCTACACAAGAGGAGGCTACATTAGGGACAGTAATAAAGCTAGATTCAGAAAAGGAACAGCTACCCGGAGTGCAGACGCTTTCTTGGCGTGCATCTCCGTAATCCCTAAAAAGCCTAGGCCAATCTAGATCTGTACCCGAGGTCCATAAAAGGGCCGCTACTTTTGCACCATGCAAAAAGGGGCACTCGGGTAGAAGTGCCAGTCGTTAAATAGATCTGGCTCTAGATCTAACTGTAGTTCTAGCATGGTCTGATCCTGTATTCTCCAGAAATTTACACTGAGAGAAGATACAGACCGCCTTACCCTGAGGCGGCTACCAGTTAGCAGCTTAATACTAGGAGGAAAAAATGCCTAGCCTTCTCTTAACACAAAAAACCCCGTTTTTTTTTCTTTCTTTCATCTATAACCGCTACACACCCGCAGGAAATGAGTGGCATTCCCAGCGCTAATTCTAGCGCATCTTAGCTTTTTAGGTCTGGGAATAAAAAGGGCTGTACAGCTCTCACAGCGTGTACCATATATAGTGTTTGCTGGCTTCCACTAGTAATACTAGCTCACTTATACCAAGCTTAAGCAACTGGTAAATTATATTTTATCGTTCTAGCCCACCTAACAGGGGAACTACAGGCCCTAGGAAATATCCAACGATCCACAGCGACCCCCGAAGCCCTCTACAGGGAGCATAAGTCAGAAAATATATAATATTTTTCCCTCTCATAGGGGACTTACCCGCTCGCCTGCGGCGCGCCATGATATCCACCCACAAGCTTAATTCCCGTGTATGCTTAGGTGTACCGCTACCACGGGCCTGAGGGGGCGCACTCACAAACCAGCCAGGCGGGCCCTAGCACATCATCGTGGACCCACCTAGGCCGGATGTAAGAAGCGCCTGGGGAGATGATGAAGAAGAGGAGTGAGTTTTCTGGTCAATGTAATTTCTCATCTCACCCTCAGGGAGGAGATCCATCATGAACGCTGACTGCGTTTTGTGATACACAGCTCCTACTTCTCCCGGGAGTCCGCCTCTCTGTGCCCCACCCCCGACTGTGGGGGCGCACGAGAGGCAATGCTGGCCATTGGGCCCTGTCTCCGGTCCTAGGACCGTGACGCCTCCCGCCTGCCTGGGACCCGGATCTCAGTGGCATGCAGGTCCTCAGACGCTGCCAAATGTTTGCTATTCCTCGGCGATGCTGGCCCTCAGGCCCAGACTCCGCCTGTTGTGCCACCACCGCATCAGGAAAAAACCTTCCCTGATCGAGATCCCTCAGCAAACCGGCCTGGTGCACATGAAAACCCCGCCATGGTGTAAGAATTAGCACCGGGCTGACCCGCTGCTGCGTATGCCCTGCCATTAAAAATGACACATCGTTTAGGTGGCAGGGTTGGAGCGCTCAGCTTCCCAGAGATAAACATCCCATTAATCGGAGGCAACGACACATACCCATATTCTACCATCCTCCTGACATCAGCGGCACACTGCTGATGTCATACCGCTGATATCAGTGAACATGAACCGAACATAGGTTATTCCATGCCCTCTCGATCTAATTAGGAAGATCAGGAAGGAATGAAACCCCAACTGAGCCAATGATTATGGCTGGGGAGAGATCGATCGTTTATTCCAACATGAGCGATCTCTCCTCTAACGCGACAACACAGCGGCCGCAGCGCCTGCAGCGCGTTTCATAACATTCATCGGCTCAGCATACACAGCCGGGATGGCTGAGAAGATTAGTCCTCCTTCTCACAGCCATCCCTAGAGCACTTGCAAACAAGTCTCGTCAGCCGCCAGATCGTCAAAGGGAAGAATGCCTTCCCGTGACGATTCAGCGAGCTCTATCCGGGAAACCATGACGTGCGTCCGCGCTCAGCCTCGACATGAGCGGGGACCGCATCATCAGTCTCGGATACCAAACCCTCTTCCCTCAGGAAGAGAATCAGACGAGAGCAGAGCGATCTCAGATTGACAAACGCTCACATTAAACAAACAAACAGACAACTCGATAAGAGCTGACTGTGCATGCTCTTGATCCCAGGCAGAAACACACAGCTTGTGTGTATACAATAATGAATTTGGATTACCTTAACTCGAAGCAATTCAGACAAAACAGTCCCTGAAGACGAAGAAGCGGTGTCATGTTGGCAAGGCACCCTTTTATATTTCCTGGTCGCACCTTGATGACATCATAGGCTGTCGCCGGTCAATAGGATTGCCGTGATTCGATAGTAGTTCAGACACCTGTCACGCTGGAGGCGTTCCCCATAGCGTCAAGCTGACGCAGCGCGAGTTCCCTTTCGAAAGGGAACCGGCACCATGTGTGTGAAGTGCAAGAAATTCATATGCAGAAAGCACACACTTGCTCATCATGTCAGAAGTAGCTTCTTGACTTTATGAAATGAGTTTACAAAACAGCCAACTTAGGAAAAGTAAATATTTTCATTATACAGCTACATTTAATTGTTCAGTTATGATGTTCTAAGAAAAAAAAAAAGTTACAAAAAGGTATATGCAAAACAAGTCAGCATACTGTTTATTTTCAAACATTTTGTCAAAACAAAACATTTTCATTAAATCATATCTTCAGATATATATTTTTGGGAATATTTGACAAATGTTGATATTAAAAGTTTACCGTTTGTTCCTGAATCTTTGTTGTTTTTCATAGTGTGATTTTTGAGGAATAGTATTGAATCCAATTAGGGTCAATTTGACCCGCTCCATAAAGGGTGTACACAGAAATCGAACAGTGCACAAGGGTTAAGAGAGAGTAGGGAAGATCTGAAATATAGATAGGGGCAAGACCATGAAGTGCTTTGGATACAAATACTAAAACAATTTTAAAATCAATTATAAATTGATCAGGTAACCAGTGAAGTAATGCTCTTTTCGTCCCTGTCAAAAAACGAACTGCAGCATTCTGTACCAGTGGTATGTGCGAGAGTGAGGACTGATTGATTCCAGCGTATAGAGCATTACAATAGTCCAGCCTGGTTGAGATAAATGCATGGATAACAGTCTCCAAATCATTAAAACTAAGATAATTTTTTTTTAGCTTGCAAATTCCCCTAAGTTGCAGAAAACTGGCTCTAACTACCAAGTTGATTTGTTAATCAAATTTTAATTCAGGATCAAGGGTAACTCCCAGATTCTTTAACACCCATTTGCAGTCTAATCTCTGGCGAGGGGAACAACCCAATTCATGCAATAATGTCCTCAATCGACGATCGTTTTACACCTTTGAGTGTGAGACTTAATCCGCATTTTTGTTTTATCGTTATTCTTTTATCTGTATTCAGCGATTAGCTATAGCCTTTATGATGGCACAAATGGCTCATTAAGCCATTAAGCACTCTCAGTAACCCACATATTATCTGAAGTCTTTCTAAAAAATAAAAAGAAATAAAACGCATCCTTGGAACCTTATGTGAATTATTGTAACAAAATAGACAACAGGTGCATTAGAGCTACAGTTAGCATCAAGCTACATAACACAATATAAAGATTAAAATTACACTTTTACTCAAAATGTCACTTTAGACCACCATCGAGTATTTGTATTAGCTTCCTGCCGCGATTTAATGGTGATTTCATTCATATGATGATGTTAAGACATCGAGCTCATCGCTACACCTGCTAGCAGTTATAATGTAAACATCCATTATTGATATAAAATAGCCAAAATCACATGATCACACAAAAACCTTATACCATAGTTACCGTGTGTTTATTAGCTTCTTAGTTCACGCGTAGAAATGTAGAATTGGTTCGTTCTTCACAGAAACAGAATGAGGAAGTGTAAACACACAGAAGAGCGTCACGCAGAGGGCAGGATCGAGCACATACAATGATTGACAGCAGTAGAGAACAAATGACTGCATGATGACTCATATCTGACGCAAATCAGGAAGAGGAGAGACAGAGAGAGCTGTACACTGTTTCAGCTGTATGAAGATCGGATAATTCAGTGAGAAATGAATAGAAATGGTATTCTGTTTGGTGAAATATTTTGCAAACGTGATAATAAATACATTTTTCTCCAAATATGTGCACTTTTTAAAGCAGCACTAGGTAACTTTTCAACCTTCATAATATATTTTCAAGACTCTTGTGATGATACATCGACTTACAATAGGTTGAATGGCACATCTGACATAGCCTGACGGGGTCTGTATCGTTTTTAATCGTACTTTTAAACTTCGGGTTTCGGGTAGTAACCCGAGAAAAAAAAGAACTACAAAATTCGACTGCTTTACGGCATATACGTCACTTCCACCATCACCCCCTCTTCCTTAAAGGGTTAGTTCACCCAAAAATTATGTCATTAATTACTCACCCTCATGTCGTTCGACACCCGTAAGCATGGGCGTCAGTTTGGTTTGAAATGTGCTGGGGACAGAGACGCATTCAGAAGTGCATTTTCAGAAGTGCTGGTACATGATGCATTTTTTTTTCTCTCTTTCGAGCAGGTCATGTTTTGAAAGACTATGTCCTGTAGCTTCCTAATGTAAATAAATAAAAATGTCAGCTGAGAGACATCCATCTTACTCATGCCGAAAAGCGCCCCGTGAATTCTTTAATATTTTTCATTTTTGCAATTTTTTTTACCACTTCGTTATCAGAGTCCGACTGGAGCCCGTGTTTTTTTTATCCTCCCTATTACACATTAGTTGCAGCCATTAAAATAGTTAAGTTTTGTTTTTAATGTCAAAATAGTTAAATTTCGTTTTGTTTCTTTATTAAGTTCATTTAGAAAAATGTTTGATGCATTTTTTTATTTGTTAAACTAAAAGTAAAGTTTTTGCTTTTTAAAGTGACGACCAAGCGGCGAGCGGCCGACAGTGAGTTAACCCAACACTTTAGCCTCTCAAATCAACACATGTCAGAGTAGTTAGGCTATATTTCGTTTCGTTTCTTTATTAAGTTAATTTAGAAAAAAAATTTAAGCATTTTTTTCTTTGTTAAACTAAAGTTTTTGCTTTTTAAAGTGACGACCAAGCGGCCAGCGGCCGACAGTGAGTTAACCCAACACTTTAGCCTCTGAAATCAACACTTGACTTGTCTTGCTTATAAAATCCATATAAACACTTAAAGCGTCGTTTAATCGTTTAGCCTACTATCACCACCATCACAGCAAAAAGGCATTTTTGACAAGATGAGGCAGGCAGATCGCAACGGCACGCGCAAACGAAACGGGCTACACAATCTAAACAAATAATTAAAAAAACATGCTTGTTGTCTTACCTTAGGCTACACCTCTCCGCGAAATGAATATAAATCCGATCTTCAATTCCTGTGCTATATGCACATTTAACGGAGTTCATAAAGCAACAGATATGAGCATTTTATTCATCAACTCATTTCAACATCAAAGACCGCAATATGAGAACGAGCGACCTGAACACTAAGAGCCTTTAGTCTCATTAGTTTTAATGAAGATGATTGTGCTTTTGAGCATCTCAGACTTAGCTTATGTTCAGTTTCACTTATGGCAGTTTGCGTGTTGGCTTGCTTTACTCATTTGCGGCGATGCGTGTTGCATAGCGCCGTCCTATAGCCTAAAAAGGCCCGAAGCCCGGCCCTAGGGGCGTAAAAAAGTTGAGTAAGGCTGAAAGCGTCTTTCTTTTTAATACATTTCTTGAATGTCTTAATTACAGTAGGCCTATAGACAGTTATGATATTTGTGGCTGCACCGGGGTCCATCATTACGCTAATCGTGAGCGGTCCATATCCATGGCTGTTAAGAACTGTAGGCTACATCAATACATTACAACAATTGGCTTTATGCACAGCTGCACTACTTCCTGAACTTCAGCCAGCTCCTTTGTTTCCTCTCTGCCATTATTGGACAAACTGATTAATCCAGGTGTGTCTGATTATTGTTGTTGTGACTACAGAGGTCAGGCACACCTGGATTAATCAGTTTGTCCAATAATGGCAGACAGGAAACAAAGGAGCTGGCTGAAGTTCAGGAAGTAGTGCAGCTGTGCATAAAGCCAATTCCGTGCTGTGGGCACTGCCACTGATACAGGCGGCGGAAGAGCCTATTTTACGGAGCTTGCTTCTGCTTTTCAAACGTTTTTAAGACAAAAGATGTCGTTAAAACGACATAAGATCTCGTTAATATGAGAAAAGATGACGTTAAAACGACATAATATATCGTTATTACGACACAACTGAGTGGAAAAAATAATGCGTGTGGCAGCAATGCATCACCGTAAAATTGAACTCGAGGTTTAAAAAAAAAAAAAAGTGGGTACAAAAGGACTCAGGACGAAATCTGGTGGGTACGCGTCCCCCCCGTCCCTCCCGAAATCGACGCCTATGCCCGTAAGACCTCCGTTCATCTTCGGAACACAAATTAAGATATTTTTGTTGAAAGCTGATGGCTGAGAAAGGCCTGTACGAAAGGCCTGCGCGAGAATATTACACAGATCCGCCGTTCGGACACATGACCCAGAAGCGAGGAGGGGATGTGTTTACAAGCAGAGGAAGACGCGCCGTATATAAGCTGTTGAATTCTACATTGATCGTGCTTTAGGTCTCGGCATAGTGCTCAAAATGGGACTATAGTGTGCATTTCATGGATTCCCGAACGCCGGCGCTATGTCATATTCTCGCGCATGCGTCGTGTCAACAAATGCACGTGCGATGCATCCCCTGATGCAGGAGGACAGAGTTTACGACAGTAGTAGAGGACAATACTGTTTCCCAACTGTAGGGGAACCCGAGAACAAAACCTACCTAGTGCTGCTTTAACTAAGAACAGACGACTGCATAAAACCAAAGAGGTCCTGAAACACAGCTCTGAGACTAACTCATCACAGTGTCCTGTGCCTTTACCTTGCACTCACTTATTAAGAAAGGCAGCTAACAAACAGGAAAGAATTCATCAGTTGGCATTACAGAAAATTGCTGACTTAATGGACGGGCCAAATATTCGCAGTGGAGACACTCAGGCCTTTCGGAGGTTCACCCTCAGAGTCCGAGCATTGGTGGGTATGCCTGACCAGCTGGATGAGAAGGGAGCTATTGAATTGCAGTGTGGCTCACATGTGGCAAGACTCATGTCCAAACTGCCTCATGATCTCAAAGCTAACTTCAAGAGGTATGTTCACCCCCTCAGAAATCCCATTCCAAACTTGCTTGACTTTTCACACTGGCTTGAGTTTGAGCTGCAGGTGCCTGTACTCAATACAGGGGACATGTTGGTCAGTAGAAAGAGGCTCCCATTTTGCATGTGGCAGATCAGTCTACAAACACTCCAGCTGCCAAAACCTCAGAATTTCAAAACCCAGGCAAGAATGTGTACTGTCATTACTGTAACAATAATAACCACTTTCTTAACCAGTGCACTAACTTTACACAGCTATTCAGCGAGCTTAAAAGTAACTGGATTAAGTCAAATAAGTGACGTTGGAGGTGTGGACGGAAACATCCGGCAGTCCAGTGAAGATTGAAAGCCACATGTAAAACTTGCAAGGGCAAACATCTATGACATCAACAACAAATCAACAGAGATGAAGGACTTTCACAAGGGACCCCAAGTGAGTCAGATGCTTTACCTAGATAGTCCAGCAGGTGGCAGTCAAGTCCTTCTGAAAATCTGTAAGGTGCTGTTGCATAATGGTAAGCATTCAATGATGGCTTATGCTATTTTAAAATGATGACTCTGAATGTACAATTCTGCTTCATGGTGCCTCACAACAGCTTAATCTTAATGGACAGACTGAAACCCTCTCTTTGAGAACAGTGCGACATGACACCCAAGTCATACAAGGTATAAGAGTATCTTTCACTCTGTCCCCAGCATTTCAGCCGAGCAAAAGGTTTAAAATAGCGTGTGCCTTCACTACTGAGAATTTGGGCTTGACCAAGCATTCACATCCAGTTCCCCTTCTGCAAAGGAAATACCAGCATCTCAAAGGTTGCTTATAGGTTCTGATCATCACCACTTGATCACACCCATGGATCCAGTGTGCTTTGGCCCACCAGGCCTAACCTAACCCTAACCTACTCTGAGCTCCTCCTGAGTGACCAAGCTTCTCACCCTATCTCTAAGGGAGTGCCCAGCCACCCTGCACTCTCAGAAAAAAAGGTACAGTGGAGGTACAATTTTGTTCCTTTAAAGGTACACAATTGGTCCTTAGGGTACAATTACCCCTACAATTAACCATTGGCAGGCAAGTTTGGTCCTACTGTCCTGCAGAGTTTGGCTCCAACCCTGAAAGACATCTAAAGAAGCTCTTATTGAGAATTAACAGAGGTTTAGATAGAACACAGGGAGAGAGAGCTGGGAGGACACGGAGACAAGACACGAGAGAGAAACAGAGAGAGAGCAGAGAGGAACATGCCGGAAACAAACCGTTGAGAATAGAGTTTGAGTTTAAGTCGTGCGATGTGCACGCATGTTTGATGAACTGAAGTTATACGACAAATAAAACAGTGAGTTCCGTGTCCAACCCTGCCGACCCTTTGCCTTCTTCCTCTCACACCCACGAACCTTGTCACACTGGTGCCGAAACCCGGGAGGAAGAAGAGGGACGCCGCCGTCATGCAAACTCCGCCGGTAGCCACGCCATTGGCGAGCCTTGTTCAGTCGCTCGCGGTCCTGCACCAGGAACACCATCAGGCCCTGCTGGACATGAGGGAGGACCAGGAACGGCGCTTCCACTCCCTCGTCGGCGCCCAGCAGGAGGATTGCGAGCTGCTCCGGGGCTGGTTGAGCCAGGGGGTTCGGAACGGGGTACCAGCCGCCACTGCAACGCCGCCTGCGCAGGTGCCATTATTAAAGATGGGGCCCCAGGACGACCCTGAAGCCTTCCTGGACCTTTTCGGCACCAGTGTGGTGCAAAACCACTCCCCCCTCGCCACAAAATAATATTCACCAACAATACTTTCTTACATTTACATTTATGCATTTAACAGACACTTTTATCCAAAGCGACTTACAACTGAGGAGTACAGGAAGCGATCCATCAGGAGGAGGCAGCAAAACACAGAAAAGGCCTGAAGTACTAAGTTTTGGACATCACACAGAGCATCACACACTAGGGCAGGGAAGAAGTAGAGGAAAATAGAAGGAAAATATATAGATATTTTTTTTAAGATAAGGTTAAGTGCTCGCAGAATAGGTGAGTTTTCAGCTGTCGTTTGAATGCTGTCGATGATTCTGCAATTCGGATGGAGGTGGGAAGATCGTTCCACCAGCAGGGAACGGTGAATGTGAATGTTCTGGAGAGGGATTTACATTTACATTTACATTTATGCATTTAGCAGACGCTTTTATCCAAAGCGACTTACAACTTGGGGGTACATGAAGCGATTGGTCATGAAGAGTCGAGAAGCGCAATAAGAGCCTGAAATCCTGAGACTGTGTACATTACTCAGTGTAGCACAGGCTAGAGTAGGGAGGGAAGAAGGAAGAGAAAGAGGAAAGGAAAGGGTTTTTTTATTTTTTATTTTTTGTAATGAGGTTAAGTGCTCACGGAAGAGCTGAGTTTTAAGTTGACTTTTGAATGATGTCAATGATTCTGCGTTTCGGATGGTGTTGGGAAGATCGTTCCACCAGCTGGGAACGTTGAATGAAAATGTTCTGGAAAGGGATTTTTTCCCCCTCTGTGATGGTACCACAAGCCGTCGTTCCTTTGCTGAGCGAAGGCTTCTGGTGGGGGTCTGGATTTGTAGAATGGAGTCAAAGTAAGCAGGAGCAGAGCGCTTTGTGGCTCTTTATGCAAGCGTCAGCGCCTTAAACTTGATGCGAGCAGCGAGTGGTAGCCAGTGCAGGGAGATGAAGAAAGGTGTGACGTAGGTCCTTTTGGGCTCGTTGAAGACAAGACGTGCTGCTGCATTCTGGATCATTCGAAGTGTTTGGATCGCCCAAGAGGGGAGTCCAACAAGAAGCGCATTACAGTAGTCAAGTCTAGAAATAACCAGGGCCTGGACAAGAAGCTGTGTTGCATGCTCTGTTAGGAACGGTCTAATCTTCCTGATGTTGTGGAGCGCAAACCGGCATGAGCGAGCTGTCTTAGAAATGTGTTCTCTGAAGGACAGCTGGTCATCAAATGTTACTCCAAGATTTCTGACTGACTTTGATGGGGAAATCAAGGATGTACCTAACTGGATGGTGAAGTCATGTTGTATGGTGGGACTGGCGGGGAAGATGAGAAACTCAGTCTTTGCCAGGTTGAGCTGCAGGTGATGTTTTCTCATCCATGCAGAGATGTCAGCCAGACAGCTGGAGATTCGTGCAGCTACTGTGAGGTCATCTGGGTGAAATGAAAGGTAGAGCTGAGTGTCATCAGCATAGCAGTGGTATGAGAAGCCATGTGCCTGAATGATGGGTCCCAATGAAGTAGTGTAGATGGAGAAGAGGAGAGGACCAAGCACCGAGCCCTGGGGAACCCCAGTGGTCAGTTGATGTGCTTGGGATTCCTCTCCTCTCCAGGCAACCTTGAAAGACCTACCTGTGAGATAGGACTCAAACCAAAGGAGTGGAGTCCCTGTGATGCCCAGTGATGAGAGGGTGGACAGAAGAATCTGATGATTGACCGTGTCAAAGGCCGCAGATAGATCGAGCAGGACGAGGACTGATGATTTGGAGTCAGCTTTAGCTATCCGCAGGGCTTCAGTGACCGACAGTAGTGCAGTCTCTGTGGAGTGGCCCCTTTTGAAACCTGATTGGTTGATGTCCAGCTGATTATTCTGTGATAGGAAGGATGAAACCTGGTTGAAAACAACTCGTTCAATAGTTTTTGCTATGAATGGTTGGAGAGAAACAGATCTGTAGTTATCTATGAGTGATGAGTTTAATGTGGGTTAAACTCATCACTTTCTGGAAAGGTCTGATTTTCTGGAAAGGTCTGATCTTCCTGATGTTGTGGAGCGCAAACCTGCATGAGCGAGCTGTCTTTGAAATGTGGTCTTTGAAGGACAACTGGTCATCAAAGATTACGCCAAGGTTTCTGACCAACCCTGGAGGGGTGATCCGAGAAGAACCTAGCTGGATGGTGATGTCATGTTGTATTGTGGGATTAGCCGGGAAGACGAGCAGTTCAGTCTTTGCCAGGTTGAGCTGCGGGTGATGTTTTTTCATCCATGCCGAGATGTCCGCCAGTCAGCTGGAGATTCGTGTAGCTACTGTGGGGTCGTCTGGTTGGCTTTCTTGCCACAGATCAGACATTCTGAATTTTGAATGTTTTTAAATACATATTAGGGTTGAAAAGTTTAGATGCACACAGATATCCAGAATAAGCATAAGAATCTCAACAATGGTGACATACTTAATGCTGCAAGGCATGCTGGGAGCCATGAGTTTTATACTATGGTGGCTTAGTAGGGTTGGAGCTAAACTCTGCAGGACATCAGCTCTCTAGGACCGAAATTGCCTACCCCTGGCTTGGAGGTACAAAAATGTACCCATAAGGGTACAGCCCCAGTGACAAGCCATTGTACCCCTAAAGGTACAATTATGTACTTTATTTTCTGAGAGTGTGCAGAGTAAGCTCATTTCGGCCGTCTGTATCTGGGATCTTGTCCTTTCGATCATGACCATAGGTGAGAGTAGGAACGTAGATCGACCGGGAAATTGAGAGCTTCACCTTGTAGCTCAACTCCTTCACCATGACAGACCGGTACATCAACCGCATTACTGCAGAAGCTGCACTGATACGTCTCTCAATCTCCCATTCCATCCTTCCCTCACTCGTGAACAAGACCCCAAGATACTTAAACTCCTCCACTTGAGGCAGGAACTCTCCACCGACCTGAAGCCGGCAAGCCACACTTTTCCGACTAAGAACCATGGCCTCGGACTTGGAGGTGCTGATTCTTATCCCAGCCGCTTCACACTCGGCTGCAAGCTTCCCAGTGCATGCTGAAGGTCCTGGTCTGAAGAGGCCAATACGACAACATCATCTGCAAAAAGCAGAGACAAAATCGCATGGTCCCCAAACCGGATACTCTCTGGCCCTTGGCTGCACCTAGAAATTCTGTCCATAAAAATTATGAACAGAACCGGTGACAAAGGGCAGCCCTGCCAGAGTCCAACATGCACCGGGAACAAGTCTGACTTACTGCCAGTAATGCGAACCAGGCTCCTGCTCCAGTTGTACAGGGACCGAACAGCCCTAAGCAGGGGGCCCTGGACCCCATACTCCGAGAGCAGTCTCTGAAGGATGCTGCGAGGACACGGTCAAATGCCTTCTCCAAATCCACAAAGCACATGTGGATTGGTTGGGGAAACTCCCATGAACCCTCCAGCACCCTGGAGAGAGTATAAAGTTGGTCCAGTGTTCCACGACCGGGATGAAAACCACACTGTCCCTCTCAGGGCGGATCTCATTCACCACCGTTGCCTTGCCACCGAGGAGCTGTTTAACTCCCTCGGTGCTTGGGTAATGGACGAGTCCACCTACGAGCCCCCAGGCCCAGGCTCGGAGGTGGACTTGTCCATTACCCAAGCTGAAGTCACCTTCATCCTCAATGGAAGACCAGGAGGGTAGAAGACCCAGTTGAGGTCAACAACTACCCACCTCCACTGTAAACAGTGTTGGTAGGGCACTGCTTCCTCCTCCTAGGGGCGTCGAACGGTTGGCCATTCTTCAAGGCCAACCAATAGTCTTTTTCCATGGCCTCACCGAACTCCTCCCAGGCCGATCTTTGGCCTCCACAACTACCTGGGCTGCAGTTCGCTTGGCCAGTCGGTACCCGTCAGCTGCCACAGGAGCCCCACAAGCTAGCCAGACCCGATAGGACTCCTTCTTCAGCTTGACAGCATCCCTTACTTCCGGTGTCCACCACTGGGTTTGAGGATTGCCGCCTCGACAGGCAGCGGAGACCTTGCGGCCACAGCTCTGAGCGGCCGCGGTAACAATGGAGGTGGAGAACATGATCCATTCTGACTCAATATCTCCAGTCCATACTCCCTCAGGATCCGGTCAAGCTCCACCAAAGGTGGGAGTTGAATATCTGACTGACAGGGGTCTTGGCCAAACGTTCCCAACAGACCCTCACAGTATGCTTGGGTCTGTCTAGCTTCCTCCCCCACCATTGGATCCAACTCACCACCAGGTGGTGATCAGTTGACAGCTCCGCCCCTCTCTTCACCTGAGTGTCCAAGATATATCGCCGGATATATCTTTATCTCAGATAAAACGACCACAAAGTCAATCATCGATCTCCGGTCTAGGGTGTCCTGGTGCCATGTTCACTGATGGACACCCTTATGCTTGAACATGGTGTTCGTTATGGACAGCACTCAAATTAATGCACGGCTCAGAGTAACTGTACAGCATGTGTGTAAGACTCCAATAAAATTATAAAGTAATTATTCCATCACAAATAAATCTCTCAATCAAGTGGCTGTGTCTATAGTATTATACACAACATTATATAGTATTATTTTCAAATACATTTTTATATTATTGTTTTAAATTATTATTGGCCCTAGTTCAGAAAGGAACTCTTGTAATAAAGGTAGCAGTGGTTGGGACAAATTTGAAGTATCAACGCTCCTTGAAAAAATGCAATCTAATCCTGTTTAGATTAAATAAACTGCTCCAGAGCAGGTTTGAGTTTACGGACCTGTTGCTATGACAGCAAGCCCAGGATGAGCGTTGAAAAACCAAACAATCCAAGATCATGCCAAATCATCAACAATCAAATCCAGCTAACTGAGTTAGCCACGTACGAAGAACGGACCCCAGGCCTTTATTTTTGTGAGAACATTTTCAGAATTATGCCTTATTTATTTGTTTTAATTTAAAATTAAAAACAAAAAACTCTTAATTCTTCATCTTTCCCATTCATTTTCAATGTGGGGTCCGTTCAGACCCTGTGTGGGACTTTTTTACATACCCTCAGAACAAGCAAATCACACCCAGTTTTTGTGTGTTTTAGAGCTGCAAGCATCAAATCTGAAATCTAAAGTATCTTATGAGAGAGACCACATTTACACCCAAAATGATAATTAATCATGATGGAATTAATCCGAACTACAAATCAAAGCTATAAACTAAATCACCCAGATTCTGCAAACTTGCCTTCAGTGGACCTATGTTACACAGAACATGTAAAACACAGTTGTGTCTGTCACTGCTTAATTTACATGCACAAGCCTTTTTTATTTGCATCCAACATGTTTGTGTACATTTCTTGTGTGACACAGAGGAGGAGTCTGAGAATCTGTCATATATAAAGAGTGTGTGTCAGACTGAACAACACAACACACAACACTAAAGGTGAGTTACTGTTTCATTCTTCATTCACCTCACAGAGCATTCAGACATCTATACAACTTTCAGAAAACAGACATTATATGAAATTGTGTTTATTATTTGAATCTAGATAAAGCCGATCTCTGCTGTGAGAGACTGAGAAGATGGCAGTAAGTTCATCAATACGTCTACATTCATACAGAGGGCTTCAGCTTTAGTGATGTTCATCTCTTTCTCTCTCTGTCTCGTGTAGTTGATGCTGTTTTTGGCGGTTCTTCTCTCTGTTGTTCTGGTCAGTGACTGTACATCCAGGCCATCCGACTGTTCTGACATCTACAACTCAGGAGAAAGAGAAAGTGGGATTTACTCCATCTATCCAGCAGGAGACGCTCCTGTCTTGGTTTACTGTCAAATGATCTCAGGTGAAGAAGATGAATACAACGGAGGATGGACGGTAGGAATGTGACTTTAGATCATTAAACACACATCAGAACACACATTATGAATCATATATTCTATATAAACCCATCACAGGTGATTCAGAGGAGAATGGACGGCAGTGTGAATTTCTATCGGCCGTGGAATCAGTACAAGAGAGGATTTGGGAATGTGGAGGGCGAATACTGGCTGGGTAAGATCTCACAGTGTGTGTCCGTTTGTGTGGATGATCATGTGTTTGGATGAACATGTTCTTCATGTGTGTGTGTGTGTGTGTGTGTGTGTGTGAACAGGGCTGGAGAACATGTACCAGCTGACACGTAACAGGAATTACATGCTGAGAGTGGATCTGGAGGACTTTGAAAGAAGGGGGGATTTTGCTCAGTACTCGTCCTTCTCTGTGGGTCCTGAAAGTGGCGGGTATACACTGCAAGTTTCAGGGTACACTCATGGAGGAGCTGGTAGGACATTTTCATTCACATTTTTAAAAAAAATCACACTCAGTTGAGTAAATGTGCACCTGATGTCCTCACTGATGCTCTTCCTCTCTGCAGGCGACTCTCTGTCCTACCATAGTGGTATGAAGTTCTCCACCTTTGACAATGACCAAGACACCAATGGGGGGAACTGTGCCAAAGAGTATCTCGGGGCATTTTGGTACGGAGCCTGTCACTACGCAAACCCCAACGGTGTGTATTTATGGGGAAAATACAATACTCATTATGCAATTGGAGATGTTTGGTACAACTGGGAGAACAATTGGGATGTAGATATGAAATCCATCAGCATGAAGATCAGACGTGTGTCTTAGACCTTTGAAGAAACATTACATTGTTTCCCAGAAACAAAATAAATCAAATTAAGGTTTTGGGTGTCCTTTCCTCTGTTCACTGTGTAACTTAGTAAATCATAGTATGTGTAAGGCCGCTAAATTCGTTCCAGTGACTGTAATGATCTGCGATTGAAGGTCGCTGCGCGTTCTGTGTTTTCAGCTGGGTAGAGTGGATTATTTCCAATGTATCTTTATCTGACTCCATTATATCTTAATCTTGAATTTAGGTTAGAATGCCAATTGGTAATTTATATTTAATAGTTATTCACACATTTAATCATTCTGTTTAAACCTTTGTTACCATAATCTACTAGAGAATTATAATATGCAAAATATCTCTAAGATCTAAAAACTCTTATCTTCTTGTATACGTCTGTGGTGATGACATCATTGTACCGACGATGTCAAACACATATAATACTGCATAGTGGGAATTGACATTAACCTGTTAGCCTGCACCCCCGCTTTTGAAAAAAATCATAAAATGGCATACTCAGACTAAAACCGATACAGTTCATGAATCCTTAGCACTAAAAGCATAAGCATATGATCTCATTTGAAAGCAGACAGTTGGCAGTTTACAGTAAATTCAAAATTAGAATTATTTTCATAATCAAAAATAGCTATAATACGCTTCAAAGTTTTGTTTAGTTATTAGACATTTATTTGTATGAAATATCTTTATGAAAATAAAATTGAAGTTGGCATTGTAGCAATCTAGAAATGCACTGCAGCTGAAGCCACATGTCTGACCATGTTATATTTCAAATCTGAAGATGATAAGTCTAAAACTCTGAATTTTAGGAAATGTTTTTCAAGATCATGTCATGTGATTTTATTTGGGATTTCTATAAAATGTTAACTGATGTTCATACTGTAGCCTTTGACTGTTCTAGTTGCTTCTATTGCTCTCATTTGTAAGTTGCTTTGGATAAAAGCGTCTGCTAAATGACTAAATGTAAATGTAATGTTTATTGCCATCTTCTGAGCTACCATTCAGTTTATTGTCTCTATTGTTTTGAGGTGCAAACTGCCCATTCAATTTCAGTCTCCCCAGCACACTTTCACACCTCTCCGGCCTGGTTATGGCTCTAATTATCTTATTCTTTTGTCTTCATTGCAATCACTGACGACTCTCTATTCAAACCTCAATCTTCTCACTTCACCTTCTAAACTGCCTCAAATGCCCAAATATAAACATTTCAGTGAGTTTTTCATTTCAGTCTATTCAAAATTATGAATAAAAATAACGTATTTGCTCAGGTGGCAGGTGCATTAGCTAGCTAGCATACTAGCTTAGCACACAATCAAAACACAACAATTTATGATATTAAAACCATGTTAAATAGATTGTGGGTATATTTCAGGTGATCTTTGCAGGAGAGGGAAGTTTCAGGTTAAAGGAAATGTATGTAAATTAGAGCCATTCTCAATGGATTCACTCAGTGTGACGTCGTCTTGGATGAGAGTGGTAACTGTATGAGTGATTACAGATGTAAATCACTTGTATCTCCTCAGATAGTCTTTGTTCCTCAACCAGACAACCTGGCCTTGCTTTTACAGTCTTTCATATATATACTACTGGAGCTCAACTGTGGCACACAGATATTTGCCAGTTAAAGTCTGTTTTACATCCCATTTTGCATCATCCAGCGTCTTTTGTTGACACATTCAGTTTAATTCTCATTGAGTATACAAGAGGACCCAGATTCACTATATTAGTAAAAAAAATGTTCTAAAAATGTTTGTCTAATGTTCCCATTCATTTATAAAACAATATTGTTTAATGTTCTCAGTACAGTTTTCTTTAAATGTTTCTTGGTTATGCATTGCATTAAGGAAGCATTCAATTGTATCAAATTGCAAACATGGGAATGTTACTTTTAAATGTTCTTTGAGCATTCCGAAAAAAGTAGTAACATTTCAAAAGACAACAAAAATATTTGAGGAAAAATGGTTTCTTAAGCGATGTATAAATAATGCTTCTGTGCTTTTTATGTGAGAACATTACTGTGACGAAGCAGCCGTAATCGTCACCGCTGGACAAGCAACACTGGCACACACACACACACACACACACACACACATACACACACCGCATTCACACTCCATTTCCCCTGCCATTCGGCGCTCCGGCGGCCGACTAAACCATTGTGTAATGTTAATAGGGGTACCCGTGTTTATATGTGTGGTAAAATTAAAACGTTACATTTATTGTTTTTGTAATGAGTATGTTTATTTGTGGTTATATGTTTAGGTGTTGTTTATTACTGATAGAGTGTGTATAAATGCGTGAAAATGTGAACTGGGTGAGTTTATACACATGATACTTGCCTGTTAAAGGTGAACTATGTAAGATTTTTGCAGTAAAATATCCAAAAACCACTAGGCCAGTGTTATATATTTTGTTCAGTTGAGTACTTAGAATATCCCAAATGTTTCCAACTTTTTGTAAATCGTGAGAAATTGCTATTTTAACCAAGGAACCGGGACGTGTGAGCTTTGCGTTTGAGGGAGTCGCATGTCGATTGCGTCATATCTGCGTTCCCCTCGGTTTCCGGTTTTATTTAGCAGAAACGCTGTACTCTCACTGCAGTGTGAACAAGTGTCATAGCAGCCGCCGACTGAACGTCATAACTTCCTTTTCAACACACTCAGATATATCTAAAACGATAAACAGAGTTGCGTTACCTCATACTCATGACTGGAAAAGAGGAAGTGGCACCGGCGACCGTTTCAGCTCTAAATAAATGTCCCGCTGGCGACTATGCCATAATAACAGTCCCGCTCTTCAATTGCTCCTGCGGCCTTGCTCAGCTCCACAACACTCAGCCCTGTTCTGCTTCAGACTACAGTAATGTTAATAATCGCATCCATGAACATGATTTCTGCCTGAGTCCTATCCCGATTCTTTTCCACTGGCTGTGAGGTAAAGACCACGTGTCCCAAGATTCTGCGCTCAAACGTGGCGTCATCAATCTACGCCTTTGTTTTGAACAGACGACCTCTAGTGGACGGAAAAGTTACATAGTGTAGCTTTAAAGAATATATAACTTTGAACAAACTTTTTATTAACGTTACTGGAAGACTGCTTTGTTCATAACTTTGATAAAACCTTACCAGAATGTTAGCCAAAGTTCAGAGAATATTCTGTTACTGTAGCTGGGTATATATATATATATACATCATAATTGACTTATTTTAATTAGGAATTAAAGCAAGATTGTACTCTTATTAACACCTACAGACTACTGTCACTAATAAACACGTCCTGTATGGATCTGGATCTCCATGTGCACACATACAGTAGCTTATATACAGTAATGAATGGAGATTATACAAACTGGATCTTATCTGCATGTTATCTTTGCGTTTGGAAGCTTGTTGCTTGAATCAGAGGCTGTTCTCTGCAGAAAAACGTGCGTATGCACATCATGTAAATCACTTATTTTAGATTCAAAACAGTCAAGTTTGCAGTGCTGATAATATTTTACACACAAAAATAGTGGAATCTAATCATAAAAGGTAAAATATTCATTTTGTTGTGTTTATTTGAAAGTGTTTGCATCCTGTTAAAGCCGCTACCGCTCTCACTTGAGTAGACACCCGTCTCATGCTGAACGTGCTGGCACTAATCCTTTGTCTCTTACCTCACAGAAGGCAGCGAGTGACCGACAGCCCGACTGAGCACACCTGGACACCCACCTTCACGAGCACGAGGACTTCACTGGAGCACCAGCCACGAAGACAGCACTCACCTTTGTTTCACCGTTTTCACCTATAAATGAAGTATTGTCAATAAATCCACCCTCCGGGGCTCACTTTCAACGAGCGACCTTGTTGTGTGATTTCTCACCCGTGACATCTGGTGGAGAATGCGGGCAACTGCATGAGAAATCACACACAAGGGTTTGCAGTTTCACCGCAATAATATATATATTTTTTCTTTCTCTCTCTCTCTCTGTTCACCACCCCAGCACCGATCGGCGCTCTCTTTCCCGATGGAGATGAACAAGATACTGCAGCGCTTCACCGAAGTAAGCATCCGTCAGCAGCAGATAGTGGAACATCTGGCCACTCGGCAGGGCAGGGCTGAAGAAGACATCGCTGCCCTCCATGCCCAGGCTGCCCAGCCGGTTCCACTACCTGACCCCCGAATGCGAACGACCCGGCTTTTGCCCAAAATGACGGATCACGACGATATTGAGGCATACCTACAAATATTTGAAACCACTGCCAACCGTGAGGGATGGCCCATAGAAGACTGGGCTTCCGCGCTGGCACCTCTCCTCACTGGTGAAGCTCAACGAGCTTATTTTTCCCTTCCTCCCGCGATCACTGACGACTACAGGGAAGTGAAACGCGAGGTCCTCGCCCGGCTGGGTCTTTCCCCCATCTGCGCAGCACAACAGTTCCACGAGTGGGAGTTCAAAGTCCGGATGCCAGCGCGAGCCCAGGCCGCTGATCTCGTCCGTTTGGCTCAATATTGGCTGCTGGACGGGGAGCCCACCGCAGCTCAGGTAATGAAACGAGTGGTCATCGATCACCTCTTCCACGCCCTGCCTCGGTCCCATCGTCAGGCAGTGGGTATGAGGAACCTCGACACTGTCCTCGCCTTGGTGGAGGCGATCGAGCTGGCGGATGCTGTCCACCAACAGGAGGCTGAAGAGAGAGCGCCGCCATTTCCCCGGAGGGTGGTCCAGGAGCGACGCACGCTGGAGGGCACCTCGCGCGCAGTTGGCAGACCGACAGTTCCGTCTCCGATGGACGAGCCAATGCCCACCGCTGAACCCACGACGCCCCCGCGGGCCTGGCTGGCGGGCTGCATCGTTCATCAGCACGTTCCACCTGCGGCTCCAGAGGCGGACGTCAAACTGAATGGCAAGCCCGTCCGGGCGCTTCTGGATTCGGGCAGCGCGGTCACCCTCATCCAGGCTCATTTGTGCCCTCCTCACCCTGGCCAAAAACGTTACCTCCCGATCACGTGAGTGCATGGAGACACCCAACAAGTTCCAGCTCGCCGCGTGAACATCGCTGCCGCCCATGACGCCTGGCCCGTTGAAGCCGGATTGGTGAAAAACTTACCGGTCCCACTGCTGCTTGGAAGAGATTGGCTGGGTTTGGCTGCCTGCTCGCCACCGTCGCTCAGCCCGCCAGCCCGGAACGGAACTGTCGCTGTCGTCGCCGGCCACAGGGACGCCGCCGCCGGTCGGCGCTGCTAGCTTCGGACAGCGGGAGAGACGGTGAGTCCCCCTCGCTAAGTACTAACCTTTTCTATGATGTGTTCCAGCAGGCCAGCGAGGGGGGCTCTTTTGCCAAAGACCAGCGGGAGGACGATCGTCTGAAGCACTGTTGGATTCAAGTTAGAACCATGAACGGCCAAGACGTCCTGCCACGGCCCCATCCTCTCCCGCATTTTGTGGTCCGAAGCGGTCTGCTATACTGCGTCGCCCAGCGAAGGGGAGAGGAGAAGGAACTTCTAGTCGTCCCGCGGACGAAGACGGAAGTCGTCCTCGAGTTAGCCCATTCACATCCGATGGCAGGTCACCTAGGAGCGGCCAACACCATCCAGCGGATCCAGGATTGTTTTCACTGGCCAGGCCTGGAGGCTGACGTGAAAGGTTTCTGCAAAGCCTGCCCGACCTGCCAACGCACATCTCCCAGGAGTCCTCCCCCCAGCCCGCTGATTCCCTTACCCATCAACGAGGTGCCCTTCGAGCGAATCGGAATGGATCTGGTGGGGCCGTTGCCTAAGTCTGCCCGAGGACATGAACACATCCTCGTCATCGTGGATTACGCCACCCGGTATCCAGAAGCAGTCCCCCTGCGGAAAGCCACAGCAAAAGCCATCGCCCAGGAGCTGTTTCTGTTGGCCAGCCGGGTCGGCATCCCGACCGAAATCCTGTCTGACCAGGGAACACCGTTCATGTCCTGGCTAAAGGCGGACCTCTGCAGGCTGTTGGGGGTGAAACAGTTGAGGACAACTGTCTACCACCCGCAAACCGATGGACTCGTGGAACGCTTCAACCAAACCCAGAAGACCGAGCTGCAGCACCTGGTCAGACAGTTTGCGGATGTGTTCTCCTCTAGGCCCGGGCAGACTACGTCACGTCATCACGTCATCCACCACAACATCAGGACGGCCCCTGGAGTAATCGTCAGGCAACGGCCCTACCGAGTCCCAGTAGCTCGTCGGCAGGCTATTGAGGAGGAAATCCAGGAAATGCTGAAGTTGGGGGTGATCGAACCATCTCGCAGCCCATGGTCCAGCCCCATCATGATGGTACCCAAGCCGGGTGGCACCCTCCGCTTCTGCAATGACTTCCGCCGGCTGAACGAAGTCTCCGAGTTCGACGGCTATCCCATGCCTCGGGTCGACGAGCTGCTAGACTGCCTGGGGAGGGCCCGGTACATCACAACCCTGGACCTCACCAAGGGATACTGGCAGGTACCACTAACCTCTTCTGCTAAATCAAAGACTGCTTTCTCTACCCCTAGTGGACACTGGCAGTACCGGACCCTCCCCTTTGGCCTTCATGGAGCACCAGCGACCTTCCAACACATGATGGATGTCATCCTAAGGCCCCACCAAGTGTATGCAGCCACGTATCTGGATGACGTTGTGGTGCATTCCGAGGCATGGGATGAACATCTGGAACGTCTGCGGAGGGTGCTCTCAGAGCTCCGGCGGGCTGGACTAACCGCCAACCCCCGCAAATGCCACCTAGCGCTGTCCGAGGTGAAGTACCTGGGATTCCAGGTTGGCCGAGGCCTCATCCGGCCCCAAGAGAAGAAGGTGGAAGCCATCCGCACCGCACCAAGACCACAGACAAAGTCCCAGGTACCCGCCTTTTTGGGGTTGGCAGGGTACTATCGCTGTTTCATCCCCAACTTCTCCTCTGTAGCCGCCCCCCTGACAGACCTGACCAGGAAGGGGAAGCCCGAGAAGGTCTGTTGGACGTCAGCCGCCGAGGAGGCCTTCGCCCAACTCAAGACGGCACTTACAGCGTCTCTGGTACTCCGCGCCCCTGACTTCGGCTGCCCCTTCCTGCTGCAAACGGATGCTTCCGACACCAGACTAGGAGCCGTCCTGTCACAAGTCCAGGAAGGTGAGGAGCATCCCATTCTCTACATCAGCAGGAAGTTGTCGAGAAGAAGGCCCTGGCCATCAAGTGGGCAGTCCTGGAGCTGCGTTATTACCTCCTCGGCCGTAAGTTCACCCTGCTAACGACCATGCTCCTCTACAGTGGATGGCCCGGGCTAAAGATACCAACGCCAGGGTGACCCGCTGGTTTCTCGCGCTCCAGGACTTCCACTTCGAAGTGCGACATCGGGCCGTAGCCGCCAACGCCGATGGACTCTCACGGATGTGGACAGCTTTTTTAGGTCTGTCAGGGGTCATTCCCCACCCACCCCTTATTTCAAAAAGAGAGAGTCAGTAGTTTCTGTTGCAACATCGAGTTCCTCTAAGCTATCTGGGATGCTGAGGAGATGAAACTGATGAGGAAGATTATTCAAAAAGCAATCTTTAGTGGCAGCAGTGATTGTCCTGCCATATTTGAAGTGAGGGGACTGTTTTGCAGCCTTAGCTAAATAAAGTATACACGATACTAGGTAATGATCTGAGATGTCATCGCTCTGCTGCAGAATTTCAATGGCATCAACATTTATTCCATGTGACAATATTAGGTCTAAAGTATGATTATGGCGATGAGTGGGTCCTGACACGTGTTGCCTAACTCCAATAGAGTTTAGAATGTCTTTAAATGCTAATCCAACTGCGTATTTTTCATTGTCTACATGGATATTAAAATCCCCAACAATTAGTAATTTATCTGCAGCCAGTAACTCTGATAGAAAATCAGCAAATTCTTTGATAAAGTCTGTATTATGCCCTGGGGGCCTGTATACAGTAGCTAACACAAATGTTGAACGGGTTTTGTCATGTACACTACATAACGTTACATAAAGCACCGGGACTTCAAAGGAATTATATTTGAAACTAGACTTCTGAGTAATACTGAACATATTATTATAAATTACAGCAACCCCTCCCCCTTTACCTTTCAGACACGGCTCATGTTTATAACAATAATCTTTGGGGGTGGACTCATTTAAAGTCATGTAATCGTCAGGTTTTAGCCAGGTTTCTGTCAACACAGCACATCTAGATTATTATCTGTAATCATATCATTAACAATAAGTGTTTTTTGAGGAAAGGGATCGAATATTCAGCAACCCGAGCTTTATCATTTGTTCATCTCTATTATTTCAGTTTTTTATTTGTTGAACATAAATTTTTTACCCTTAAACAGGTTTGGGAGTTTTTAGTATTTATTCATTTGGGGAACAGACAGAGTCTCTATGTGATTATATCTAAGTGAAAGATTCTTTGTGGTTCAGCTCAAGTCCATGTATCATATTACTAGAGAGAAGAGCGGCACCACCCCAGGAGGGATGAATACCATCCATTTTTAATAGGTCAGGTCTGCCCCAAAAACTTTAAATATGATTATAAAGGGTTTATGTGAATATTGTTTTAAGTTCACTTGAAATTGATATAGCTTTTACAGTTTTTTACAATCGCCATGACAAATTTTTCAATACTTTTAACAAATTTCTTAAACTCTTAACCCACCAACACACCTACATCACACAATTGGCAAAACAGTTAATGTCATGCTCAAAATCACACATTGTAAACTAACCTACAACACTAATTTTCAAAATACAATAATACACTAACACAACACACTATGTCTACCGAAACAATTCAAACATGTCTCAAAATCCATTATTTTTCCTAAACACTAACATATGTTCTCGTACCAACAGGAACATTTAGTCATTCATAGCACAATGTCATAAAAACACTAACATCCGATGGAAATACAGAAACTGCATTATTTTATGTGTCAGGTCTGCCCTTATACAATAGAAAGTATATTTTATTGATCATAGATTGTGATTTGCACTACAGTTTCTTTTGAAGCCTCTACATTTTTGTTTTGTTGGGTTCAGGTCTTTTGCTGCAGAAATTCATTGATAAAAATAAAAAAAACATCTCAGACTGCTTTACAGAATGTGCGGTTACTGTAATGAAGAAACAAAGACAGAATTGATGCAATAAAGTTTTTTTTTTTTTTTTTTAAATAAAAGACATTTGCAAAAGGACATTACTGCACGATAACAAAAATATGCAATATAGCTGACATTTATTGTTTGAAAATACAAAATATACGAACAGAAAAAAAATCACCAGAAAAAAAAAAAAAAGAGAGAGAAAAGTGTTTTCTAATCTGCCCGGTCTTCTGCATTTGGCCACATGTTCTCATCCACATCACAGCTGATATCTTCTCTGGCAAGGCATCGTGGAAAGACTCTTTTGGCATGCCTTATCCACCCCTGGCACTGTTCAGCTGTGATGTCTTGGCATGCTGCATCCAGGAGGGACATTTGGTCCTGTGGATGATGGTCAAAAACCTTCCATCTCCAGCATGACAAAAACTCCTCAATGGGGTTGAGGAAAGTGGAGTAAGGAGGAAGGAAAAGGGACATCATCCTAGGATGGGCCTCAAACCATGCTGTAACTGCACGGGAATGGTGGAATGCCACATTGTCCCATATAATCACATATATTGGCAAGTGGTCTCTCACCTGTCCCCTTTCTACCTCTGGCACCAGTCTTTCATGCAGTTCTTCTAAAAACAGAAGAAGGCGTTCGGTGTTGTAGGGGCCTATCTCACATTTATGCAGGAGTGCATCATTGTTGGAGATTGCGGCACACATGGTGATGTTGGCTCCTCTCTAGCCCGGCACGGTAACTGTGGCCCTTTTGCCAATTATGTTTCTTCCATGACGAAGCCTTTTTGCCAAGTTAAAGCCAGCCTCATCAACATAGATAATGTCATGTGGGACTTGATTGGCCTCCAACTCCATGACTCTCTTAAAGTAATCATAGTGTATGTTTGCTTTGCAGTACATCTACTGTATATCCTAATGTACTCCAAGTATATAGAGTTATTTACTGCAAAACACACTATAGTACAGTAATGGCTGTATTGCATAACCGTACCTGGACGTATTGGTGGCGGAGTTCTTTGATGCGCTCATCATTCCTTTCAAAAGGAACTTTGTATAGTTGTTTCATTCGGACTCTGTGTTTAGCTAGAGTCTGAGAAATGTTATGCTGATTGCTGCAATGTTTTCAAAGACAAGGTTGTCCTCTACAAATCTGGACTGAATGTCCTTCAATTTTATTTCATTGTCAACAATCACCATGTTAACAATTGCAAGTTCCTGTTCTTCATTCAGGAGCTTTCCTCTGCCCCCTGAGGGAGGTAGACGCTGAATCCTTAGAGGGGCAAAATACAGTTCCATATTAGGCCGAGGCATACAGTCACTGTAATGCATGGTAACATTATTTAATGTAAACTTTGCAGTAGGAAGAGCAATATCCTACCCGTTGGTTTCTCTAAAAATACGAACAATTGATGCCACTGTGTCTGTAGTACCCTCACCGCCTGATGAGGGGAGATATAGATATGAATAAAACACAGGACACGGAGCTGCTGCTTCAACATCAGAGTCTGTGTATATTCTATATAAACATTCAAAAGAGTTCAAGTATATTTTTATGTCACTGAATGACAGAGCATAAAGTCACAATGTACAAAAATAATCACTTATACATGTTTACCTTGACTATTGTCCACAAATTAACATATATAATATAATATAATATACATTTATAACATTTTAATATACAACATACATATCATAAACGTTTTCCCATGTTTTACACTTGAAGGAGAATTTCATCTCCTTTTAAAGCACAGTAAACTGCAACTCATAACTCATAACTGTTGCCTTATTTACCCAAAACACATCACATTTGTCATTTCACTCTATTATTACGCATTTTCTGAGACCGCATGGTCTCCATCATTAGCATGAAATGCATAACTAGCACACGCGAAACTCGCGAATACACAGACGAAACTCGAAGGAAACTTTTACACCTTCTGCAAAAGTAACTCATTAACACTTTAAACGATGTCATTTACATACATAGATATCTCTGACATGTCATGAACATACTCTTATTACATTTGAGTGTTTCATACCTGATGAGGGGAGATATAGATATGAATAAAACACAGGACACGGAGCTGCTGCTTCAACATCAGAGTCTGTGTATATTCTGAGCAGCGCGCCCCCTCCCTGCAGGTGAACACTCCCAAGGGAAAAACAATCAAATAATCGATCGATCAAGGCTGAGCAGGGAACTTCAATCGTCACAGAAAAATAAATGCCCAATGTAAAAAAACATTTTATACATACATTTTCGTCTTTTCACATGTTTATGTACTTATTATGTTTTTTGTAACCACCACACTCTCCCCTTCGAAAATAAATGTTGTCCCGACATTACTCTGTTTCGTGTTTCTTAAACTTTTTCTTTTTCTAGGGTGAACTTTTAATTTACGTATGCACTGCAGATAAACTGTATTTGCTATTCTTCAATAAAGGGAATATACTGGACAATAACATAGTCATTTGTCTTTTTTTTTTTTTTTTTTACTGTGACCCCTTTTCTTCACTCTATTTCAACTCTGGTTAGTATGCATATAAATATACTGGCTGATACTGCGACACTGGGTAAGTCCATGATGTAAGGTTCTGCATTTCATATGGTGTGGGGTGAAATGATATTGTGTTTGGATGTTGTATGTTATAGCATGCTGGAGTACCTAGGTAATCATACGTGAATGTCTTTGGTGGTCTCCTCTCTCTCTGAGGCCATCTACACTCCAGTTCTTCTTCACTGTTGCTTTCCAACAGGGCTAGCTGTCCATCTGTATCGTCAGATTTTCCGCCAGGTCGTTCCACCTCCATCACGTCTTCAGGTTGTTTCACCTCCATCACGTCTTCTCTCTGTCGAGGTACCCCTTTATTATTTGGCTGATCCTTTGCCTCATCATTATTCACTCTCATCTCTGTACCAACTTCATCTCTTTCCTTTTCAGGTCTGCTGGGCAGAACAACTGGTAGGTTTGTATCCTCTAACTCACTACTTTCTCTCACAGGTTGCTGAGACTGGACCGCAGGTAAATACCAGTGGCTACATCCTTCATCTTCCTCTGAGCTAGAATCATCCCTTTCTACAGAGGTAGGTTCATCCGTTTTTCTCTTTGTTCTTGGCTGTGTTCTGAGCTCCATTTCCGGTGGCAGGTAGTCACACGGTAACAAGAGATTTCGGTGTAGAACCCTTGATCTTCCCTTTCCTCGTTCCGGCTTTACTTCATAAACAGGGCCTTTTTCTCCCACTCGGCGGACAACTGTGTGTATAGCATCTTCCCAGTGATTGCGAAGCTTTCCTGTACCCCCTCTGGGTGTGAGATTTCGTACCAGAACACGATCTCCTGGGTGCAGCACTGAGCTCCTTACTTTACCCTCATAGTTCCTTTTGTTTCTTTCTGCTGTCTTCTTGCTGTTCTCTTTAGCAATCTCAAACGCTTCCTGCATTCCTTGCCTCCATCTCTTCACATATTCCTTATGGTCGTTGGTCCCTTCCTCTGAAGTTAATCCAAAGAGCAAGTCAACAGGTAGTCTGGGCGATCTCCCAAACAGGAGATAGAACGGTGAAAATCCAGTAACCTCACATCGCGTACTGTTGTAGGCAAAGGTAAGTTTGTTCAATGATTCCTTCCAGTTGGACTTCTGTGTTTCTGTCAAAGTCTTTAACATTTGGAGCAACGTCCGGTTGAAACGTTCAACCTGTCCATTTCCTTGCGGATGGTATGGGGTTGTTCGTGATCCTGCAATTCCACCATTCTTTTTTAACTGAGAAAGCAGCTGATTCTCAAATTCAGCTCCCTGGTCATGATGAATCCTTTGGGGAAATCCAAATTTCAGAGCATAGTCATTGAATATTCGATCAGCAACAGTTTTGGCAGATTTTGATGTGGTGGCGTAAACTTGTGCAAACCTTGTGAAGTGATCAACTATCACCAGGATGTATTCATATCCTCCTTTACTCTTGTCAAGGTGCAAAAAGTCAATGGAAATGAGTTCGAATGGGTGAGTGGTGACAATACTCATGAGTGGTGCTCTGGTTTCTTTGTTTGGTTTCTTTTGTTTCAAACAGTTACAACTTTTTGTCACAAAATGCTCAATTTCACCCTGCATTTTTGGCCAGAAGAATCTGTCTCTAATCAATGATGTCGTCCTCTCCACTCCTTGATGCCCCATTTTAATGTGTAACTCCTGCAAGACACATTGTTTATATTTTTCTGGCAACACAAGCTGAGTTCGGGTAGCTGTCTTTCTGCGTAGAATTCCATCCTCTCCCACGCACAACTTGTCCCAGTGGTGCAGCAAACTCTTACTCTGCGCACTGAATGTCTTCAGTGAGTGTCTGGAGGGTTTTTCGCCAGCCATCTTGCGTTGTACTACAGGTCCGATGTGGGCATCACCTCTCTGCGCTTGTCGTATGTCATCGGTAGAAAAAGACTGGCTTGTCTCTGCACACTCCATTGGATCATCAAGCAAGGTCATGGCTGTCCATGACATGGCGAGATCTTGGGCTTCTACAGCTTGTATGGTTGCTTCGACACAATCAGATGAAAGTTCCTCTGTACACTGCTCCATCATGGTTCCAACGTCCAGTGGTAGCCTGGATAAGCTGTCTGCATCAACATTTTCTTTGCCAGGGCGATATTTTATGGTAAAATGGAAGTCCGCAAGTTCTGCAACCCATCTGCATCCAGTCGCATTGAGCTTAGCACTGGTAAGTACATAAGTAAGCGGATTGTTGTCGCTGTATGCTGTGAAGGTAGGTGCGTAATACAGATAATCACGAAACTTCTCTGTGATGGACCACTTCAAGGCTAAAAACTCCAATTTCCCTGAGTGAAGATGATAGTTTCTTTCAGAGGCTGTCAGTGTACGGGATCCATAAGCAATGACTCGAAGTTTTCCATCTTGCTTTTGGTACAGAACAGCACCAAGTCCCTGGTTTGAGGCGTCTGTATGGAGTATAAACGGCAGTGAGAAATCAGGAAATCCCAGGACTGGAGGTTCCGCCAAGCAGTCTATTAGTCTCTCCAATCTCTGCTGATGTTGTTCCGTCCATAAAATGGGCTTCTGGGAAGGCACTCCTTTCTTCTTGCTTTTTGTACACCTGGTTGTGGTTCCATTAGGTCCTCCCCCCTTTGTCTCCACTTCTCCTTTCAGCAAGTCATAGAGTGGCCCAGCGATCTTGGAGAAATCTTTGATGTACTGCCTATAATAACTCAACAGGCCAAGTACTGCTCTCAACTGTCCCACTGTGCTGGGCCTTTTCTCTCTCAGGGTTCTTACAGCCTCAGTGTCAGCAGGGTCTATTTTACTTCCTTCCATGGACACAATCCTCCCCAGGTAACGAACTTCACGTTTAAAAACCTCACATTTACTAGGTTTGAGTTTAATCCCATATCGCCTTAAATGCTGCAGAACTCTTCTCACATCATTGACATGGTCTTCAAAAGATTTGCTGAACACTAACGTGTCATCAAGGTAGGGGACACAGCAATTGTCTCTGAGATCTTCCAGGCACTCTTCCATGCAGCGTTGGAAGGCTGCGGGAGCGTTCATTAGACCAAAAGGGATACGAATCCATTCGTATAATCCCCATGGTGTTACAAAAGCTGTCATGGGTCTACTCTCTTTGGCCATGAAACCCTGGTGGTATGCTTTCCCTTGGTCAAGTAACGAAAACCAGCTGTTTCCCCCAAGGCTGTCCATGATGTCTTGAACACGTGGAATGGGCTGTCGGTCAGGGTTTGTTTTCCGATTTAATTCTCTGTAGTCAATACACAGCCGTAAACTACCATCCTTTTTCCGGACGCAGACCACAGGTGAGGAATATGGCGACTTTGACTTTTGAACCCATCCTTGGGCAATGAGATCGTGTAGGTAATCCTTCATCTCCTTGTACAGGGGGCGAGGTACCGACTGGTAAGTACGTGAAACTGGGATAGTGTCTTTAAGCGAGATGGTCAACTGCAGCCCGTCTATGCAGCCAATGTCATCATCTGATCTCGAAAAGGACGCTGCTTCCTCTCTCAACATCTGGCTTACAATTTGTCTTCTGGACTCACTGAGGTGACTTAAGTCCAGTGGTGGATCCCAGGTTGAATCCGAAGTCTGGGTTATTTCATTTGTGACTCGACTTATGCTTACAGGCTCGGATCTGGTTGCCTCAAGCGCTGCAGCAGGGTACACAGCCTGTACTGGGTGCACTGTACCGATAACCGTTTTGCCATCTAATATTATATCATGGTCAGTGGGGTTTTGAACAGTGACAATGACGTATGGTGAGGTCTGTCGGCGCAATTTCACAAGGGTTTCGCAGAACTCCAATCCCTCAGACCAGGTAGGATTCACATCAGGCTCAAAGAGTAGCACTGTCTCTTCCTTTGGTGTAAGTGTCTGTACTCTACATTCAACTTGAACTGATGTGTGCTTAGGAACATTGACTCTTTCCTTTGTGGTCTTGAGGATGTACTCGCATGACATTTCTGCCTGGACTCGCTCGATGAATGCTTGGATCCTGCTTCCTTCAACATTAGGGATGGCTGTCACCACCACCTCACTGGTATTAGGCTGGGTCAACCTGGTCCTGTTCGTTATCTGCTCAATAACATTGTACCCGATGATGGGATGATACAAATGTCTGCCTCTCATTACCAGCACAGGTATGGTGAGCTCACTGCCCCTGCTTTCATCAGACACTAGTCCAAAAGTGACTTCCATCCATCCTATGTATGGTATATCCTGACCATTCGCAGCTACGAGACGGAGTTCTTCGGGTGCCTCAATTGCCTCTGAAATATCTCTTAATCTCACATTTGGCAGGTGATCATTTTTCCACGCCTCACCGACAATGCACACCTGAGAGCCGGTGTCCCATAGTGCATCTACGAGCAAACCTTGAATGTAGCATTTTACAAGACACTGCTTTCCTACTAGCGCGGCACAAGTGGGTTTGTTCAACTTCTGAGGTTTTGTAGTCGAGACAGGATTCACATTTGTTCTTGAATATGGCTTACAATGTTTCCTATGATCTGTCCAATGACCTGCCTGGCATGCTTTGGAGCAATACAACATCTGCTTGCAAGTCGCACAGTGTCTCAAAATTAAGTCAGGGCGGGTGGTGCCACAATATGTACAGCTTTGAGGGGACCCTTCCATAGCACTGGTCACTGCCCGTCCCGCGGCCGTGACCCAGCCTCGTTTAAAGAACCATCTCTATGCGTCATGGGCATTCGTGCTCGACAGCCTGCTGAGAAATGGTCGCTACCACCACACTTGTAACAGTGACTACAGTAGACATCTAATCCACTTTGTTGGCATGCAAAGCATTTCCTTACTCGGGTGGCAGGAGGGTGATATCGTTGTGCTGGGAACCATTGTGGTCGTGGAGCCATCTCTCTCCTCTGGTCGTAAGGCTGCCAGTAACATTGAGGTGAGTATTGAGTCTGTAGCGGGGACGCACTAGTTGGAAGAGGACACTGAGTGGACATGACCTGAGATTGTTTGATTGACTCTTTAATTTGAGATACTTCTGTACTGAGGTCTTTCAACAGTGCCATGCCGGAACGCATTTCCTTCAGCTGACTTAGGATATCAAGTTCAGCCTTTTCTGGATTGTGCTGAGATGGTGCTTTTCCCCTTTTTTCCATTGCAGTATCACTCGATTGAACTGTGTGCACTTTAGTGGCGCTTGGCTGGACAAGTTTCTTTTTACTTTGGCGCTCAGTTTCGTGGGCGCATGCCAGATTGACTTTATCAAAGAGTAGTTCATCGCTCACATCAGTTTGTGTCAAATAGGGTCGCAGGTCACCTCTAATACTGTCATTCTGTAGGCCCGTCAGGATAGTGTGGAGGAACATGCTTTGGACTAACTTTGGGTCGTACTTCAAGCTGGATTCAGCTTCCTGTGATGCAAAGAGAATCTTTTGTCTTAAATCGAGACAGCGGACAAGAAAACATTGTGGGGTCTCTTTGCTGCTCTGTACCTCTGAGGTAAGTTGTTTATACAGCTCAGTCGCACCCTTTTCTTGGAAATGAGCTCTGAGTATCCGTCGTAATGTGGGCAGTGTAAGGTTGGTCTTTCCCTCTAGGTAGCTACGAAGCTGCATACCTGGTGCAATTGCTCGTATTACAGCATCAACGATTTCCAGCTCAGAGAAACCTCTGCTAAGTCCATGTTCAATTTGGTGAGCTAGACTTGAGAAGGAGAGTTTGTCCTTTTGCCCAGGTTCACCTATCTGGCCAGAAATTTTGAACTCTCTGCTCCATGCTCCAACTGGTCGTGCTGACGCTGAGTGCCAATTTAGGTTAGTAGTTTGTGTATTTGAGTTTTCCTGTGTGTCATTGCTTATTTGCTGCCTGTTTGTGTGGTGAGAAGCACTAATACTCTGCTGTGGGCTTGTAACTGTATGTTTTTGTTCAATTAGTTTTTGCAAAGCTAACTGCAATGTATCAATTTCTTTTTGTAGCTTTTCTTGCTCTGTGATTTGTACTACTGAGTCTACAGGCACTCTCTGAACCACCTGTGTGATCTGTTGCTCTGAGACATTTTCACCACCCTGCTGAATTGCACAAATTTTGTCTCTTACACACAAAAGTTCTGACATGCCCTCATCTTCCAGTTCTTGTAACCCCTCCCTCTCAAAATGTCTCACGAGGGCAGAAATGACAAATGAGCGGCTTTTGTTGACATGTTCCCTCCCTTCAATATTCAAAAAGTCACACAATTTCACTAGATTTTCTCTTGACAGTGAATACAACGCTCCAATCACTTCAAGTTTTAAGTCCTCTAACTGATCCATGGTTCACTTGGGCTTTGGGTGTGTGCAGTGTGATGCAGAAAAGTAGTCTTAGCTGGTTGGAAAGTGACAATGCTCCAGGTATCAACGATCAACCTCAGATAGCACGTGCTGTTCTTCCGGACTCAACGTAGACGCCACCCGTTCACACTCTGCTGTGCTCCTCAGCCGCAAGTCAGAATGAACGACACTGGAGGTAGACAATCATCTGTGGACGCCGACCTTCACTGCATTTCATCCCAGCGGTGCCTCCAAAATGTAGTACCCTCACCGCCTGATGAGGGGAGATATAGATATGAATAAAACACAGGACACGGAGCTGCTGCTTCAACATCAGAGTCTGTGTATATTCTATATAAACATTCAAAAGAGTTCAAGTATATTTTTATGTCACTGAATGACAGAGCATAAAGTCACAATGTACAAAAATAACCACTTATACATGTTTACCTTGACTATTGTCCACAAATTAACATATATAATATAATATAATATACATTTATAACATTTTAATATACAACATACATATCATAAACGTTTTCCCATGTTTTACACTTGAAGGAGAATTTCATCTCCTTTTAAAGCACAGTAAACTGCAACTCATAACTCATAACTGTTGCCTTATTTACCCAAAACACATCACATTTGTCATTTCACTCTATTATTACGCATTTTCTGAGACCGCATGGTCTCCATCATTAGCATGAAATGCATAACTAGCACACGCGAAACTCGCGAATACACAGACGAAACTCGAAGGAAACTTTTACACCTTCTGCAAAAGTAACTCATTAACACTTTAAACGATGTCATTTACATACATAGATATCTCTGACATGTCATGAACATACTCTTATTACATTTGAGTGTTTCATACCTGATGAGGGGAGATATAGATATGAATAAAACACAGGACACGGAGCTGCTGCTTCAACATCAGAGTCTGTGTATATTCTGAGCAGCGCGCCCCCTCCCCCTGCAGGTGAACACTCCCAAGGGAAAAACAATCAAATAATCGATCGATCAAGGCTGAGCAGGGAACTTCAATCGTCACAGAAAAATAAATGCCCAATGTAAAAAAACATTTTATACATACATTTTCGTCTTTTCACATGTTTATGTACTTATTATGTTTTTTGTAACCACCACATGTCCCGGCTGAGATTTGGTTGAACTCATTCGCCAGCCTCTCTGTATGATAGCCCATGGTTCATGACATGATCTATTATAGTAGCTCTTATTTCATTGGTTACACTAGCTCTGGCCCTTCTTTGAGCACTACCATGCATTCTAACTCCTCTCCCTTGCCCTGGTACTCATCTTCCTCTCCCTGGTACAGGCATCTTTCGTTCTTTTGTTGCACTATATTGTTCCCTTTCCACACAAGATAAGCCCAAAGAGGTCCTCTTTTATACCATATAGTGATGTGATTGAAAGAACCTCAACACATGAGTGTGTTTCCTAGATGGGAATCAGCTGTGATTTATATATTTACATTACTTCGATCAGCTGTTTCTCATTAACAATTGAATAAAATACAGGGGATATATTTGTGTTTCAAATCAAAATATAAACAGCTGTTTACCTTGACTTTAGCCTATAAGGTTATGCTTAGAACATGGTGTTATCTGTTCTGACATACAGTGTTAAAACACTGGTAAATTTGGCAGTAAAAATCCATTGTTTCGGGTTTGGTTAAGCTTGTGTGTAAAAGAAGTTCTAGCATTTTAAATTTGTGTTAACTATATGCATTTTGTGTCAAGGCAACAATAAATGTGTTAATTGTATAGCCTACACAGACAGATGTTGTGCTAACTGTGTTAAGAGTTTAGGAAATTTGTTAAAAGTATTGAAAATTTTGTCATAGTGATTGTAAAAAACTGTAATTATCAGTAGCAGTTTTAGTATCAGTGAGACAACAAATAAAGAAACAGTTACAACAAATATTTCAAATATACTGCATTTAAGTTGTTTCTACATTAATCTGGAGAGTAACTGTGAAAGTATTACATTAAAAAAAATATTTAAAACGCAGGTGTTAATTACAGAAAAATGTGCAATTCATTAGTTTTTTTTAATCGATTGACAACACTACTTAAGACACAACTCACTGGGTTAACATAAATTTTGCGTCATAAAAGCATTTTGAGATGCAAGTACATTTAACCACTACACTGAGTCGGACTCGTACACCGTCTTCACCAAGCACTCGTGAGCATTTGTAATTGAAAGCAGCGTCTGTCAGTGAATTTCATATTTTTAATATACAAGCCCACTGCATTCCAAACAACATAAATATTGCCTTCGTAAAGCATTTGTAAGAAAAATACGGGCGGGCGAGTCCGCACACTGTGTGTGGTTATGCAAACTGATTGTTTCAGCTGCTGTCCAGGTGGCTGGAGGTGAAGATGCTGGATGTGGAGATTCTAGGCTGGTGTGGTTACACGTGTGCGGTTGTGAGGCCAGATGGATGTACTACCAAATTCTCTGAAACGCCTTTGGAGACGGCTAATGGTAGAGAAATTAACATTCAATTCACGGGCAACAGCTCTGGTGGACATTCCTGCAGTCAGCATGCCAATTGCATTCATTCTCAAGAGTGGCCTTTTATTGTGTCCAGCCTAAGGCACACCTGTGCAATAATAATGCTGTCTAATCAGCATCTTGATATGCCACACTGGTGAGGTGGATGGATTATCTTGGCAAAGGAGAAGTGCTCACTAACACAGATTTAGACTTTTAGATTTAGGCCCCGTCCACACGAAGCCAGAGCTGTCCCTATCCAATCTGTTTTTCCCCCTTGTTTCAAGAAATATCTGCGTACACACGAGAGCACTGAAACCGACTCAAAACGATGTAGTATACATGCCAGGCCAGTATGTGGCACTGTAATTCTGCCACAGAAATACACTAAAAATGGAGAAGAAGAGTTGTGGCTAGAAGGGGTACTGCAATGGTAGGAAATGAGGCAAAATCTCACAATTAAATAACAATAAATAAATTTGCTACTAACCAGATGTGTTTTATTAACGCCTACACCCTAAACCTATCCTTACGATAATGCAAATACAGTAATTAAATGACGCAGCATTGATGTGCGCATGCCCAGTGCCCGTAGTTGTATCCCTTCTAGTCTTTCCCACACGGGACGTAGTGTGATGACATCACTGTTTCACAAAATATATGGATTGGCTGTACACAAGGAAATGCAAGGGTGTCGGTTTCAGATTTATTCACTATGGGACCCGGTTTCAAAAAATATCGGTTTCATGCTCCCAAAACGCCGGATCCGTGTGGACGAAACTCTAATACGGTAAAAAAAAATTACATATACAGCTAAATGCGTCTCCGTGTGGACGGGGCCTTAGATTTGTGAACAATATTTAAGAGAAATAGGCCTTTTGTGTACATCGATAAAGTCTTAGATCTTTGACTTCAGCTAATGAAAAATGGGGGCAAAAACAAAAGTGTTGTGTTAATAATTTTGTTCAGTATATTAAACAATGTGTAAATAAAACTAATAGCGATAAGCAGAAATGAACAGGAGTTACTCGTGTGTGTGTGTGTGTGTGTGTGTGTGTGTGTGTGTGTGTGTGTGTGTGTGTGTGTGTGTGTGTGTGTGTGTGTGTGTGTGTGTGCGTGTACTGTATGTGCAAAATTGTGTGTGTGTGTGTGTGTGTGTGTGTGTGTGTGTCTCACCCCTTCAAATCTGCATTTCTGGCTGGTTTTGTTTGCCAAAATCTATACAAATGCTGTCATTTGCAGTCACACCTGTGTGTGTTTGTTTGTGTGTGTGAGTGAACATTGCATTTGTGCTCTAGTACCAGGCCTTCATTTCTGTGAGAACATTTTCAGATTTATGCCTTATTTATTTGTTTTATTTGAAAAATTAAAAACTCTTAATTGAAGGCCCTGAGTGGGACTTTTTATTATTTTACATATCTTCAGAACAACCGAATCATTTTTTGTGTGTGTGTTTTAGATAGGTAATGTTACAGAAGTCACAAAATCTCATGTCACTGAGATAAAGGGAAAAAGGTTTTTTTTTTAATGAGGGAAACATCAAATGGGGTCCGAAAACCTTCCGAAAATGTGCATGCTCATTTCTATATACCCTATTCATTAACAACATGTATTTTTATTTCAGTTATTTCTGTGCCTTAATTATTATATTGATTAATAATACATTGTTAGCTAATCTGTGTGCTTTGTATATGTGTATTTCTGAAATACATAACGTGGACAAATCACTTTAAATTGTAATGCATTTTCTGTGAAGCTGCTTTGAAACGATATGTATTGTGAAAAGCGCTATACAAATAAATGTGAATTGCATTGAATTGAATAAATGGCAGACTGGACAAAATTTGAAGAAAAACATTTCGTCTTTTGGTTCAAAAGTTATTAGCATAAACATTAGTGCATATTTGACCCATTGGTGGCACTAAAGGGTTTGAGATAGAGACCCAATGTTCAGACTCTCCTCTATCTATGTGCCATTTTCACAACCTTTGACCAAACGCTTCTATGAGCTGCCATAGACTTCCATTCAAGAAGAAGAAGAAGAAGAAGAAGAAGAATATAACTGCAAGCAGCAAATCTGAAATCTAAAGTACCTTATGAGAGAGACCACATTTACACACAAAATGATAATTAATCCAAATCATAGCTATAAACTAAATCACCCAGATTTAGATTTTAGTCAGATTTACGGATTACTGAAGTAAACTTGCCTTCAGTGGACGCATGTTACACTGAATATGTAAAACACTGCATGTTTAACTCACAGCACTCGCGCACAAGCCTTTTTTATTTGCATCCAAAATGTGTGTGTAAATTTCTTGTGTGACACTGAGGAGGAGTCTGAGAATCTGTCATATATAAAGAGTGTGTGTCAGACTGAACAACACAACACACAACACTAAAGGTGAGTTACTGTTTCATTCTTCATTCACCTCACAGAGCATTCAGACATCTATACAACTTTCAGAAAACAGACATTATATGAAAATGTGTTTATTATTTGAATCTAGATAAAGCCGATCTCTGCTGTGAGAGATTGAGAAGATGGCAGTAAGTTCATCAATACGTCTACATTCATACAGAGGGCTTCAGCTTTAGTGATGTTCATCTGTTTCTCTCTCTGTCTCGTGTAGTTGATGCTGTTTTTGGCGGTTCTTCTCTCTGTTGTTCTGGTCAGTGACTGTACATCCAGGCCATCCGACTGTTCTGACATCTACAACTCAGGAGAAACAGACAGTGGGATTTACTCCATCTATCCAGCAGGAGATGATCCTGTCTTGGTTTACTGTGACATGATCTCAGATTGGACATATAATTACAACGGAGGATGGACGGTAGGAATGTGACTTTAGATCATTAAACACACATCAGAACACACATTATGAATCATATATTCTATATAAACCCATCACAGGTGATTCAGAGGAGAATGGACGGCAGTGTGAATTTCTATCGGGGGTGGAATCAGTACAAGAGAGGATTTGGGAATGTGGAGAGTGAATACTGGCTGGGTAAGATCTCACAGTGTGTGTCCGTTTGTGTGGATGATCATGTGTTTGGATGAACATGTTCTTCGTGTGTGTGTGTGTGTGTGTGTGTGTGTGTGTGTGTGTGTGTGTGTGTGTGTGAACAGGGCTGGAGAACATGTACCAGCTGACACGTAACACGAAGTACATGCTGAGAGTGGATCTGGAGGACTTCACTGGAAGGAAAGATTTCACTCTGTACTCGTCCTTCTCTGTGGGTCCTGAAAGTGACGGGTATAAACTGCAAGTTTCAGGGTTCACTGATGGAGGAGCTGGTATGACACTTTTCACAAAAAAAACAAAAACAAATCACACTCAGTTGAGTAAATGTGCACCTGATGTCCTCAATGATGCTCTTCCTCTCTACAGGTGACTCCCTGTTCTTCCATAATGATCAGAAGTTCACCACCTTTGACAACAACCCAGGTCCCGATGAGAAGAACTGTGCCAAACAGTTTCTCGGGGCATTTTGGAATGCAGACTGTCATTTCACAAACCCCAACGGTGTGTATTTATGGGGAGAAGATGATACTCGTTACACCATTGGAAATGTTTGGTCAAGCTGGAACAACAATTGGGATGTCGGTATGAAATCCATCAGCATGAAGATCAGACGTGTGTCTTAGACCTTTGAAGAAACATTACAGTGTTTCTCAGAAACAAAAACAATCAAATTAAGGTTTTGGGTGTCCTTTCCTCTGTTAGCTGTGTAACTTAGTAAATCCTGGTATATATGGTACCAGAGCTCAACTGTGACACAGATGTCCCTGTTTATTTGCCAGTAAAGTCTGTTTTACATCCCATTTTGCATCATCCAGTGTCTTTTGCTGACACATTCAGTGTAATTCTCATTGAGTATGCAAGAGGACCCAGATTCACTATATTACTCTATAACCAGATAACAAGTCAAGTCAAGTCAACCTTATTTATATAGCGCTTTTAACAATGCAGATTGTTTCAAAGCAGCTCTACAGTGTTAAACAGAAAAATAAACCTTGGGAGAAACCAGGCTCAGTCGGGGGCGGGGGTGGGGGGGGTTGCCAGTTCTCCTCTGGCCAATTAACAAACAGCGTATGATTATTATTCTGGCACCTTTACAGGTCAGAGGTCATAATAGATGGTCATAATAGGAGGCAACACGCTGGAGACGGGTTTATTGAGGATGACATATCGATTTAAGAATTATTAAATTGTAATATTTGAACAATCGGAGTCATCACGCCGGAGACGGGTTTATTGAGGATGCCGTGTCGACGAGGCAATTTCAGGGGGAGGCTAATTGACACGGTCTCTGCAGACACTTCAGGGTCCTGCGTTGGTCTTCTCTGGGCACAGGTCCAGCATCTGATCTGGATACAGCCCGGATCCGGCTGACTGCAGTAAACCTCGGGATAAAACAGAGAGACTATTATTAGCGTAGATGCCATTCTTCTGATGATGTAACGAGTACATCAGGTGTTATGGGAAGTGTTCCTGGTTCCGGCTGACCTAGTTAATGCAGCCTAACAATCATTTCATTGAGAAAGTGTTTTATGTGTATGCCACAGAAGAGATGTGTTTTTAGTCTAGATTTAAACTGACAGAGTGTGTCTGCTTCCCGAACAATGCTAGGAAGACTGTTCCAGAGTTTAGGAGCTAAATAGGAAAAGGATCGACCGCCTGCAGTTGATTTGGATATTCTCGGTATTATCAACTGGCCAGAATTTAGAGATCGCAGTAGACGTGATGGAGTATAATATGTTAAGAGCTCGCTCAAGTATTGGGGAGCTAAACCATTTAGTGCTTTGTAAGTAATAAGTAAGATTTTAAAATGTATGCGATGTTTAATAGGTTGCCAGTGCAGTGTTGACAGAACTGGGCTAATATGGTCATACTTCCTGGTTCTAGTAAGAACTGGAGCTGCTGCGTTTTGGACCAGCTGGAGTTTGTTTATTAAGCGAGCAGGGCCACCACCCAGTAGAGCATTACAATAATCTAGCCTTGAGGTCATGAACGCATGAACTAACTGTTCAGCATTTTGCATTGAGAGCATGTGCCGTAATTTAGATATATTTTTAAGATGGTAGAATGCAATTTTACAGATGCTAGAAACGTGGCTTTCAAACGAAAGATTGGTATCAAAGAGCACACCCAGGTTCCTCACTGACGACGAAGACTTGACAGAGCAGCCATCAAGTGTTAGACAGTATTCTAGGTCACTACTTGTGGAGCTTTTTTGTCCAATAATTAAAAATTCAGTTTTTTCTGAATTGAGTTGCAGGAAATTACAGGTCATCCAATGTTTTATATCAGCTATGCATTCTGTTAATCTTGTGAATTGGTAAGTTTCGTCAGGGCGCAAAGAAATATAGAGCTGAGTATCGTCAGCATAACAATGAAAACTAACGCCATGATTCCTAATGATATCTCCCAGTGGTAGCATGTACAGGGTGAAGAGTAGCGGTCCTAGCACTGAGCCCTGTGGTACTCCATACTGAACTTGTGATCGGTGTGACATCTCTTCATTTACTGCTACAAACTGATAACGGTCACAAAGGTATGATTTAAACCATGACAAGGCAATTCCACTAATACCTACATAATTTTCGAGTCTATTCAAAAGAATGTTGTGGTCGATGGTATCAAATGCAGTGCTAAGATCGAGTAACACTAATAGAGATACAGCCACGATCGGATGATAAGAGTAAATCATTTGTAACTCTGATGAGAGCAGTCTCAGAGCTATGATACGGTGTAAATCCTGACTGGAAATCCTCACAGATACAATTTCTTTCTAAAAAGGAACATAATTGTGAAGACACTGCCTTTTCAAGTATTTTTGACAGAAAGGGTAGATTTGAGATTGGCCTATAATTGACTAATTCTGTAGGATCAAGTGGTTTAATAATAGCCAACTTAAATGTTTTCGGTACTTATCCTAAATGACAAAGATGAATTTATTCAAAGATGAGAAGAGGATTTATGACCTCTGGTAGCATCTCTTTTAATAGCCTAGTCGGTACAGGGTCAAGCATACATGTTGTTGATTTTGATGATTTAACGAGTTTAGCCAATTCTTCTTCTCCTATAGCAGTGAATGAGTGTAATTTGTCCTTAGTGATACTACAATGCTCTGTCTGATGTGATACTGTAGTAGACGGCTGCATGGTTAAAATTTTCTTCATAATATTATCAATCTTACATGTAAAGAAGTTCATAAAGTCATTACTGTTGTGCTGTTTACAAACATCAGAAGTTTAAGCTTTATTTTTGGTTAATTTAGCCACTGTATCTAATAAATACCTTGGGTTGTGTTTGTTTTCTTCCAAGAGAGTCGAGAAATAAGCAGATCTAGCAGTTTTTACGGCCTTTCTGTATGCGATCATGTGCTCTTTCCACGAATTACGAAAGACCTAGCCTGGATGCCAGACGAACCACAGAAAATTTTGCACAGGCAGTTCGGTCTGGACTTGATCCATAGAGAAGTAATTATGCCCGAACAGAAACTGTTCGGACCAATGAAATTGTCAGGGCGGGCTTTAGACGATGATGGACAGATGATAAACAGTAACGTAATCATCCACGTCATCAAAGCCACTTGGGTTGAATTTGTTCTAATCCTAAACGGAGAACTTGTTCGTATATGCATTCACCTTCACTATTTCTCTCAGAAATGATGATCATGTTGGTAAGTACTCTGTGTATCCTTAAATTCTTTTTTACAACACCGGCAAAGCTCATTTACACTCATCTTCTTCTTCTAACGTGACTTTTTCCAGCTTGCGTGCGGACAGGGTTGCCAAGTTTTTACAGCAAAAATCGCCCAACTGCTACTCAAAACTAGCTAAAAACAAGCCCAATAGCTTTCCGGGTGGGGGGGGGGTTCTCCGGGAAAAATGGCATTTGGGGGGTAAAATATGTGTTATTTTGGCACGGCTGCTAAATTTCGCATTCCTGGGTCTGTATATCACATAATTGGGGTCGCTTCAACCCGCGGACTTGGCAACACAGTGCAGTTGAGTTCTATTGACATTTGACAACTAACGTTATGCGTCGCTCCGTTGCTCTGATTGGTTGTAGGTCTATCCAATTGAGGTCTTTCCTGGTTCGGTTGAAACACGCCCCATAATCACAGCCCAACGGAGCAGTATCAGACTCAAATTCTGACTAGAATTGAGTATGACGATGTCAGGCTACGAAAGACCTCTAGTTTTGTTTTTTTCCAGCTGCGCTCCATTTTTCTGACTGCTGTTTTAAGGGCCCGGGTGTGCTCGTTGTACCATGGCGTTGGACTATTTTTATTTAATCTTCTTTAAGCGCAGGGGAGCAACTGTGTCTAAAGTACTGGAAAAGAGAGAGTAAATAGTTTCTGTTGCAATATCGAGTTCTTCTAAGCTATCTGGGATGCTGAGGAGATGATACTGATGAGGAAGATTATTTAAAAAGTAATCTTTTGTAGCGGCAGTGATTGTCCTGCCATATTTGAAGTGAGGGGGCGGCTTTGCAACTTTAGCTAAATTAAGTATACAAGATACTAAGTAATGATCTGAGATGTCATCGCTCTGCTGCAGAATTTCAACGGTATCAACATTTATTCCATGTGACAATATTAGGTCTACATTTACATTTACATATATGCATTTGGCAGACACTTTTATCCAAAGCAACTTACAGTGCACTTATTACAAGGACAATCCCCCTGGAGCAACGTGGAGTAAAGTGCCTTGTTTAAGGACACACTGGTGGTGACCGCTGGGAACCAACCAGCAACCTTCTGCATATCAGTTAAGTGGTTTAACCCACTGGACCACCACCTCTCCTAAAGTATGGTAAAGTAGGTCTAAAGTATGATTATGGCAATGAGTGGGTCCTGACACATGTTGCCTAACTCCAATAGAGTTTAGAATGTTTTTAAATGCCAATCCCAATGCGTCTTTTTTGTTGTCTACATGGATATTAAAATCACCAACAATTAGTACTTTATCTACGGCCAGTACTAACTCTGATAGAAAATCAGCAAATTCTTTGATAAAGTCTGTATTGTGCCCTGGTGTAGAGTCCTGCACGGGTCCATTTTTGGAGACCCGCCCCCGCCCGTACCCGCAAAGTTCAGCACCAAATCCGACCCGTCACCCGTGATAATATCAAAATGAAATCCGAACCCGCCCAGACCCGTTAATATTTGGCCCGTTACCCGATCCGTGCCCGCGATAAATCACACACACTAAATCATTCCAATTAAAGTGCTTTATTTTTTATCGTGCACCTCTCTCTCACAACATCACAACAGCGTCATGAATGGGCTATGAAACAGGCTAAAGTGCGCTTTGTTTTGCGCCATTCAAGTAGCCTACGAACCTAAATAGGCTATGGAACCCCATAACTATAGCCTACCTACACAAATAGACCTGTTAATGAAGAAAAGAAAGAAAACAAAACGAAAAAATTAAAACCTGAGCCTGTCGCTCACAAACAGTATATTATAGCCTAGGCTATAGCCTATAGGCTTTTGCCTATGCATTTACTTTCCATTAAGGTTACTGAACAGGAAAAGGATATCGTCCACAGTCCCAGGTTTAAGTTGCGTTCTCTTTTCTTGGATTACAAACCCAGCTGTGGAAAAGTCTCTCTCACTCGCAGCGCTTGATGCTGGGATGGATAGAACATTCCGCGCAATCATTGCCAGGTTGGGAAATGTTTTCGCATATGCTCCTTCCACCACAACAAAACATCGAAAGGATCCCCCTTGGGTGGCTTGAACTCGATGTATGCAGAGACCTCGTCCTCGGGCAGCACTGTGTCTTCGCTGGAGTCCTCTACGTCTGACAAACAATCAGCTGTTGAAACCAAACGAACTCTCTTCGCAGCTGGGGCCGCCGACATGCTGCGGCCTGGTAGCTGATGTTCGCATTTCTCCTCGAGTTCTATTTAAAAGAAATAGATACATGGATGTATATATTTCACTAAATGATTAATTTGCCCAATTAACAATAATTGATAATTATTAAAGACAAGCAATGGTGGAGGAAGTACTGAATCTCAGTAGGCTACTTAAGTAAAAGTACAAATAACCAGAGACATATTTACTTTAGACATATTTCGTTTAGTAATAAGTAGGCCTACACAATTAAAACCCTACTTAAGTAAAAAGTACCTGATTTAAAATGTACTTTAAGTATTATATTTGCATTACACTTTACACAGCATCGTGTGAAGTGAGTTCCATCGCGTCTCCACGGATGCTTTCAGTGTTTTTTGCAGACGATTCTGGAGATGTGACTGCTTAAAATAAGTCACAAGCGACTTAGCGGACTCAATGACACCAGATACCTCTTCGCCAAACAAATCGCCCTCAGCAGGTTTCCCAAGTGTGGTATGCAATACTGTGTTCAGGATATGTGCTGCGCAACTCTCGCAATCTCGTGGCTGTGCGGAGGACCGCAACAATGTTTGCACCTCTGTCAGTTACGTACACTAGTTTGGGAAAGAACTCATCCAGTCCAAATTTGCGGAGTGCTTGGACGATGGCTGGCCTGAGGTTGTCAGCTGTTTTCCATAAATTGCTGTCCCATTCAGCTGTGCAGAGCACTCGCTCCTGCAGTTCCCAATTGCTTTTAATGTAATGTATTGTCACACAGAGATATCCAATTTTTCGGAAATCATCCGTCCACAAATCCAGCGTCACAGCCCCGTTGCTCTCGGTCAATTGTTCCCTCTGCTCCGGAATTATGTCTTGTCTTTTATCCTCGGCATATTTAGTGATCCTACGGGAGACAGTAGTTGGATCGGGCAGAAGCTAACGCGCGTCCACAAGGCCAGCTCGTGCGCCAATGTCAATTAAACCCTGTGCCAGTTCCAAAAATCCATTGCCGTACACAGTCTCAAATGATCTAATGTCTCGGCACACAAATCGCACAGCCAATTGTGTTATCGCCTCTTTGTCTTCCCCTCTTGGAGGTTTGTAGCCTTTGGCAAAGTACCTGTCAATTGTCGCACTGGCAATCCCTGCTGTGCTCCTGCAAGTCTCGACATGCTTCCTAAGAGAAGACGTGCCCAGCTTACGGCTATCAAATGCCAAAACTTTATGGCATGTTTTGCAAGCCGCAAAGCCGCTTATGATGTTATTTTCCTGAGCTCTTATTACACCACACTTTCTCCACACATCCGATTTTGCCTTTAAAGACTCGTTGTCAACTATTTTATATTCTCCACTCGCCACCTTTACTTTTACTTCATCCATACTCCTGCAACGCTTGCTCCAACTAGGCTACGGGAAGCATCAACAAAAGTCTCACTGTCGCAGTGGTGGTGACGTGATGGGTCAAATGTCATATTGTTGTTGCGTATGTATAATGGTAATTTAGACATACAAATATTGCACATATTTTTCATCCGCTCTACTACCCGCCCGCAAGGAGTTAATTATCCGCCCGCATCCCCGCCCGTGAATTTTAGGAATGTCACAATCCACCCGTTTTAGCCACTTTTATGCGGGTACCCGCGGGTACCCGACCCGTTGCAGGACTCTGCCCTGGTGGCCTGTATACAGTAGCTAACACAAATGTTAAACGGGTTTTATCATGTACACTACATAACATTACATAAAGCACCAAAACTTCAAAGGAATTATATTTGAAACTAGACTTCAAGACGCCTTCAGACACCTTTCAGACGCGGCTCATGTTTATAACAATAATCTTTGGGGGTGGACTCATTTAAAGTAATGTCGTCGTCAGGTTTTAGCCAGGTTTCTGTCAAACACAGCACATCTAGATTATGATCTGTAATAATATCATTAACAATAAGCACTTTTGGGGAAAGGGATCTAATATTCAGCAACCCAAGCTTTATCAATTGTTCATCTGTATTATATCTGTTGTTTAATTGTTGGACATCAATTAAATTTTTACTGTTGAATGGTTTTGATGTTTTTTTGTATTTACTAATTCGGGGAACAGACACAGTCTCTGTATGATAATATCTAGGTGAAAGAGTCTCTATGTGCTGGGATTTATCTGACTCCGGTGACGTGAGACAGCTAGCAGATGGCCGGTTTAGCCAGTTTGTCTGCTTCCTGACCTGGGCCCTAGTGAGTCAAGGTTTAGCTCTAAGACTATGTGCCAAATTACTAGAGAGAAGAGCGGCACCACCCCACGAGGGATGGATGCCATCCTTCTTCAACAGGTCAGGTCTGGCCCAAAAACCTTTCCAATTGTCTATGAATCCTATGTTATTTTTCGGACACCACTTAGACAACCAGCCATTGAGTGATGATAGTCTGCTAACTATCTCATCACTCCTTTTAACAGGGAGCGGTCCAGAACAATAAACAGCCTCTGACATCATACTAGTGAGTTCACACACCTCTTTAATGTTAATTTTGGTGATCTCCGACTGGCGAAGTCGAACATCATTAGTGCCAACGTGAATAATAATCTTAGAGAATTTACGATTAGCTTTAGCCAGCACTTTTAAATTTGCTTTGATGTCAGGCGCTCTGGCTCCCGGTAAACAAGTGACTATGGTGGCCGGTGTCTCTATTTTAACGTTCCGTGTAATAGAATCACCAATGACTAGGGCACTTTCAACAGGATACTCAGTGGGTGCTTCACTGAGAGGGGAGAACTGTTTGATGTTCTAACCTGAACAGAAAAGCAGTTTTTTGGTCCGCGACTATGTCGTCTCACCGTTACCCAGTTTCCCTGCTGCGCGGGCCCTGCAGCCGGAACCGAAGAATGTACAGAGTTCACGAAGCTCTCCGCATCCAAATCAGTGTCTAAAGCTGTTACATCCTCACTACTCTCAGATAAAGTATGAATGCGTGTTTCTAATTTTGAAATCTTCTCTGTCAGCCTAACTATCTCCTTACATTTATCACATGTGAAGCCCTGTTCGCCAGCGGAGAAGCCTATACTAAACATGCAGCATGCGGTGCAAGTGACAATGACAGGAGAAGATGACATGGCTTACCGTTTGTTGATTATAATCCAACTTACCACAATTGTTTGCTGGACACTATTTACTAATCCAACTAATGAACTCAGAGAGCAGGAGACCTGGGTGCAGAGATGACAAGCTAACAGGCTAGCGAAATGCTAACGTGTGATGGTGATTTAGATTAAAAGCTAGCGATGTCAAATTTAACGTGATAGGCAATATTTAAACAATGTATGCTGATGAGTAAGTTATATTTAGCAGTAGAACAAAGAAAATATATCAAAATAGAGATTCAAATGCAAGCAAGGCTGTACAGAGCTACAAACAAGGCAGGAGGCAAACAGGAGACAGGAGCAATCGATGAGGAGCAATCGATCAGACCGAACAAAACAATTGTTCTAAGAACGTTTGTCTAATGTTCCCATTAAGTTATAAAAACGTTAGTTAAATGTTTGCTGAACAGTTTTTTTTTATGTTTCTTGGTTATGCATGCATTAAAGAAACATTCAATTATATCAAATCGTTAACATGGGAATGTTACTTTTAAATGTTCTCTGAGCATTCCGAAAACAACATTTGAGGAAAAATGGCTCCTTAAGCGATGTATAAATTATGCTTCGGTGCTTTTTGTGTGAGAACATTACTGTGACGAAGCAGCCGTAATAGTCACCACTGGACAAGCAACACTTGCACACACACACACACACCGCATTCACAGTCCATTTCCCCTGCCATTCTGCGCTCCGCGGGCCGACTAAACCATTGTGTAATGTTAATAGGGGTACCCGTGTTTATGTGTGGTAAAATTAAAATGTTAAATTTATTTTTGTAATGAGTATGTTTATTTGTGGGTTGTATGATGATATGTTGTTTATTACTGATAGACTGTGTATAAATGCGTGAAAATGTGAACTGGATGAGTTTATACATATGATATTTACCTGTTAAAGACTATATAACTTAAAACAAACTTTCGATTAACGTTACTGGAAGACTGTTTTGTTCATAACTTTGAGTAAACCTTACCAGAATGTTAACCAAAGTTCAGAGAATATTCCGTTACTGTAGCTTTTTATTGTATGGAAAGAGAACATCATAATTGACTTATTTTAATTAGGAATTAAAGCAAGATTGTACTCTTATTAACACCTACAGACTACTGTCACTAATAAACCTGTATGGATCTGGATCTCCATGAGAATGGGTCACCACTTTGTAAGCTCCACCCGTCAGCCCAACAACGGAATCCAATGGCGTGGTTTAAGGTGTTCTACATCTTTTCTGGCAATTCTGGATAAATCACTTTAATTTATTAAATTGTGGGTATCTAATTTTAATTCTGACTCCATGAATAATTGTAACATAAGTCCACTGGAGGCAAGGTTTCAGATCCCAGAAGCAGTTTATTTAACTCAAAACAATAAAGTAAACAATAACTTGATCTTGACTAATTTGCCAACAACCAAAAACATAAACTTGGACCAGACAAAGACTCACCACCAATGGGCTACAACATCATACATACCAAACAAAGACACAAGTCAAACATGAGGGCTTAAATACACAAGGACTAATGACTAGACATGGGACACCTGTGAACAATGCTTAAACAATTAACCAATGACAACATGACACAACAGCACATGAGGGCATGGAAATCACATGACAAACAAAGAAAACATGACAGAGAAAATGATAACCTAAGAACATGAAACAACACCAAAACACACTGTGACAATAATTTAATCTGACTCCATGTCACTTCGTTAAATTTGTTACATTTGTAACTTAACAGCTGATCATAAGAACAGTTGTGATTTAATTCAGATCATTGATTTTTCGTAGTATCTCCTATTTTCAAATGATTCGTTCCACCACGGGACCCGTTATTGCGTGTATATAGAGACGTGAGCTCACAGACACAAATTGGCCAGTTCTATTGGACAGAGGATTGACCACTCCTCATTGACCACTACTAAAATAATTAATTTAAATTGATACAGAATAAATCAATATTAACATTTATTTTGGCCAGGCAGAATAAAAAAGAAATCCATGGTACACAAATTATCAGCATGGGGGAGATAAGATTGGGCAGGTGGGGTCCTGTGTTCTCTTGTAGATCCCCTCTTCAGATGAGTGAGGTTTATTGTTTTATTGCAGGTTAGATTTCTTGAGTTCAGTCTTAGAAGCAATCCAATGGTATTCCCTGGTGGCTGTGGCCTCTTTCAGCAGGATAATGTGCCCTGCCTAGGGATGGGTTCCGAAAAAATTATAAGTATCGATAAGCTATCGGTTCTGCTGTCCGAAGTTAGGAAAATACACTTACTATTTATTATTGCTTTATAGACATTATCTTGCAAATTCTATATTTCCATCAAACAACAAAAGGCGAAGAGAAAGATTTGTACAGTCAAAACTATGCAAATATTTTACATTTGATTACTTTATTAAATGTCTTTTGTAGGCCATATCACTTACCCAAACAGTAATGTTAGTAGATTAAAGCATTGTATTTAATTTGTATAATTTGTATCAGTGTTTTATTGTATATTTATTGTATTTATTCAACCATTTCTTTGTACTTTGTTTCTTTGTTCTTGTTCTTATCTTATGCATATAAAAGACAAAAAAAATGTCTGTAAATGCACTGGTGCATTTAAAAATAGATGTTTTATATTTATTTTGTTCAAACATTGCTGTTTATTTTGATATAGATAATTTACATTTCAGATTATAAAGCAATGATAATTATGTTCTTAACTTTTCTTTTTATTATTAAAAAAGTATAACAAAAAGAACCGATAAGAATATCGTTAAAGTACCAGATCGATAAGCAGTATCAGTAAGAGTAGTAATACCGTTAAAACCTTAATGACACCCATCCCTAGCCCTGCCACAAAGCACAAATGCTTCAGGAATGGTTTGAGGAGCACAACAACGAGTTGACTTGACTTGGCCTCCAAATTCCCCAGATCTCAATCCAATCGAGCATCTGTGGGATGTGCTGAACAAACAAATCCGATCCATGGAGGCCCCACCTCACAAATTACAGGACTTAAAGGATCTGCTGCCAACATCTTGGTGCCAGATACCACAGCACACCTTCAGGGGTCTAGTGGAGTCCATGCCTCGACGGGTCAGGGGACCAACACAATATTAGGAAGGTGGTCATAATGTTATGTCTGATCAGTGTACATTTCAAAGTGAGATAATCACACAATTGCTCAGTTACACAGTAAAAAGATGAAAGAAAACTGTAAAATAAGGTGAAAAAAGTCCAATGTTTCCCCTTCAGAAGCACTGTAATGTTTTTAAGTCACATGTTTGATCTTCATGCTGATGGATTTCATACTGACAGCGTAATTCTTCCAAGATGACCAAACAACACCAATGGCATAATAAGTATCATCTTCTCCCCATAAATACACACCGTTGGGGTTTGTATAGTGACAGGCTGCGTACCAAAATGCCCCAAGATACAGTTTGGCACAGTTCTTCTCATGGGGGTCTTGGTCTTTGTCAAAGGTGGTGAACTTCATATCATTATGGCCAGATAAAGAGTCGCCTACAGAGAGGAAGAGCATCATTGATGACAATTACTGAACTGAAACGTGGCAAATGAATGTTCATGGGAATCAACAAAAATGTCCTACCTGCTCCTCCATCAGTGAACCCTGAAACATGCAGTTGATATCCAACACATTCACAATCCACAGAGAAGGACGAGTACAGAGCAAAACCTTTCCTTCCTTCAAAGTCCTCCAGATCCACTCTCAGCATGTACTTCCTGTTACGTGTCAGCTGGTACATGTTCTCCAGACCTGTTCACACACACACACACACACACACACACACACACACACACACACACACACACACACACACACACACACACACACACACACACACACACACATACACACACACACACACACACACACACACACACACACATGAAGAACATGTTCATCCAAACACATGATCATCCACACAAACGGACACACACTGTGAGATCTTACCCAGCCAGTATTCACTCTCCACATTCCCAAATCCTCTCTTGTACTGATTCCACCCCCGATAGAAATTCACACTGCCGTCTATTCTCCTCTGAATCACCTGTGATGGGTTTATATAGAATATATGATTCATAATGTGCACTGTAAAAAATCCAACTCACAAAAATTTTGACTAATGATAATGTTTTAGTTAACTGGACAATTAAATGCAAAAAAGTTGGCTTAACTGGTCAAAATAAGTTGGTTCAACAATTGTCGGACCAAACTAGTATTAACTGTAAATTCGATTTGTAAATGTAAGTTAACACGCATACAAGTTGCAACAAGTTAACAATGCATTCTGGTTGCATCATGCAAAACTCATCCATGGCTCCCAGAATGCATTGCGGTATGAAGCATGTCACCATTGTTGAGATTCATAGGCTGATTCTTGATGTCTGTGTGAGAAAATCTCACAGGAGGTCAAAGTGCCTAGTTTACAATTGATTTTAAACCTTAATCAGCTATTTTGATTAAACCATGTCTGATAAATTCTAGAATCACCATAAAAAAAGCTAAATGTATATGGCTCATATTAAACTCAGCCATAAAATCAGTGAATTAAGCCACTACACAATGATTATATTCTTATCATCAAGCAACTGACAGCATTGGATTTTGTTTTCTCTTGCTTTTCTTGCCAAACATAAAAAAGTCGTCAAACTGGCCAACTAAAGAAAACACTGATCACCATGATGGTGACTTAAAAAATAAAATAATAAACTATAAAAACTCAATCAGCTGAACAAAAGATCTTAAATTGGGAGACATGTGACCTTACTCGGTTAATTGAGTTAAGTGAACTACTTTGTTTGAAAGTTGAGTAATCTCAAAAAGCTGTTCAGCAAGTTGCCTTACAATTTTAAGTTGTGTTTAATGATCTAAAGTCACATTCCTACCGTCCATCCTCCATTGTCTTCATCTTTCCCATCTGAGACCATGTGACAGTAAACCCAGACAGGAGCGTTCCCTGCTGGATAGATGGAGTAAATCCCACTGAGCTTTTCTCCTGCTTTATAAAGGTCAGAACAGTCGACCGGCTTGTCAAGACCGCACTCACAGCCCAATAAAACAGGGAAAAGAGCCGCCAACAACAACAACAACAACATCTGCACAAGAGAGAGAATGAGTGAAATTAGTCTGAAATTAAGGTGAAAACAATCTCTAGGAATGCTACTGACAAAAAGGAAACGTATGAACTTACTGCACTCTTCTCAATCTGTCCTCAGTAGATCACAGCAGAGATCTGTTTGTTTCTTTAAAAAAATTAGAATAATTTACTCAGAAAATGTGTATAAAATAATATAAACCTTCTGAATGCCCAGACAAAGCTTAGGAGAACAAACCAGTAACTTACCGTTTGTGTTTTCCAGTTGTGGACGATACAATCTCTCCTTTAAATATCTGATGTTCAGACTCCTCCTCCGTGTCAAACCCCATTTGAAGCAATGTTGGTACAACTCTTTCTTTTTTGCAAATTCAGGGATAACCCAAAATGGGAAAGCATGGAAATTCCCAGTTCCTATTAATGATTTATAAAACATCAGCATGCACAGAACAATGTTCCTACATATACCGTTCACTTAATTACAAATACTCTTAAAATCATGGAGTCCACCTACAGAACATTAATATTTGTTTCTCAATATTTTTTTACCAGCTTTTCATAAATACCCGAACCACAATAACCCCAATAATAGATCACAGATTAACTGACTGAATCTGATCCAAACAGGCCTGTGGCCTAAAGAGGTCAGTTTTATTGGAAGGGTATTTACTCAACTTCTGTAGAATAAAGACCACCAAAACATTCAAACATGACACATCAAATCACTTTAATTCACACAGAATGTTGCACATGTTGCATATAATCATAGGAGAACTTAAGGTGATCAGAATCGTTCATTCTTACACACTTCACTTTTAATTTTCCAAATCACTTATTTGATCACAAGTTTTGAACATACTGTAATAAATCTCATTGAAACTCCAGCACTACGTCTGTCATAAAGTCTCTTACAACGATTTTAATAAAAGGGAATTACATTTTTATTACAAATAGACAAGGTCAAGTTCATAACTCTGTAAGGATTGGTTTTGCTGCTAAGGAAAAAGCTGAGATCCAAACCCCAACAATAGAACAAAAAAAGTCACTAATCTTGAGAGAAGATCTTACAGAAACTGTGGGACATCACCCTAATCACACATTTCCACCCCTCCCCATTTTGCCCTCCCTTTGCCCTGTTACAAGTCACCAAATGCAGATATACCAATGATGATGTATCTTGTAAATCTATTGTTTTATCCCTTTCATATTTGGTGTCCTTTTAAAGGTCTCGGTGCGATTGGTAAAATGGTCTCAGTTTCAGTGCAGTCATTGGGAGTATTAGAAAGATGGAAAACGAATGAGAATTCTTGTAACGTCGTTTGTTCGTATGGGAAGAAGGAGGCGGGAACCGGCGAACATTCAACAAGTTTAATAAAACAAATTAACACAAAATGAAAGTAAAAGCGGCAGCCCCTCACGGACGACTGCTGCACACACACATAACAAAACGTAAATAAAACACAACACAAAATCCCAGGCCTGGTCCTCTCTCGTCCTTCACTGGAGTCGCTCGTCCTTATATGCCTCCGTGCTCCCTCATGAGATGACTCGAGACCGGTGTGCCTCGCAGGTGACGTTCATCCTCAATCACGCACACCAATCTTGCTCGCTCCTCCCATGTCTCTCGCTCGTCCACCACGCCACATACCCCCAACACCCCTCGTAGGCTGGGGAGTACCCCGCGTCTACGCCTACTCCCCCCCGGGGAGCCCAATCTCTCTGCGTCCGGGGATATGGGCCAGCGAGACGAGAGAACGGGAGACGGAGACCCCCAGAGCGACCGGACGAGAGAGTGAAAAAAAACTTAGTCCGGCTCCCTGACACACTGCCGCTCGGCCCTCAGCCCGCCGAGAGGCTCTTCCTCACGGTGCCAGGCGATGGCACTGGACGCTCGGTGGACGGCTCGATCCTCCTCAGCCCCCTGGCGGCCGGCGGTGACTCCTCCTGTCGAGGGCAGCCGGCAGCGAGTCCCGCGCGCTCCGTGCTACTCCCCTACACGGCGGATGGATACAGGCTCCGGCCCATGGCGAACGCCGGTGACTCCTCCGCTCCCTCTAGGACGGCAGCCCCCCCACCTCGACCCAGGGGCACGGCAGCGAGATGTCCGTCCCGCCGGATCTTCACTCGCTCCAGCACCACCGCCTCGGGCAGCTCCTCGCGGTCTTCACCCATCCGCGCTGTCCGACCTCCTCAGCACCGCGATCCCCCTCAGCAGCGAGGGCTCTTCGACAGCATGTCTCTCCTTCCTCCCGGATTTCGGCACCAATGTAACGTGGTTAGCGTTGGAAGAAGAAGGCGGGAACCGGCGAACATTCAACAAGTTTAATAAAACACATTAACACAAAATGAAAGTAAAAGCGGCAGCCCCTCACGGACGACTGCCGCGCACACACATAACAAAACGTAAATAAAACACAACGCAAAATTCCAGGCCTGGTCCTCTCTCGTCCTTCACTGGAGTCGCTCGTCCTTATATGCCTCCGTGCTCCCTCATGAGATGACTCGAGACCGGTGTGCCTCGCAGGTGACGTTCATCCTCAATCACGCACACCGATCTCGCTCGCTCCTCCCATGTCTCTCGCTCGTCCACCTCGCCACAATTCTGTTCTCACTTTTGAGTGGTCTCTTCAAAGATATCTGATCCTCTCCCCCAAAACCAGGTGTTTGTGTTGCAAATATTTACAACCCTTTTATTCTAGTTGGAGTATATAAGGAAGGGTAACAGAGCTGCCATTTGGGAAACATTCTGCAGCCAGAACCCCCATGCAGTCTGTGTGAGGGTCTTTGAGACACTCACACACACTGCATGTATTGTGCCAGACATGATGACTCTTTGAAATTATTTTCATATTACTTTGGGATTGTGTTTTATGTTTTTACGCTGATCAGTTGTGTACCATGGATTCTTGCTTAATTATTTTCTTGTCTGGCCAAAATAAATGTTAATCTTGATTTATCTTGTATTATTCTGAAATCATTATTCTAGTATGGATCAATGTAGACTCCTTTATTACCGCAAAATCTAGTGTTATGATAGATCACACCGACGACGGCACTACTGAAGCATGTGCGCAGAGTGCGCGATAATCTGATTTCTGACTATCACTGTATTAGCAAGTTACTTTCATGTTTATTACTAAAATTACACTTTTTGTTAAGTAAGCATGTGCAACCACAAGCTGTTTTGGGGCCCTTTAGAAGTTTTGACATGCTCTGACATTTGTGTTTTTTTCAGTTGCTTATAAACATATTAATGGCAAAAGTGTAACTACACTGTATTCAGCACAAACTGGGCTACCATAATATGTGAGCAAAATGTATGTACATGCTTGTATTTTTGAGATATTTTTTTTTATTTTAAATTGTTTTAAAATTAAGTCCTCAAAACACACAATAGATATGTGTCCACAAGACTTTTGAATAATTGCATGGAGTTTTTGCTTTAAACTGATGTGAGAATCATTGAGCCTACTTATTCACATAAAACAATACACTGATTTAAAATTTGTAAGACAGTTTTTCTTCACAAAGCTTGCATGCGAGGAGACGTGATATCTAATGAATAATGCTGGAGATCACCTGAGAGGACAAAATAACATAATAGCATGCATAATGAGCTGCACAATGAATGAGCTTCAGTGTGACTGAGAGAGCAAAAAAAATGTATTCTTATTTAGTTGAAAATTGTACTTATCTAGTAAATACATCTTGATTTAAGAATGTTTAAATATTTAGACTAGAAACAAGACAAAAATTAGCATTTTTTCTTTTTCTTAAAAAAATCACTTTCTACAAAACAAAACTCGATATTAACTCGATAAAACAAACTTTGATATTAAATTAAAAAAATAATATTAGGCTATAATATTTAAACATCAATATGAAGAAAAATACGTTTGACTGGTAGGCTATTATATTTATAGCATCAGAGCAGACATTTGCAAATAAAAGATTTATTGATATGACACTAGGCTCTTTTACAATAATCACATTATAATCTGTCCAAAACAGGCCAAATAAATCTTGTCTAAACAGTCTTGCGTGTATGACATTTATTGTCTTTTTGTGTTTAATATTCATAGATGCTAACAGAAAAAACTTAACAGAATAAAGCCTACCTTACAATCAGCCCTGAATTAAGAAATGAACAGCTTTTCATGAGGAGAATTATAGCACAATGCCTCAAAACAATGTAGCTGAAGTAACGTTACAGCGCTTCACTAGATGTGTTTGTATGAGTTGATGCGGGGATCGTCAGTATTTGAATGTGAAAGAGCGTTTGCTTCTATGGGCGTGGCGCATTAGCGGGTAATGAAGTGGCTCACGAAAGTGGCTGACATCTATCCCTTTTCAACCAGATTACATAAACACATAATATTTGTTTTCGAATTTGGTTTACATTGTTTAAAACCTGACATTTCAACGTTTCTTTAGACATATGTCTCATGTTTGTGAGACAAGTATTCACTAAGCAAGAGGTCGTTTTCTGAAGACTATCTGAATGAACGTCTTTGCCAGAGGCTACAGATCGCGCATCATGTTTGTTTTCTTTATTTTGCAAAAAGCAAAACATTTTATTTTTATTGTGACTGTACACAAAAAAATAGAAACTTAACAGATTATAATTTTGTATAACACTTGCCTGAATTATTTAAGTCTCAAGTTATTTAGGTCTCTTTGGCACTGATAAGAAAAAAAGAGAGCAGATCGCGCCGGTGCGACCGCCGACTCGAGGGGGTTGAAGGTAAAATATCCACTCTGTATCCTCTGACTAATATCAGAGGTAACCATTTTGTGCTTGTGAACGCGAGGTCTGGACGCGTCTGTTCTGTGTGATATCGGGTCTCTTGATGAACGAATAAGAGAAAATAAGAGATACTTAGAAAAATCAATGATCTAAAGTAACTCACAACTAATCTTAAGATCAGCTGATAAACTCTAAACGCAATACACTTTATGGAGTCACATAAAATTGAAGTCAGATAAAATTATTCATGGAGTCAGATTTGAAATTAGATATCAATAAATTAAGAGAACTTCACCAAAATACTGAAAAGGCTTACACACAGAATTCCTTTGACCAAGCTGTTAGAATCCGTTTTTGGGCTAACGGATGAACCCCTACAACGCAGGCAGGAGTAGACACGGAGAGGGGGAAAAGAAACATGGGACAACCCGCAATACACCACATCAGTTTCATGTTCAATGCATCAAAAAGTGTTTTTACTTCAAAAAGTTTATATTTTAAAGCAGCATACCAACCTACACAGCATACAGTGAACAATTAGGGCATGTTTCTCCATTGACTATTTCCCAACATCCCTCTTTTATCCACCGCCCACCATACAATCAACGGTACATAAATACTTGAACTGATTAAAAACACTTCCCACTCCCAAGGCAGAGGAGACCCATCCATAGGAGGTGAGGAGCAGCACACGGCAAACAGAATCATCAGCTGGGGAGTGCACGTCCACGATGAGAAGGCAGCGCTTAATCACAAGTTCATTCACCCAGAGTCAATCCATCTTTCCCTGCGGAGAATAGCTCAGAATAGCATCAACGGAGAGGTGTTCTGAGAGGTATTGGTGACACTAAAGTCAATCCCCCCTCCCAATCTCCACTCTCTCACACAAAGTCAGTTACCTAACTACCTATTTTCATCGCCAAAATAAAGTCTGTTTGGAGTTTAAAACAGCTTGTCAAAGCGAACTGTATCAAGGACTGTCTGTTATCGGTTACCAAACCATCGATACGCAGGGACTGCCAACATCACACCATTTCTTCCTCCCAACTTTTGTGGAATTCAACCTCCATCGAGAGCCCTGAAACAGCAAGTCAAGTTGAAATTCCTCCAGAGTACCGGGCGTTCCAGGATGTCTTCAGTAAGCGGTTGGTAACCCATCTTCCACCTCATCGGCCATGGGATTGCGCCATCGACCTGCTGCCTGGGGCATCTCCACCTAAGGGTAAGGTCTACCCTTTGTCTATTTCTGAACAGAAGGTCACGGAGGGGTACATTAAGGAGGCTCTTAACTTCATCTGTCCATCTACATTGCCTGCCCCATCTAGCTTCTTCTTCGTGGCTAAGAAGTTATCCTCTTCCTCTGGTCCCTGCTGCATTGGAACAGCTCTGTGGGGCTCGCATCTTCTCCAAAATGGGCCTGCGGAACGCTTACAACTTCATCCTTATATGCAAGGGTGACGAATGGAAGACGGCATTCATCACCAGCTGATGCCATATGGCCTATCCAACTCACCCTCCGTATTCCAGGGGTACATGAATGAGGTGTTCCGGCAGTACCTCCAACGCTTCATCACTGTATACATCGATGATATCCTGATCTACTCCCGGAACCAGGCCGAACATCGCCAACATGTGACGCAGGTCCTCAAGAAGCTCAGAGAACAACACCTATACCTCAAGTTGGAGAAGTGCGAGTTCCACACTCCATCCGTTCAGTTCCTGGGGTACATCATCAACCAACATGGTATCCAAATGGACCAGAGGAAGGTGGACACCATCCACAACTGGCCCCAACCTGTCACCGTCAAGGAACTCCAACGTTTCCTGCGATTCGCCAACTTTTATCGCAGGTTCATCCAGAATAACAGTCTCCTCAGCTAACCTCTCACCTCCCTCCTCAGGAACCGTCCCAAGTCTCTGTCCTGGAATCCCTTAGCCACCAACACCTCAGGAATGCCTTCATGACCGCTCCAATCCTGGTTCATCCCAATCCAGAACTCCTATTCGTGGTCGAAGTCAATGTATCTACTACCGGGGTTGGAGCAGAAATATCCCAGTGCAGGGTGAGCCATGTGCCTTCTACTCCAAGAAGCTGTCCCCGGTGGAGCAGAACTACGACATCGGAAATCGTGAGTTACTCGCCATCAAGCTTGCCTTGGAGGAGCTTGCCATTGGCTGGAGTGACCACTTCGAGGTCATCACTGATCACCGGAACCTGGAGTACCTCTGAGAAGCCCTCAACTAGCTCGGTGGGCACTCTTCTTCACCTGGTTTGATTTCACTGTTACTTACCGACCCAGTACCAAGAAAGCGGAAGCTGACTCCAATCCTCCCAAATCATGGTGATTAGCCCTATCCAATAGTCCCTCAACGATCAACTCCTCCAGGCAACCCTCACCGAACCTGCTCCATACCATCTGTTATACATACCATCTGCCTGCTGTCTATCCTTCATGGACTCAGCACATACCTCTCCGGGCTCTGGAAACCTCTCCAGCGAACCCTCTCGCTCCTACAGGATCGCTACTGGTGGCCTAACATGACCCAGGATATCTCCCAATACATAAAGGTCACATCTGGGAGTTGACTTTATAACTGACCTTCCTCCATCTAACCATCACACATATCTTTGTCATCGTCGACCGGTTCTCTAAAGCCTGAAAGCTGATCCCTATCAAGGGCCTACCCACTGCATTCGAAGCTGCTGAACTCCTATTCAACCAAGTATTCCGCCATTATGGCTTGCCAGAGGACATTGTCTCCAACAGAGGTCATCAGTTAATCTCCCGAGTATGGAAGGCCTTCTTTTAACTCCTGGGCATCTCAGTGAGTCTATCATCCGAGTACCATCCACAGACCAACAGCCAGACTGAGAGCAAGATCCAGGACATCGGGAGGATCTCCGTCATACTGCCACCAGCACCAAGACGGCTGGAGCCGTTACCTCCCCTGGGCGGAGTATGCCCAGACCTCCTTACGGCAGACCACCACTGGGCTTACTCCAGTGCATCCTTGGCTATATACCTCCTCTTTTCTCCTGGTCCGGAGAACCGTCGGAGGTTCCAGCCGTCAAGAGGGTATGGGACTGAACACATGTGCATCTCCAGCGGGCAGTGCGAAGACACCAACGGCAGGCATATGTCCGAAGAACTGAAGCCACACAATACCAGCCAGGACAAAAGGTCTTGCTCCCCACCCGTGACATCCTTCTTCGCCTGCCCTGCCCTGCCGTAAGCTGAGTCTCTTTGATGTGTAACTTTTTTTTTATTTTCTTCTAAACTATACATTTATGCTTTTGGGAGATATTTTGTACTTTTTTTGTCTATTTATCACAAACTTACTCAACTACACCATTAGCTTCCATAAGAAGTATTAAATTTTTCTGAAAAAATAAAATAAAATACTTGTACTTAGTTGTTTCTGGATGTTGATTTAGGTGTCAGAGGCAGAATTCTGAAAACATGTAGGAATTAAATAGAAATAGTTTTTTTGACCATATATTTCCATAGAGATCCATTATTTTTTCTGGATGTGGCCAACTTCTCATATCACAAGTTTATTTTTTATATATTTTATACATATATTTATATTTGAAAGGTTAGAATTTGTTGTTGTTGTTTGAAGTGTCTGTAATGCCACATACATTTGCAAAAATATAACTAAAATGCCAGAGTCAGATTATATTCACAAATTATTTATTTTAATAAACCAAATGTAAAAATCACTAACTTTAGAATAAGTAAACTAATAGAAACAATAATGATAACAATAATGTGTTACATTTATATAGCACTTTTCTAGGAACTCAAAGTGTTTTACATGGGGTGTCTCCTCCACCCCCACCAATAAGCACAAATGAACAGGAGTTACGTGTTTGTGTATGCATGCAAAAGTGTGTGTGTGTTAGGCCTTTCCCCTTCAAATCTGCATTTGTGGCTGGTTTTGTTTGCCAAAGTCTATACAAATGCTGTCATTTTCAGTCACCTGTGTGTGTGTGTGTGTGTGTGTGTGTGTGTGTGTGTGTGTGTGTGTGTGTGTGTGTGTGTGTGTGTGTGTGTGTGTGTGTGTGTGTGTGTGTGTTTGTGTGTGTGAGCATGTTTATTCCACATTGCATTTGTGCTCTAGTACCAGGGGTCCGTTCTTCGTACCTCGCTTAATAATTCCGAGAGAATCATAATAACTGATCTCTGGCTAATTTGGTTCTTCATACGAGTTTTTGGATTGGATTAAAATATTTGGATTAAGTTGTCTGAGATTACTGTGCATTCTTGTGTTCCCTGGAGAGGGCAGATGTATCGATACTCGAAACCACGATCAGCAATGCAGCGATTGGCTGGCGACAAAACAGCAACGTTAAGACATCATATAATTTAAAAAGACACCTGGTGAAAAATTTGACGAATTTAAAAAAAAAACACCAAAAAAACCCCCATCAAATCTGAAATCTAAAGTACATTATGAGAGAGACCACATTTACACCCAAAATGATAATGAATCCAAACTACAAATCATAGCTATAAACTAAATCACGCAGATTCGGTCAGATTTACTGAACATGTAAAACACAGTTGTGTCTGGCACTGCATGTTTAACTTACAGCACTCACGCACAAGCCTTTTTATTTGCATCCAACATGTGTGTGTAAATTTCTTGTGTGACACAGAGGAGGAGTCTGAGAATCTGTCATATATAAAGAGTGTGTGTCAGACTGAACAACACAACACACAACACTAAAGGTGAGTTACTGTTTCATTCTTCATTCACCTCACAGAGCATTCAGACATCTATACAACTTTCAGAAAACAGACATTATATGAAAATGTGTTTATTATTTGAATCTAGATAAAGCCGATCTCTGCTGTGAGAGATTGAGAAGATGGCAGTAAGTTCATCAATACGTCTACATTCATACAGAGGGCTTCAGCTTTAGTGATGTTCATCTCTTTCTCTCTCTGTCTCGTGTAGCTGATGCTGTTTTTGGCGGTTCTTCTCTCTGTTGTTCTGGTCAGTGACTGTACATCCAGGCCATCCGACTGTTCTGACATCTACAACTCAGGAGAAACAGACAGTGGGATTTACTCCATCTATCCAGCAGGAGATGATCCTGTCTGGGTTTACTGTCAAATGATCAATAGAGGATGGACGGTACGAATGTGACTTTAAATCATAAAACACACATTAAAAATGTTTTTCTAATTATGAATCAATCCTATATTCTATATAAACCCATCACAGGTGAGTCAGAGGAAAATAGACGGCAATGTGAACTTCTATGACCCGTTGAAAGAGGGAGACAACGGAGGATGGACGGTACGAATGTGACTTTAAATCATAAAACACACATTAAAAATGTTTTTCTAATTATGAATCAATCCTATATTCTATATAAACCCATCACAGGTGAGTCAGAGGAAAATAGACGGCAATGTGAACTTCTATGACCCGTTGAAAGAGGGAGACAACGGAGGATGGACGGTATGAATGTGACTTTAGATCATTAAACACACATCAGAACACACATTATGAATCATATATTCTATATAAACCCATCACAGGTGATTCAGAGGAGAATGGACGGCAGTGTGAATTTCTATCGGGGGTGGAATCAGTACAAGAGAGGATTTGGGAATGTGCAGAGCGAATACTGGCTGGGTAAGATCTCACAGTGTGTGTCCGTTTGTGTGGATGATCATGTGTTTGGATGAACATGTTCTTCATGTGTGTGTGAACAGGGCTGGAGAACATGTACCAGCTGACACGTAACAGGACGTACATGCTGAGAGTGGATCTGGAGGACTTTGAAGGAAAGAAAGTTTTCGCTCAGTACTCGTCCTTCTCTGTGGGTCCTGAAAGTGATGGGTATAAACTGCAAGTTTCAGGGTTCAAGGATGGAGGAGCTGGTAGGACACTTTCATTTAAAAAAAATCACACTCAGTTGAGTAAATGTGCACCTGATGTCCTCAGTGATGCTCTTCCTCTCTGCAGGCGACTCTTTATCATCTCGCCATAATGGACAGAAGTTCTCCACCTTTGACAGAGATCAAGACACACATGTGAATAACTGTGCCATAGAGTATCTCGGGGCATTTTGGTACAAAAACTGTCACAGTACAAACCCCAACAGAGATGTTTGGTACAACTGGAAAAAGAATAAAGTTGTCGGTGTGAAATCCATCAGCATGAAGATCAGACGAGTGACTCAGAAAAAAATCCCGTCAAATTAAGGGTTTAATTTCCTCTGTTAACTGTGTAACTTAGTAAATCATGTAAGAATATACACTACCACTCAAAAGTTTTGAGCTGTAAGATTTTTAATGTTTTTAAAAGAAGTCTCTTCTGCTCACCAAGACTGCCTTTTTTTTTAATACAAAAAAAACAAACAGTAATATTGGGAAATATTATTCCAGTGTAAATCAGCTGTTCTCTATGTGAATATATAGTAAAGTGTAATTTATTCCTGTGATCAAAGCTGAACGTATCATCATTACTCCAGTCTTCAGTGTCACATGATCCTTTACTAATCATTCTCATATGAGAATTTGATGCTCAACTAACATTTATGATTATTATCAAAGTTGAAAACAGTTACTTTGATAAATAGAAAGTACAAAAGAACAATATTTATCTGAAATAGAAAGCTTTTGCAACATTGTACTACTGTTTTTTTGGAAAGAACTTAAATAAATTAATACATTTATTCAGCAAGGATGCATCAAATTGATCAAAAGTTACAGTAAAGACATTTATAATGTTACAAAAAATTATATAAAAATTATAATTAAATTATATTTAAAATAAATGCTGTTCTTTTGAACTTTCTATTCACCAAAAAATCCTGAAAAAGTCCTCAGATTTTTTATATACAGCAAATGTAAATGTATGTCCTGTTACACTTAATTTTCCTGGTTAAATAAACATTACTGTCACAGTTATGTTCTGTTTGTCCATGGACAAACTGTTGTCGTTCTGTTTCCTGATCACATGTTCCTTTGTTCCAGTTTTCCGCCACTCATCTGTCACCATGGTAACCCTCATTAGTTTAGTTCTGTTCAGCTGTGTCTTGTCTATTATTTTGTTTGTGCTCCCTATTTAAGTTCTGCTGTTTTCCTCAGTCTTTGTCCGATCTCCGTTGTGTATAGAGTGTTTTGCTACCTGCCTGTATTACTCACCTGAGAATCTTCGTCATTAAACATCCTCCGGAATTGTATTTGCCTGTCTTCGTCTTCCTGCCTGCAAACACTGTGACAGAAGATCGGACCAACCTGAAAATGGATGATAGGGCAAGAATTATTGTCCTGGCCCATGAGATCCAAAACCTTTTTTCTTTTATTCTAAGTTTTGCTGATGTGGCCATCCCCCCTGCTCTCGAGGACGAGACACTAAAGACTCTGTTCTGGATCGGGGCTAATTACCATCCCCCCGTGGACCTCCCAGACACCACGGGACTGAGCTGGAGAGAAGCGGTAATCCGGTGTCTGGAGAGCGTCGCGCCCCGTTCCAGGACACACCCTGTCTCCGTCCAGAGCCCAGTGACATCCCCTGTCTCCATCAAAAGCCCAGAGACGTATCCTGTCTCTGTCCAGAGCCTGGCCCACGGCCAGTGTCCAAAGAAGGCTCCAGCCCGCGACGAGTGTCAAGAGAGGGCTTCAGCCCGCAACGAGTGTCAAGAGAAGGCTCCAGCCCACGACAAGTGTCAAAAGAAGGCTCCAGCCTGCAACAAATGTCCAGTGAAGGTTTCAGCCCACAACGAAAGTCAAGAGAAAGCTCCAGCCCGTGATGAATGCCCAGGAAAGGCTTCAACCCATGACAAGTGTCCAGATAGGACTTCTTCCTCCGCAGTCCAGAGTTCATAGAGAACTTCTTCCGCCGCCATCCAGAGTGGACTTCTTCTCCTATTTAGTGTCAGTTGGGGACACTACGTTTTTCAACTAAATATCCAAATAAATCTAACTAGTAAACTAAATTAACCATATAAACTAAATTACTGATCTAATGCCCACATTGTCACTGTATGATAATTGAAATGAGCTAGATGAATTCGTCGTTTTCTCGGGAGCAGCTATACGGCTGAATAAAATTCTGTTGCATTATCTGGTATGTCTTTGTGTTTTGGGCTCCCGTTGAGCTCTGGAAGGCTCTAGGGCCACGAGACGTGCACTCCTGTCTACATCTGTCAGGGTTGGTGAAGGGAAAGGAGCGAGGACTCAGATGCAGATAGGTCTTTTAATGATAATAATAAAATAAAACAAGACAAAACAAAACTACCCCGAGGGGGAAAAACAAGACTTAACTTGAGCTTGGAGAGGTGGTGGTCCAGTGGGTTAAACCACTGAACTGATATGCAGAAGGTTGCTGGTTCGATCCCAGCGGTCACCACCAGTGTGTCCTTGTTGCTCCAGGGAGGTTGCTCCATGTTGCTCCAGGGAGATTGTCCCTGTAATAAGTGCACTGTAAGTCGCTTTGGATAAAAGCGTCTGCCAAATGCATAAATGTAAATGTAAATGTAGCTTGGCTTGGCGTAGGGAGCAGGGAAATACAAGGTACATTTGACGACGATTCCGCACAGGACTGCAAACACAAGGAGATTAAATAGGGAACAAACAAAAGAGGGTAACAAGGGAAGACAGGTGGGGCAAATGAACCAATAATCAGGAAACAAGTTGGGCGGGGTTAGACAATAGACATGAGAACATGGCACAAAGAAACACTTGACAAGACGTGCTCACACCAAACGTGACATGAACATGCAGCTAATGAGAACTCATCAGCTGCATGTTCAGACAAAACATGACAACATGAAAGCACGCAGCCAGTGAAAAACACCAGCCACGTGCTACACAACACAAGACAAAACATAACATGAGAGCACGCGGCCGATGTAAACACGAACCGCGTGCTACACAAACACACATTGACAGAAGAGCGCACGCTCACACGACAAGACAGAGCGCACGAGAATCTGTGCGCTCGTGACAGAACACAAACACGCGGAGCATAAATGTCCGAATCACAACACAAAACCGAAACCCAAACTAGACCGAAGTGCTGGGATCCGAACACCACGCCCCGCACACAAAACATACAAGGACAGAAGAGCACGCAGCTCGAGCATGCTCAAAAGCTGCGTGCTCACACAAGACAATACCAACAATACAGGAGTGTCAGGGCTCTGTCACAAACCAAGAGTAAACTAGACCGAAGTGACAGAACCCTGACAACGTCTTAGTGCCCCCTATCAGATTGTTGTACTTCACCATATGTGATAATCTTTCCTAGAAATCATGACAAAGTTTCAGAGAATTCAGATTCATTTTTATATGATTATTTTTTTATAATATTTTTTCTCCAATCTTCTCCAAACTCTGGATTCTGATAGAGGGCTTCGAGACATAGACAGGATCGCAAGTCTGGGGGCCCTAGTACCTTCCAGAGCCGAACAGGAGATGGAAACACAAAGACGTATCACGTCCCATTTATGTAGTGGCTGCCAAATAACTGGTCCACGGACACAGTGTTTGTAGATGATATTTCACATTTAATGTCAATTTTCATGGACGTCCCACTTACCAAATATGTAGTTGCCGCTAGATAACTGGCTCCTGGATACAGTGTTTATGGATGATATTTAACATTTAATATAAATTTTTACACATTAAAAGTTTTCAGCCTCCAGACCAGATACCTCTACCTCAAAGCTCTTTCACTGATACACAGACAGAGAGGGTTGTGAATGATCACAGGGCGGGGGATGGGCGGGTTTTCAGGAAGGGCCTAGAGTTTCATGCTTCAGGGCTGTGCGAGTGGGGCCCCTAGAGAGTCTTGACATCAAAATCTCGAGATGCCCTTCCATCTCTGAACGGGGGGCCGTCCATCATCGGATATACGCCCATACCGCCCTGGCGGGATCGCGGTCCCTCTTTTGACCTTTCGACCCCTGAAAGAGGCTGCAGGGCCACCAAACTTTTCTGCCCACCTCGTGGGGACCTGGCAAGAAGATAAACGCCGCACACTAGCTGATCAGCCCTTGAAAAGGTACTTTTTTCTGCACTTCCCGTTCCCCTATTAAATAACAGGCGAGTTGGATTTTCCCGCCAAGGTCCCGGCGGCCCCGGATTTTGCACTGCGGCTCACGGGGGCCCCCAGAGTGACATGCCGAAACCGCCGGACCCTAGTGCAAAGGCAAGATGTTTTCAGCCTCCAGACCAGATATCTCTACCTCAAGGCTCTTTCACTGTTACACAGAGAGGCCTGTGTCCAAACGTCCGCTATCCCGGAGGAATCAAGCTGCGGAGGTGAGGTAATCACGAAAGGTCATTTTGCGTGGTATATAACAGGCGAAAGAGATCCAAATCCACCCTACGGTCCCTTTGGGTGATTATTGGCCCATTGGACAATTAAACGCATGGGGTTTTTACCGCGAACCCACTATATGTACTTCCTCCAGAAACTAAGGAAAGCTCACCTGTCTCCCCACATTCTGCTGAACTTCTACAACTGCCCTATTGAAAACATTCTCGCAAACTGCATCACAGTGTGGTATGGCAACTGCACTGCCTCAGTCCAGAAGGCCCTCCAGCGGGTTGTGAAAACTGCTCAATAATAACTGGTGTTGGACTACCCTCTGTTAACCCCCTTGAGTTGGCGGTCGCGCCGGCGCGATCTGCTCTCTTTTTTTCTTATAAGTGCCAAAGAGACTCAAATAACTCGTTTTTTATCATTCAGGCAAGTGTTATACATCACTATAATCATTATAAAGTTTCAATTTTTTTTGTGTACAGTCACAATAAAAACAAAATGTTTTGCTTTTTGCAAAATAAAGAAAGCAAACATGATGCGCGATCTGCAGCCTGTCTCTCAAAGACATTCATTCAGATAGTCTTCAGAAAAGGACCTCTAGCTTAGTGAATACTTGTCTCACAAACATGAGACATATGTCTAAAGAAACGCTGAAATGTCAGGTTTTAAACAATGTAAACCTAATCGAAAACAAATATTCTGTTTATGTAATCTGGTTGAAAAGTGATAGATGTCAGTCACTCGCCAACCACTTCATTATCCGCTAATGCGACCACGCCCACGGATTGAACTCTTTTAGATTCAAATACTGACGATCCCCGCATCAACGCCCACACATCAACTCATACAAATACATCTGAAGCGCTGTAACGTTACTTCAGCTACATCGTTTAAACATTGAACAATAATCCTGGATTTATTCTCCTCATGAAAAGCTGTTAATTTCTAAGAGCAAAGGATCAGCGCCGCTGATTGTAAGGTCAGTTTATTCTGTTAGCATCTGTGAATATTAAATGCAAAAAGACTGTATAAATATAAATCCTGTTGCAACATTAAATGTCATACATGTAAGACTGTTTAGAAAATATTTATTTGGCTTGTTTTGGACAGATTATAACGTGTTTATTGTAAAAGAGCCTAGTGTCACATCAATAAAGATTTTATACTGTATATGGACTACATGTGCACGGACGGAGCGCCCGCCGGCTGCCAGTATGAACTGAAAACACAACAGATTGAAATAATAACACTTCTCTGTATAGAAATTTGACACAGACATATGAGAATCTATCAATATGTCTCCTCATCTGCACACTTTTGAACTAAAAGCCCTGAGGGATGTTGTTTTGCCGTTAGTCTTCATGACGAGCATAGAGGAGTTTTTTATGAATGAGATCAGCTGACGCTTGTATTACAATCAAAGGTACCGACGCGGTATTCATATTCATAACTCCTGACACATATTAACAAATTATGGTCACTATATGACTTTGAGAATAAAACAGAGGTCAAAAATGGAAGCTTGAGTCTTAGATCTTTTAAATGATATACAGTTTGTCAAGGTAATTACTTAGATCTGACAGTAATTTTGAGCTAATTTAAACAAAGAAACCAATTGGGCCACCCACCTATGCTCTAACGCCCCCAATTTCACAGTATGAAGATGTACTAGGGGATTGTTATCAGTTATCACTGTAACTTTAGCGCCCCACACGCAATCTTAAAATGATTTGACTCCACAATCCCTTAACTACATTCTACCATTAGCCTTAACAAGTATCGCTTCATAGGAGAGGAAGCAAAAATACAATAATCCCAAAAGAGAGAAATAAATCAATGCAAGTGCAAATGGGGATCCAAGACACACCACTAAATACTAAATCTCCCCAGTTTAAATGAGCTCTGACTCAGATCTCTGAATCTGTGACTGTAGTAACAAGCAAACAAACAAAACACACAATAGACAATGACTATAATAATGAAATCAAAATGGCGGACAGCCGTATGGCAAACCATGAAAAGTTTGGTTTCATTGAACTTGACATGTCCAGAGAAATGTAAGGAGACAAGTTTCAGCCAATAAAAGGTTCATCAGAAGAAAAGTTATAAGCATATATTTACCTGTTTGTTTTCCACTAGGCGGTGTCAACCTCAAACTTCTCAGGCACCTTTAGGGCACTGTGGCGATGACACATATAAACTTTCACAATGAGACGACCCAAAATGGCCGACGTGAAAATTAGATATTACTCAACTCTATATGTCACACAGAATCTAAAGAAACACATTTGTGATTTCTGGTCAAAATATTAATAAGTTATACATTAACCCTCATATGGTCCTCATTTCTACTTTACATACAGGGTCTGTTTGGAATGTATAACTTATTTTATTTTCTTCTAAACTATACATTTATGCTGTTTTGGGCTATGGTTTGTACTTTTTTTGTCTATTTACCACAAAATTACTCAACTATACCATTAGCTTCCATAAGAAATATTACATTTTTCTGAAAAACAAAAAAACAAATACTTTAATTAGGATGGTAACCCTTTATAATAACTACACGCTATGAAGCATTAGTTAAGCATTAGTAAATAATTAATTCATCATTTATAAAGCATTAATAGACATTACTAAGCAGTTTAGAAATACAGCTATAAATGCTTTATTCTTGATTTATAAGCATATCTATACTGTGTTTAATAATTGTATTTTTTTTATACTTTATAAATTATCAATTTATCATTTCTAAATTAAGTATTACATTATTTACAAACCAGTTATTTAGGAGTTGTCAGTGTTTCATCAGATCATTTAGAAGGGTAAGTAAATGATTAATAAACTATTTAAATATATATTTATACATCTTATTATTTAGACATATTGTAATAGTTACTCAGTGTGTTAATAAATGCTTTATTAACATTTATTCCTACTGTAATTCATGATTAATTCAGTTAGTTATAAAACATTTAGTAGTTGTCAGTAAACTATGTCTGTGAGCTCATCTAAAGTGAGGACTATTTATGCCTCGTAAAGCTTTTACAAAGGAGATTTAAAGACAGTTCTCTTCTGCACTGCTGTTCTCTGGTGTTGTTTTGACATTGCAAAATATCACAAAAATAGTTAACTGACAACTACTAAATGTTTTATAACTACCTGAATTAATCATGAATTACAGTAGGAATACATGTTAATAAAGTATTTATTAACACACTGAGCAACTATTACTATATGTCTAAATAATAAAATGTATAAATGTACATTTAGATAGTTTATTAATCATTTACTTACACTTTCTAAATGATCTGATGAACCACTGACAACTCCAAAATAACTGGTTTGTAAATAATGTAATACTTAATTTAGAAATGATAAATTGATAATTTATAAAGTATGGAAATACAATTATTAAACACATTATAGATATGCTTATAAATCAAGAATAAAGCATTTATAGCTGTATTTATAAACTGCCTATTAATGCCTATTAATGCTTTATAAATGATGAATTAACTATTTACTAATGCTTAACTAATGCTTCATAGCGTGTAGTTATTATAAAGTGTTACCCAGCACGGAGCACATGAATTCTGTTGGCATTCAAATACAGTGGTCATCATTAACTGAGCTTTGGCTTCTCGTGACTTCATCATGTGTGTGGCCCCTCAACTAAAGTGTTGACGACTTGGTCCTTTGAATCACTGATAAATGTGTTATTAATGATGGCATAATTGTGAAATTTCATGAATATGAACATGAAAGTTCAAGCCTTTACACACCGTTTTCTTAAGCTTTTTCATAGTTTAATGTGAGGTACAGATTTAAGTTGTTAAATTAGTTCACATAAACTCTTCCACCCTCCCTCCACTGCGGCTGTCAATCATACGATTGGTTACGACAGTCAACACGATGATGATTCAAGATTCCTATTGTTATTCTTGATCTATAGATAAAGTTCTATGGTTTTGCATGAAGGACTTTATCTTGCTGAAGTGTATTGCCGTTTCTAAATCCTGTTACTTTCTCCCGGGTGTCTGTTAGATCACAATGGAGTAGAGAGCACTATAATTGTTCTTCACATGCACAGTAACAAACATTTAAAACTGTTTACAGAAAAGGCTCAACAAAATATTGCATAAATAGGCTATATTAGGCCTACAGTACGCGAATCAATATCTATTCTATTTTTTTATTCTCTTTATTTGTATAGCACAATTTAATACAACACATGTTGCCAGAAGTGCTTCACAATCACAAACTAAAAACAACAACAGAATAAAAAATAAAAATAAACATACAAGTCATCTACAGGCAGACACACAATAGGACTCCTAACATAAAAGCCCACAGTTAGAATTCAACAGATGTGATTTTACCATGGCTTTGAACACGGGTAACGATTTAACAGATCTAATAGTGAGCGGAGATCGTTCCACAATTTAGGACCAGCTCGAGAAAATGCTCTATCCCCCCTAGATTTGTATTTTGTCCTTGTAATGCAGAGAAGATATTGACTTTCAGATCTCAAGGATCTAGGGGGAGAATAGATTGACACCATACTTGACAGATATAAAGGGCTAAATTGTGAACAGCCTTGAAAAAATATCTCTTCCCTTTGTGCTTCGAACACTGCGAAGTGCTGCCTCAGCGAGCTATGACTCGATGTTGCTTCAAGCACATCATTCTGCGCATGGGATGCGCATTAGCGCACACATTGTACCGCTCTATATTGAAGTCTTTCATATAACAATACTTTTGTGGAATGAAAGATTGTTATCCTTTCTTCTTGTCCTATCTATCATATGTTGCTGCCTCATTAAAAAGCTGCGCTATAAAATGTATTTTAATTTGATAGTATATATATATATATATATATATATATATATATATATATATATATTTACTTGTTTTTCATGAATGTAGCCTATTTTGTTTTACTAAGTTAGGAAAGTAATTAAAGGGATAGTTCACCCAAATATGAAAATTTGATGTTTTTCTGCTTACCCCCAAGGCACCCATAGATTCCTCATTAGTGCCTGCGAATGTCATCGCTCGAATGAGGAATCTACGTATATATATCTATTACCCGGCCGCTATTTTGACCTTACTCACAGGAAGTTATGGCGGTCTGGAGAGCTGATGACATTCGTCTGATATGAGGTGAAATAATAGCATAAATACCATTCAGTTTCTCACAGAAACTGATCGTTTCGTGTCTTAAGACATCAATGTGTCGCCACGAGCCGCAGGGTTTAATATGAAGTTGTCTGTGCATGTTTTTTTTACTCTAATAGAATTAGGGCCCATTCACATGCATTATACGACTGACAGACGGCAACGATTGGAGTAAAAAATCTTCATTTGTGTTCTACTGAAGAAACAAAGACACCTACATCTTGGATGCCCAGGGGGTAAGCAGAAAAACATAAAATTTTCGTTTTTGGGTGAACTATCCCTTTAAGTCAAGCCTGATTCCTTGCACAAAATAATTATCCAGGTATCTTCCACACAGTGAGACATTGTTTATTAGTTTATAAAGCATTTTTTTCAATTATTATTTTAACATTGGATCAGTACTCTGTATCAGCCAATACTGAATCCCAGATATTGTATCGGAGGCAAAAAAAAAAATCTCCTCAACCCCCACCAATAAACAGAAATGAACAAGAGTTACGTGTTTGTGTGTGCATGCAAAAGTGTTTGTGTGTGTTTGTGTTAGGTCTTTCCCCTTCAAATCTGCATTTTTGGCTGGTTTTGTTTGCCAAAATCTATACAAATGCTGTCATTTGAGGTCACACCTGTGTGTGTTTGTGTGTGTGTGTGAGCATGTTTATTCCACATTGCATTTGTGCTCTAGTACCAGGGGTCCGTTCTTCATACCTCGCTTAATACATCTGAGATAATCATTATAACTGATCTCTGGCTAATTTGTTTCTTCATATGAATTTGCTGATTGGATTAAAATATCTGGATTAAGTTGTCTGAGATTACTGTGCATTCTTGTGTTCCCTGGAGAGGGCAGATGTTTCTATACTCGAAACCACGATCAGCAATGCAGTGATTGGCTGGCGGCAAGACAGCAACGTAATGACATCATATAATTAAAAAAGACACATGGTGAAAAATTTGATGAATTAAAAACAAAACGAAACAAAAAAACACAAATTTATGGACCTTATAAGGAAACAACCAAAACAACATAAAACTTATAATAGATAAATGAAATGTGCAGTGTTCGTCCAGGAGGCATCCAAAACAGATGCCTGAGCCACCTCAGCAGGCTCCTCTTGATGAGGAGGAGCAACGGCTCTACTCTGAGCTCCTCCCGAGTGACCGAGCTTCTCACCCTATCTCTAAGGGAGCGTCCAGCCACCCTACGGGGAAAGCTCATTTCAGCCGCCTGTATCCAGGATCTTGTTCTTTCGGTCATGACCCACAGCTCATGACCATAGGTGAGAGTAGGAACGTAGATTGACCGGTAAATCGAGAGCTTCGCCTTACGGCTTAGCTCTTTCTTCAACGCGACAGACCGGTACATCGACCGCATTACTGCAGAAGCTGCACCGATCCGTCTGTCAATATCCCGCTCCATCCTTCCCTCACTAAAGAACAAGATCCCAAGATACTTAAACTCCACTTGAGGCAGGAACTCGAGGCAGGACTTGGAGGTGCTTATTCTCATCCCAGCTGTTTCACACTCGACTGCAAACCGTCCCAGTGCATGCTGAAGGTCCTGGGCTGAAGAAGCAAACACGACAACATCATCTGCAAAAAGCAGAGACGAAATCACATGGTCCCCAAACTGGACACTCTCTGGCCCCTGGCTGCACCTAGAAATTCTGTCCATAAAAATTATGAACAGAAGCGGTGACAAAGGGCAGCCCTGCCAGAGTCCAACATGCACCGGGAACAAGTCTGACTTACTGCCAGCAATGCAGGGGGCCCTGGACCCCATACTCCCAGAGCACCCTGCACAGGACGCTGAGAGGGACACAAATGTCTTCTCCAAATGCACAAAGCACATGTGGATTGGTTGGGCAAACTCCCATGAACCCTCCAGCACCCTGGAGAGGGTATAGAGCTGGTTCAGTGTTCCACGAACACTGGGACGAAAACCACACTGTTTGTTTTTCGGACAAAATCCGAGGTTCCACTATCGGCCGAATTCTCCTCTCCAGTACCCTGGCATAGCCTTTTCCGGGGAGGCTGAGAAGTGTGATCCCACTATAGTTGGAACATACTCTCCGGTCCCCCTTCTTGAAAAGAGGGACCACCACCCCGGTCTGCCAGTCCAAAGGTACTGTCCCCAACCGCCACGCAATGGTGCAGAGGAGTGTCAGCCAAGACAGCCCCACAACATCCAGAGACTTGAGGTACTCAGGGCGGATCTCATCCACCCCCGGTGCCTTGCCACCGAGGAACCGTTTAACTACCACTATGACTTCAGCTTGAGTGATGGACAAGTCCGCCTCCGAGCCTCAATGGAAGATGCGAAGCCTCAATGGAAGCCTCAATCTGCTTCCTCAATGGAAGATGCGTCGGAGGGATTGAGGAGATCCTCTAAGTATTCTTTCCACCCTCTGACGATATCCCCAGTTGAGGTCAACAGCTGCCCATCTTCACTGTAAACAGTGTTGGTAGGGCACTACTTCCCCCTCCTGAGGCGTCGAACAGTTTGCCAGAATGTCTTCAAGGCCAACCGATAGTCTTTCTCCATGGCCTCACCGAACTCCTCTTAGGCCCGATTTTTTTGCCTCCACAACTACCCGGGCTGCAGTCTGTTTGGCCAACCGGTACCTGTCAGCTGCCTCAGGAGCCTCACAAGCCAGCCAGGCCCAATAGGACTCCACCACCAGGTTCGAGGATTGCCGCCTCGACAGGCACCGGAGACCTTACGGCCACAGCTCCGAGCGGCTGTGTTGACAATGGAGGTGGAGAACATGGTCCATTCGGACTCAATATCTCCAGACTCCCTCGGGATCTGGTCGAAGCTCTGCCGGAGGTGGGAGTTGAAGATCTCTCTGACAGGGGTCTCGGCCAAATGTTCCCAACAGAGCCTCACAGTATGTTTGGGTCTGCCGAGCCGGTCCAGCTTCCTCCCCCGCCATCGGATCCAACTCACCACCAGGTGGTGATCAGTTGACACCTCCGCCCCTCTCTTGTCCAAGACAGATGAGACGACCATAAATTCGATCATCAATCTCCGGTCTAGGGTGCCTTGGTGCCACGTGCACTGATGGACACCCTTATGCTTGAACATGTTGTTCACAACGTGGGCTCACCACCTGCAGGAGGGATCGTAAGGGGTCGGTGCATAGTGGATTGCGCAGCAGTCGAGGTCGAGAGCCCCGGCGACCCGATCTCTGGACACGGAAACTGGCTCTAGGGATTAGCGATTCATCTAATTTTTTATTCAACCCCAGGACCCCAGGCCTTAATTTTTGTGAGAAAATGTTCAGATTAATGCCTTATTTTTTGTTTTAATTTAAAAATTAAAAACAAAAAAAATTACATCTTTCCCATTCATTTTCAATGTGACTCTGTGTGGGACTTTTTTACATACCCTCAGAACAACCAAATCACGCCCAGTTTATGTCTGTTTTAGATAAAATCTGCAAGCAGCAAATCTGAAATTTAAAGTACCTTATGAGAGAGACCACATTTACAAACTAAATGATAATTAATCATGATAGAATGAATCCAAACTACAAATCATAGCTATAAACTAAATCACCCAGATTCGGTCAGATTTACTGAACATGTAAAACACAGTTGTGTCTGTCACTGCATGTTTAACTCACATCACAGATGCACAAGCCTTTTTTATTTGCATCCAAAATGTGTGTGTAAATTTCTTGTGTGACACAGAGGAGGAGTCTGAGAATCTGTCATATATAAAGAGTGTGTGTCAGACTGAACAACACAACACACAACACTAAAGGTGAGTTACTGTTTCATTCTTCATTTACCTCACAGAGCATTCAGACATCTATACAACTTTCAGAAAACAGACATTATATGAAAATGTGTTTATTATTTGAATCTAGATAAAGCCGATCTCTGCTGTGAGAGACTGAGAAGATGGCAGTAAGTTCATCAATACGTCTACATTCATACAGAGGGCTTCAGCTTTAGTGATGTTCATCTCTTTCTCTCTCTGTCTCGTGTAGTTGATGCTGTTTTTGGCGGTTCTTCTCTCTGTTGTTCTGGTCAGTGACTGTACATCCAGGCCATCCGACTGTTCGGACATCTACAACTCAGGAGGAACAGACAGTGGGATTTACTCCATCTATCCAGCAGGAGACGTTCCTGTCTGGGTTTACTGTCACATGATCAACAGAGGATGGACGGTACAAATGCAACTTTAAATCATCAAACACACATTAAAAATGTTTTTCTAATTATGAATCAATCCTATATTCTATATAAACCCATCACAGATGAGTCAGAGGAAAATAGACGGCAATGTGAATTTCTATGACCTGATGAAAGTTGAAGACAACGGAGGATGGACGGTAGGAATGTGACTTTAGATTATTAAACACACATCAGAACACACATTATGAATCATATATTCTATATAAACCCATCACAGGTGATTCAGAGGAGAATGGACGGCAGTGTGAATTTCTATCGGGGGTGGAATCAGTACAAGAGAGGATTTGGGAATATGCAGAGTGAATACTGGCTGGGTAAGATCTCACAGTGTGTGTCCGTTTGTGTGGATGATCATGTGTTTGGCTCAGTGTTAATTTTGTTACCTATTTTTAATTTAGTCTTAGTCTTGTGCCAAATGTCCTTGTTAGTTTTAGTCATATTTAGTCATTCACATACCTTTTTTTGTTAGTTTTAGTCGACTAAAAGTCTAGTCATTTTAGTCTAGTTTTAGTCAAAGGAAAACTCAATATATTGTGTGGCAAAATAATGTATATATAATCAATATATTGTTGCATAAAATACATATAACCTGCATAATGTATGTGCCACAACACCACAGCTAACTGGATGATTTACAGCATAGATGCCTAAAATCAGCATTAGCTTATGAGACGATGGGCACAAATATCGATTTCGATTTTTATGAATTCATAGGTATATAGCCTACTGAACATAAGGAAAAATAAGTTTGCCTTTTAGCACTATGTTAAACGTTTTAGGGGGTTAAATTATATTTGCTTGCATTCATTACTATTCACTATTATTAACATTTTAAAATTTCCCAAATAAGTAAGCAGTTATGATCTGCAATACTTTTTTGAGCAACTAGACAACATGTATATTGACTAAAGAGCCATACAGGCACCAGTAATGAAATTACAAATGAAAAATTATTTTTTCCATCCACAAAATAACTCTAATTTGCCTCTTTGCATTGGAATTCTCCATTTTAACCTTAATTACTACACTAATTATAATATAAATAATACAAATATTAGAATACAAATGTTTTAAGTGGTCATTAATGGACCATACCTATGGCACAAATAGTATTTAGTACCAAAAGATCTCCTCAAAATATTAATAAATATTATTGAACTAAAATATAGGCTATTTGTTTAAAAAAGGTGTATGGCCACATTTGACCACCAATGAGTATAAGAGTGACCAATTAGTAAGGAATACCTGAGGGCTAAATACAATAAAAAACATTAACATTAATGTAAACAATTTTGCATCTCCACCACTCTCCATAATATAATGATCATCAATGAATCAATGCACACTGTGCTGTACTGTTTACAAAAACTTGCTGCAAACACCTGTAAAGTGAAGCTGTTGTGCATTCAAATGTATTGACCATTGACACAGCGCTAGAAGTATTGAGCGCTCCGGGAACCACGTGAATTCTTTCAGAATATTTAAACAGCTGAATATTCTTTCTCATGATGAAAAAGTAGAGACGATTGTAGACGAAAATGAAGAGAGATTTTATCTTAGTTTTTATTTTATGCAAAACATTTTAGTCTCTTCCTTTTTCGTCAACAATAATGCATGTTAATTTAGTCTAGTCAGCGTTTTTGGACATTGGTGCAGATTCGTCATCACCTCGTCTTCGTCATGGAAAAAAAGGTTGTTGACGAACATATTTAGTCTCGTCTCGTCTGACGAAATTAACACTAGTTTGGATGAACATGTTCTTCATGTGTGTGTGAACAGGGCTGGAGAACATGTACCAGCTGACACGTAACAGGAAGTACATGCTGAGAGTGGATCTGGAGGACTTCACTGGAAGGAAAGGTTTTGCTCAGTACTCGTCCTTCTCTGTGGGTCCTGAAAGTGGCGGGTATAAACTGCAAGTTTCAGGTTTCAAGAATGGAGGAGCAGGTACGACACTTTAATTCACATAAAAATAACAAATCACACTCAGTTGAGTAAATGTGCACCTGATGTCCTCAGTGATGCTCTTCCTCTCTACAGGCAACTCTCTGTCCTACCATAATGGTATGAAGTTCTCCACCTTTGACAAAGACCAAGACACCTGGGAGAAGAACTGTGCCAAAGAGTGTCTCGGGGCATTTTGGTACAAAAACTGTCATTACGCAAACCCTAATGGTGTGTATTTATGGGGAGAAGATGATACTCATGAGGCCATTGGAAATGTTTGGTACACCTGGAAAATGAGTAAAGTTTTTGGTCTGAAATCCATCAGCATGAAGATCAGACGTGTGTCTTAGACCTTTGAAGAAACAATACAGGGTTTCACAGAAACAAACAATAAAATAATACAATTAAGGGTTTACTTTCCTCTGTTAACTGTGTAACTTAGTAAATCGTGTAAGAATATACACTGGCATTCAAAAGTTTTTGATCTGTAAGATTTGTAATGTTTTTAAATAAGTCTCTTCTTCTCACCAAGGCTGCATTTATTTTATTAAAAATACAACAACAAAAAGAGTAATATTGTGAAATATTATTAAAATGTAAAATAACTGTTTTCTATGTGAATGTGTAGTAAAGTGTAATTTATTCCTGTGATCAAAGCTGAATTTATCATCATTAGGCAAGGCAAGTTTATTTATATAGCACATTTTATACACAATGGTATTTCAAAGTGCTTTACATAGAAAATGAATTAACATATGCATAAGAAATAATTGTACCATATGTAAGAATTAAAAATAAAAACAAGGATAATTAAAACCATCTGAGATGGAAGAGATGGAGCAGGTTCACAATGTCTCCTCGATCTTACAAGTCGGTCCAGGACGGGCTCCAGTGGTGGACGTTACTATGCCCCGCAGGGCCTCCCCTTTCTTGAGTCCGCTTCTTAGCACTGTCTGCTACTGTTTTACCTATGCCTTTAGCACATAACAACGCTATCAGCGACTTCTTATACCATTAACCCTTAGTATAAATATGCCTCACTCTTCACAAGCGGAATGAAGCGAAGCACACTGCTCTCCTTTTCCAAACTCCTCCAGTCAGACAGCCCTAACCAAAAATAATAATCAACAGATGCATAAGAAATAGAGATATACAGTTGTAAAGAGAATTAAAAAGAATAAAATGATATATAGATACTAAAACAGTTATAAAAAGAATAAAAATACGATACAAAGATAAGATAAGGTGCAATCAGTCGGGCGTACAGTGGCACAGAGCTCATTCAGTAAATGCAGATGTGTTTTGAGTCTGGATTTGAAAGTGGCTACTGTTGGAGCACATCTGATCTGTTCAGGAAGCTGGTTCAGCTGCGGCTGGCATAATAGCTAAAAGCAGACTCTCCTTGCTTTGAGTGAACCCTTGGTATTTCTAACTGACTTGATCCTGATGATCTGAGCGATCTGTTGGGTTTGTACTTAATCAGCATGTCTGCAATGTATTGAGTTCCTAGGCCATTAAGTGATTTATATACCAGTAATAGCACTTTAAATTCGATCCTAAATGTGACTGGAAGCCAGTATAAAGACCTGAGGACTGGTGTGATACGGTCATATGTTCTGGTTCTGCTGGTTCTGTGTGAGCTGCAGCTGTCTAATGGTCTTTTTGGGAAGGCCGGTGAGAAGACCATTACAATAGTCCACCCTACTGGTGATAAAAGCATGAACAAGTTTCTCTAAGTCTTGTCTGGAAACAAAGCTTCTAATTCTTGCAATATTTTTCAGATGATAGTAGGCTGATTTAGTTATTGCTTCGACATGACAACTGAAACTCTTACACTTACATTAGATTAGATTAGATTAGATTCAACTTTATTGTCATTACACAAGTACAAGTACAAGGCAACGAAATGCAGTTTAGTTCTAACCAGAAGTGAAATAGCAGCAAGTGCAGGATATACAGTGGTTGCGTAAGTGCAGGACATGGAAATGTACTGAATATATATAGATATGTATAAATAGAGAGATGGTTATTACTATAAACAGAACTGAATTTACAGGTGAATATGTACAGTGAATAAATATACAGATGGCTATTACTATAAACAGCATTTACAGGTGATTATGTACTATGAATATAAAATACAGATGGCTATTACTTTAAACAGAATTTTACAGATAGAGGTATACAATAATATGTTAGGCTAATATGAGGAATATAGCAGTGGATTAAGGTAGTGCAATAAATTATGGACAGAGCTATCCGAAAAAAAGTGTAAAAGTTCAGTGGAAAGTGGTTGCATATTACAGTTAGAAGTACGGTGCAAAATGGAAATGTAAACATTTGGTACTATAAATACAGTCGGCAGTGCAAATGAGCATAATCCAGTTAAGATATGGTGGGGCAAAATGCATAAGTAAACAGTTGTTATTGTAATAAACAGTCGGTAGTGCAAATAACAAAGTGAAGGCAGATGTGAGGTAGGAGAGTTAGCAGTTAATGAGGGAAGTGGATCAACGGTGGTTAGAGTTCAGTAAAGAGACAGCTCTGGGGAAAAAACTGTTCTTAAGTCTGCTGGTCCTGGTCCGGAGGATCCTGAAACGCCTGCCGGAGGGCAGGAGAGAAAACAGTCTGTGGGCTGGGTGAGAGGAGTCTTTGAGGATGCTGCGAGCTCGATGCAGACAGCGTTTCCTCTGGATGTGCTCGATGGCAGGTAGTGGAGTCCCTGTGATGCGCTGGGCAGTTTTCACCACCCGCTGCAGTGCCTTGCGCTCCGCAACAGAGCAGCTCCCATACCATACTGCCACACAGTTGGTCAGGATGCTTTCTATTGCGCAGTGGTAGAAGTTCACCAGGATAGCCGATACATAGACATACACAAACATTTACATAGAGAGTCAATGGGGCTGTAGTCATTAGGTGAAAGGGCTCAGTAGATCTGGGTGTCGTCAGGATAGCTGTGGTAAGCAATTTTGTTATTTTTCATTATTTGGCTGAGTGGCAGCATATACAGGTCAAATAGGAGTGGTGCAAGAATTGACCCTTGTGGGACTCCGCATGTCATGGATGTCCACTCAGACTTATGGTCACCTATACTCACATAATAACCTCTCCCTTCTAAGTATGACCTGAACAATTTGAGGACCATCCCAGAAAGCCTGATCCAGTTTTCCAGCCTGTTCTGAAGTATGTTGTGGTCAACAGTGTCGAATGCAGCACTGAGGTCCAGTAGTACCAGCACTGATAATTTACCTGTATCTGTATGGAGGTGAATATAATTTATTATCTTTATGAGCGCTGTGCCTGTGCTGTGATGCGGTCGGAAACCAGATTGAAAATAGTCAAAGTATCCGTTTGAGCTCAATAATTTGTTCAGCTGACTGAAAACAACTTTCTCAACGATCTTGCCTATGAAGGGGAGATTTGAGATTGGTCTGTAGTTGCTCAGTATGGTGTTATCCAGGTTTCTCTTTTTCAACAGAGGCTTAACAACTGCGGTTTTAAGGGACTTTGGAAACGTCCCAGAAATAAGTGAGGCATTTACCACTTCTAGGAGATCTGCTTCTAAACAGTTAAACACACCTTTAAAAAAAGGAATGTGGAGTGTGTCAAGGGCGCAGGTTGATGTTTTAAGGTGCTGTACTGTTTTTTTCAAAAGTTTTACCATCAATTGCTTCGAAAAAAGATATAGTGACTTTCTGAGGTTGTGGTCTGATCTGACTGACCCCTGCACAACTCAAGGATGTGCTGATCGCATTTCATACTTTGGACTGCTGTTGAGTTTCTCCAAGGTGCTTTTTGTCTGCCACTCTTTTTTCTGACTTTCACAGGAGCAATATCATCAATTACATTCTTAACTTTTGAGTTAAAAGAGTCAAGGAGAAAATCAACAGAGTCTGCAGATATGCTTGGTGTTAAAGATATAGCCTTCATAAACAGCACAGTAGTGTTCTCATTTAAGCATCTCTTTTTGACAGAGACAGATCTAGCTTCAATGGCAGGAGAGATCAATATATCAAAGAAAATACAGAAATGATCAGACAGTGCCACATCCTTAATAACTATCGATGAAATGTTTAGACCCTTACTGATGAGTAAATCTAGAGTGTGTCCACGATCATGTGTGGGACCATGTACATGCTGAGATCAAAAGATAAAAAGTATTTAAAACAGTTATGATTTCTTTTGTCATACTGATTTCTGCATTATCTACGTGAATATTGAAATCCCCAGCAATAGCAAAACAGTCATACTCAGAGGAGATTGCTGATAACAGCTCTGTAAAGTCCTCAACAAAGGCTGGAGAGTATTTTGGAGGCCTGTAAATAATAAGTAGAATGCGTGGAGCACCTTTTAACACAATACCCAGGTATTCAAAAGACAAGTAATCACCAAATGATACTTGCATACATTGATAGACATCTTTAAAAGAGCAGCAACAACTCCATCTCTCCTAACCGCTCTGCAGACACTCATAAAAGTAAAGTTAGGAGGAGCTGTTTCATTGAGGACTGTTGCACTGCAGTTTTCTTCTAGCCACATTTCATTTAGAAGCAAAAAATCTAGGTTGTTTGTAGTTATTAAATTGTTGACTAGAAATTATTTGTTCTTAAGTGAACGGATGTTTAAAAGTGTTAACTTAACAGTTAGCCTTAGACTTTCTATCACGTAATAGAACAGAAATAGAGACAGGCACACTGGGTTCCCGCTTGTTCTGTAAAAGTTATTGTTATCATAGCATGGACCCGACACACATCACTGAGAGCTGGTATCAGTTGTTTTTGTTTCACCTTCAACAGATAGGCATTGTGACCGGAGAAATCTCACAGGAGGAGGAGGGGGAGGGCGAGCTGGGCCCACAGGCTTTGGTGGTTGTGGGGTTTGACGCTTTTTGGTTGCTATCTGGGGGCTCGCAGTGATCGAGTGTGATAGTCTGGTTCCAGCAAACACCAGTTCCTCCATTTTCTCTGAGAAGCTCAGAAGTGGGGATGCTGGAGAGAGGAATAACATGTCTGGTGATGGGGGCTGTTACTCTGGTGTTACTTGAGGCTGTAGTATGTTCTCCTGGCTTCCTTGATTGTTTTCCAGAAAGTCATCCTTGGGTGCTGAAAGCAGTCACAGTCCATCTGTAGTGAGCTCTGTGGGCAGGGCTCAGCTGGGAGTGTGTTCGTGAGCAGAGGTTGTTGTGGCTGCGTGGTGTTATCGTTGTCCTTGTGGGGTGTGTCAATCGCTTGTCCATTTAGGTGCTGAAATTAAGTCCTGTGGTCGTCCATACTCTGTACTGGTGTGTGTGTGCCATCCAGGTTGAGTGGGTTGGCACACGCTGCTGAAGGATGATGAATGGAAAAGTGAATATTGTCCTTTAGCACTCTTGCACCAAGTTTGTTTAGGTGGAGGCCATTTGATGTAAACAGTTGTCTCTGACTCCAGAAGAAACTGAGTTGTCGATGAAGTTCAGTCCCTTCATGTTGCAGGTTTTTTGCAGCCATGTATTAAGCCCAAGCAACTGTGAGAATTTATTTGTTCCTCTTGCTGGAAGTGGTCCACTGATGAACGGCTGAACTTTCAGTTTTCTTAGTGTTTCAAAAAGTTCATTGAAATCCCTCTTAAGGAGTTCTGACTGCTCTCTCTGAATATCGTACTTCCCTACATGAATGATAAGTCGATTTGCAGTCTTATGTTTCATCATCAGAATGTTCTTAAGTTCCCTGTTTACATCAGAAACTGTTGCTTGTGGAAGGAAGAGTGTCTGGGGAAGAGCATGCAACTGTAGCATTATATAATGCTCGTGACAATCTGATGTATTGAGTGCCTTTAAGTCTTGCTCCCTGTTTGTGCCATAGATTAGTGTGTTGATCAGTTACGGCTTGTTTCATTTTGGCCTGTTGAAGAGCACTAAATTCATGGGACTCACCGGCTGTGTGCTGAGGAAGCTCTGCTGTGTGATTCGTCTGGTTTGGTAGTTCCGTAAGTAACTTTGTTTCAAGAACAGCAATCCTTTGTAAAAGTCTGTAGCAGTTTGTGCAGCAGGTAGATTCTTGAACTAGAAGAGGCATTTTCTTATCCTTTTGAATGTAGGCAGCTGTGTTTTCCCTTCTCCGGAATGTAAGCCGATGGCAGTGGGAGGCTGGTCGGATAAAATATTTCGCTTTTTTGTAGTAATCTTCCAGTCACCAGAGTTTCTAATTTTATCATTGAAGACAAGCTTTGTCGTTTGAGCACTGTGCTGATTTGCTGAAGTTAAAATTATGAGATAAAAAGCAGAGACATCGAGAGCTATCTGCGACAATTCAAGCGACTGGCATTAGCCAAGAGAGGAGTGGAGCTCTCGGTTGGTGCCATTACTGACGGGACAAGCGTTGGAGGCATACTAATCAAGTCATTTCATGTTTCTAATGTTGACTATGCTAATAACACTGATATACAATGTGTGCATGGGGATGTAAAATGGTACCCTAAAAGCAAATATCTCTTGAATATCTCTTGAATGTAGTAGGAGTCACTTCTTTACTGGCAGACATGATTTTGGGGAGAGATCTCCCAATTTTAGTGAACTGGTCAACGAAAAGGGAAACCAGGATATCAATGTGGTAAATACCATGCCACCAGTTTCTTGTCATGACAAGGGCTCAAGCCAAGGCTGTCACGGTGGGGAATGGTAGAAAGGAGCGAATACTCAAGTGCAGGTAGAAAAGGTGATTTTATTAAATAATAAAATAAAACAAACACAAACAAAACACCCACAAGGGGGAAAACCAAACTTGACATAAACTAAACACGAGGAGCAGGAACATGAAATATCTGTGTACACATGAGAGCATGAAAATGGCTCAAAATGATGTAGTATACATGCCAGGCCAGTATGTGGCACTGTAATTCTGCCACAGAAATACACTAAAAACGGAGAAGAAGAGTTGTGGCTAGAAGGGGTATGGCAACAGTCGGAGGTGAGGCAAAATCTCACAATAAAATAACAATAAATAAATGTGCTACTTACCAGATGTGTTTTATTAACGCCTACACCTACCCCAACGATAAATATACCCTTACAATTATGCTAATACAGTAAATAAACAACGCAGTATTGATGTGCGCATGCCCATTGCCCGTATCCCTTCTAGTCTTCCCCGCACAGGACGTGGTGTGATGACATCACCGTTTCACAAAAAATACAGATTGGCTCTACACACGAAAACGCAATGGTGTCGTTTTCAGATTTATAATAGATTTTACTTTATCATTCTCCATTCCCATTCAGTCTGTTAATCATCCCTACTAATTTATAATGATATTTATAATAATTTGTTACATTTATATAGCACTTTTCTTGGCACTCAAAACGCTTTACATAGAATGGGGGAATCTCCTCAACCACCACCAATGTGCAGCATCCACCTGGATGATGCGACGGCAGCCATATTGCGCCAGAACGCCCACCACACACTAATGGTTAGTAGTCCCTACTACCAGTTACTCCCATTCTCCATACCTATTTGGTGGTTGCCCTCTGGTCAGCCTTTGGGACCGCCTGACCTCAAAATCAGGACCAGCCACCTCCTTTAACCCAGGGTTTAAAGCTCCTTGGAGGCAACCCCATCTCATCCATTCAGAGGGAGAAATCTCTAATGGGTTATCACGCTCTTGTACCACCTCTGAATACTATAGGCATGGTCGAAGAACTTTCTGATGGACCACGCGCTCTGGCCCAGTTCTTACTTCTGGTCTTATCACATACACAAGCTGAACTTAATATGGCAGTTTCACCACTACATGTGGTTGGGGGTCCCATTGATCCTTCAACTTGTCCTTTCCTTGTCTCCATTGATCTCTCACCAGTACTTGTTCTCCTGACAGCAAGGGACATCATACAACCGTTTGTTCGTCTATGCAACTCTTTGTAAATTTTGTCAGACCTTCCTATAAGCTTGGGTTAAGGATTTGTGATGTTCGTGCACCCACTCTTAGTGCACCCATTTCCACCGCGTTCTGATTAACCTCTTAATCTGCGCCCCTATTTTTTAATTTTCTGAAAACGACATATCCAAATAAAAATGTCTGCAGCTCTTAAACCCTATGGTCTATATTCATAAATCTAGTCTTTTTTACAAGAGTCATAATAACTCAAAGTAGTATAGGAATAAAGTAAAACAAGGTAAAATATACATAAGGGAAAGGGACTCTTTTTTAAATTGAAATTCACATAGGGAAAAATTTATGAGACTTTAATGTTAAGAGCCTGAAAATAACCTAAATTTAAAACTGAAAGTCTGATCATGTTTTGATTCAAATTTGAAAAGTCTAGGCATCCTTTCAAAAAGGCCATTTATTTCAGAACATTTGTAATTGTAAAGAGTAGTTTTTCATTCAAATAAATCTGCAATAAACTGCTAATTATAATGTATATACAGTTACAGAAAACTAAAGCAGCTATTTATAGAATATACAAAGTGTAAAAAACTAACTTTGTTACTTAAAAGTGTCAGTCATAGAGTCTGCACGCTCCATTGCGTGTGTGCATAAAAACTGTCAGGCCCGCACCGGTGTCATGGAGACTCACCGTAAGAGTAATATTCACCAATAATGCTTACAAACCCTGCGCAAGATGATGCCTTTTGATTGGTTACTACGTTCATCAATCAAACCTTTGTTGGCAAGGCATTGACTAGGCATTGACTGACTTTATCCTACGAAAACCATGTGCGCTTTGACTGACACCCGGTGGAACCAGTAATGCACTTCCTGTATGTGTATATGATTGAAGGAGAGAGACCGGAGAGGATTCATATTATGCGGAAGAGACTAACCTTGCAGGGGAGTTCGCAGAATACTGATTAGAATCGATATTTAATTGAAAATGTACATGATTGATTACTCTAACTCAAAACGCTCATGCAAACAAAGGAGGACTTTTTGTTTTTTCCCTATTTTTTAGTTGTTTTGGATTAAAAAGAGGGATGCATTTTGATTTTGATTTTGGTTTTGTCTGATCTGATGAAAGATGAGTATTGCGTTTGTTATGCTAATGTTTAAATGGCCGGTCCTTCAGAATTTCATTTAACTCTTTCCTCTCTGGTGTATTTATTGCAAAAACAAGTTCAGAAAATGAATCTTGTGTGTTTTAGCTGTCAAGTTATGCATAGTTTGTGATAGTTGATTAAATATTTTGGATAAAACAAAAGTAAATAAAAGTACAGACACGCCCACTTCCTTCAACCCCCCCTTATCTCCACCATCTACCTATAATCTATAATACCCTGCAAACCCCCAAAAAGATTGTACCTGCTTAACAGCTCAGGGATGGGCCATTATCTTACCACTGCTATCTTATTTAGGTTGGGGGCCACTCCCTCTCCCCTGACACAATGTCCCAGGAATTTCACCTGTCTAAGGATAACTGGCACTTCTCTGGGCGTAGTTTCAGCCCATATTGCTCCAAAGCCTGACATACTGCACCTAGATGTTCCAAATTGGTTCTAAAATCCTGTGAAAACACAATAACATCGTCCAAGTACACCAAGGTGGACACTGCAAGGGGGCTGCTTAAACACCGTTCACAGTTCCCATTCAAATAACCCAAAAGGTGTAGCAAATGCTGTCTTCTCTCTATCCTTTTCGTCTACCTGTACTAACTACTAGCGAGATCCAGAGTGGAATACTATTCTACTATTCCATTCTTGGGAGGGGGAACGCATCCTTCTTAGTCACACTATTTAATCTACAGTAATCTACACAAAATCGCCAAGCCCCATTCTTCTTCTAAACTAGCAATATAGATGTAGCCCAAAGGCTACAACTCTCCCTGATTATCCCTCCTTCCAGCATACCCTGTAATAACCCACAAATGTCTTTGTACTGGGATGTGGGAACCAGCCTAAAATGCTCACGAATGGGTGCTGAATCTACTGTGGGGATCTGATGTTTCACTACAGGCGTAAACATTTACATTTATTCATTTGGCAGACGCTTTTATCCAAAGCGACTTACAGTGGCCTTATTACAGGGACAATCCCCCTGGAGCAACATGGAGTAAAGTGCCTTGCTCAAGGACACACTGGTGGTGACCGCTGGGATTGAACCAGCAACCTTCTGTGTATCAGTTCCATGGTTTAACCCACTGGACCACCATCTCACAGGAAGACTAAACCCATAGTCTTCATCACGGGCAGCAAACACATGCTGCCATTTACACAAAAAGTGCTCAAGTTGCCCGCGGACTATCATCTAACCCCTCATCATCTAAAGAAGAGACCTTCAGATACTCTGGAAACCCTTCCTGTGATGCATTGGACACTGTTCACCGTGTACTAGTCTCACTTCTACTTCCCCACCACCTGTCTCTCTCAGCGAAAGATCCTGTGGCCTTCTAACCTGCTGCGAGTCTATGATAAGCACTTCAGCCAGCTTTTGATTTTCGATATAAAGTTACTGGGGTGGATTTCAGGTCTTGTACTCGTGCTGAACTACCGAAAGAGATTGTGCAATTTCTATACCCAAAAGTTCAGCATGTGGCTCAACTAAAAGTACTTCTTTTTGATACACAATTCGATTTGGTAATTTGGCCCACACATGGGCTTCACTCTGGGCCAGAACAGTCACTGCATAATGGCAAGCTACTCGCGCTACATCAAAAATTATTTGACTCCTCAATCATTTAACTACATTCTACCATCAGCCTTAAGAAGTATCGCTTCATAGGAGAGGAAGCAAAAATACAATAATCCCAAAAGAAAACTCAAGAAAAATACATACACCCCAAAGAATTTAGAATTTGTTGTTGTTGTTTGAAGTGTCTGTTTCTGCAATAATGCCACATATATTTGCAAAAATATAACTAAAATGCCACAAAAAAATAAGAGTCAGATTGTATTCACAAATTATTTATTTCAATAAACCAAAAGTAAAAATCACTAACTTTAGAATAAGAAATTATTAAAAACAATAATAAAAATAATAATTTATGTTTATATATCGCTTTTCTAGGCACTCAAAGTGCTTTACATGGGGGGGGGGGGGGGGGGGGGGGGCTCTCCTCAACCCCCACCAATAAGCAGAATCTAATACCAATAAGCAGCAATAAGCAGAAATGAATAGGAGTTACATGTTTGAGTGTGTGTGTGTCTGTGCATGCAAAAGTGTTTGTGTGTGTTTGTGTTAGGTCTTTTCCCTTCAAATCTGCATTTGTGGCTGGTTTTGTTTGCCAAAATCTATACAAATGCTGTCATTTGCAGTCACACCTGTGTGTGTGTGTTTGTGTGTGTGTGAGCATGTTTATTCCACATTGCATTTGTGCTCTAGTACCAGGGGTCTGTTCTTCGTTCCTCGCTTAATACATCTGAGATAATCATAATAACTGATCTCTGGCTAATTTGGTTCTTCATATGAATTTGCTGATTGGATTAAAATATCTGGATTAAGTTGTCTGAGATTACTGTGCGTTCTTGTGTTCCCTGGAGAGGGCAGATGTTTCTATACTCGAAACAACGTTCAGCAATGCAGCGATTGGCTGGCGGCAAGACAGCAACGTAATGACATCATAAAATTAAAAAAGACACCTGGTGAAAAATTTGACTAATTAAAAAAACAACAACAAAAAAAACACAAATTTATGGACCTTATAAGGAAACAACCAAAACAACTTAAAACTTATTATAGATAAATGAAATGTGCAGTGTTTTTTTTAAAACATGATTCCTAATTATTTATATTCACGATTTTATAGTATTTGTACACCCTTTACATTTTTATTTCAATGTTGTAATTAGCGATTCATCATCATTATCGTCATCATCTTCTTACTTCTACTTATCTGTGGCCGGGTCTCGGGGGCAACAGTTTAAGTAGAGGCGCCCAGACTTCCCGCTCCCTAGACACTTCTTCCAGCTCTACCGTGGGAATACGGAGGCGTTCCCAGGCCAGCCGGGAGACATAATCCCTCCAGCATGTCCTAGGTCTTCCCCGGGGTCCCAGTTGGCTCCTCTCGATGTGGACGGCTCTACTCTGAGCTCATCCCGAGTGACCGAGCTTCTCACCCTATCTCTAAGGGAGTGCCCAGCCACCCAGCGGAGAAAGCTGAAACCTGGCTGAGTGAAGCCATCCCGGACAACACACTATATCTGCCGGGCTTCCAGCTGTTCTGAGCGGATCGCATCGCGGAACTAACAGGGAAAACGAGAGGTGGTAGATTGTGTTTCTACATTAACGAAAGTTGGTGTTCAGATGTAACAACGCTGAAGAAGATGTGCTCTCCTAATCTAGAGGCGCACCTCATAAACTGTAAACCTTTCTACTCGCCGCGGGAGTTTTCCTCGTTCATTCTCGTGAATGTGTACATCCCTCCAGACGTGTGTGTGAGCGCGGCGCAACAACAGCTGGCTGAACAAATAGCTGAAACTGAACAAAGGTACCCAGACTCTCTTTGAATCATTCTTGGGGATTTTAATAAAGCAAATCTCTCCCGTGAACTGCCAAAATACAGACAGCACGTTACATGTCCCACCAGAGACAGTAATATACTGGACCACTGCTACACCACAATAAGGAAGGCATATCACTCCGTCCCACGGGCAGCTTTGGGGCTCTCTGATCACTGTGTGGTTCATCTTATACCGACCTACAGGTAGAAACTGAAATCAGCTAAACCTGTAATAAAGACTGTAAAAAGATGGACTAATGAAGCAGAGCTGGACTTACAAGCCTGCTTTGATTGCACTGATTGGACTGTTTTTGAAGCTGCTACCACCGATCTGGACGAGCTAACAGAGACTGTAACATCATACATCAGTTTCTGTGAAAATACATGCATTCCTAACAGGACATTCTTATCATTCACTAATGATAAACCATGGTTTACTGGGAAACTTAAACAGCTTCGTCATGCCAAAGAGGATGCTTACAGAAGTGGGGATAAAGTCTTGTATAACCAGGCCAGAAACAGACTGACAAAGGAGATCAGAGTTGCTAAAAGAAGCTACTCTGAAAAGTTGAGAAACCAGTTTTCTTCCAACGACCCAGCTTCAGTTTGGACAGGCTTGAAGAATATCACCAATTACAAGTCACCATCTGCTGAGAATCAACAACTGGCCGATGAGCTGAATGCTTTTTACTGCAGATTTGAAAAGCCCAGTCTCACACCACACACCCGCTTTGATCTGCAATTCATATGTCCCCCATCACCTCCTGCCTTCTCTCAGCTAAACTGACCCAGTTCTCCATACCGTCCTCAATCTGTCAGTGGATCTCCAGCTTCCTGACAGACCGGCAACAGCTCGTGAGACTGGGGAAACTCACATCCAGGACTCTCACTACCAACACTAGCGCCCCCCAGGGGTGTGTTCTCTCCCCTCTGCTCTTCTCCCTGTACACCAATGACTGCACTTCTAATGACCCCTCTGTGAAGATCCTGAGATCTGCAAACGACACCACTGTCATCAGCCTCATCCAAAACGATGACGAGTCTGCTTACAGAGTGGAGGTTGAACAGCTGCTGTCTGGTGCAGTTATAACAACCTTGAGCTCAACACGCTCAAAACGGTGGAGATGATAGTGGACTTCAGGAGGAACAGCCCATCATGAACAGCACTGTGGAAGCAGTGGAGTCATTCAGGTTCCTGGGCACTACCATCTCTCAGGACCTGAAGTGGGACAATCACATTGACTCCATTGTGAAAAAGGCCCAGCAGAGACTATGCTTCCTTCGTCAGCTGAAGAAGCTCAACCTCCCACAGGAGCTGCTGATTCAGTTCTACTCGGCTGTCATTGAGTCTGTCTTATGCACTTCCATCACTGTCTGGTTTGGTTCAGCTACCAAATCTGACATCAAGAGACTACAACGCACAATCCGTACTGCAGAAAGGATTATTGGTGCTCCCCTGCCAACCCTCCAGGACCTGTACTCTTCCAGAGTGAGGAAGAGAGCAGGGAAAATCACCCCAGACTCCGCTCACCCTGGACACCTCCTGTTTGAACTGTTACCATCAGGACGCCAACTCCGATCACTGGCCACTAGAACATCTAGGCATAGGAACAGTTTCTTCCTACAGGCCATTTCCCTCTTGGACAGTTAAATATCCCCCCAAAGTGCAATACTCTGACTGTTTAGTGCAATCTTCTAAACTCAGGAGATTATTTATGTTTATAAATTCATACTACTCAAATACTGTAAATATGTTCATAATCTGTAAATGTTTATTCTGACTAAACGTAACTGTGACCTTATATTTTTTATACTATTTTTCATATTTTTATTCTTAGAATTTGTATTACTATGTTCTTGTTGTGTTTGTATTGTATATGTGCTCTGGAAGCTTCAGCACCAAGAAAAATTCCTTGTGTGTGCAAGCACACTTGGCAATAAAGCTCTTTCTGATTCTGATTCTGATTCTTTGCTTCCTCAATGGGTTTGATCTTACGGACCTGTTGCTATTCCATCACTGTCTGGTTTGGTTCAGCTACCAAATCTGACATCAAGAGACTACAACGCACAATCCGTACTGCAGAAAGGATTATTGGTGCTCCCCTGCCAACCCTCCAGGACCTGTACTCTTCCAGAGTGAGGAAGAGAGCAGGGAAAATCACCCCAGACTCCGCTCACCCTGGACACCTCCTGTTTGAACTGTTACCATCAGGACGCCAACTCCGATCACTGTGCGGAGCAGCTCGCTGGGGTTTTTACAGACATTTTCAACCTGTCTCTCGCCCAAGCAGCTGTACCATCATGCTTTAAACGCACTTCCATTGTGCCAGTGCCGAAACACTCCAGCCCGAGGTGCCCTAATGACTACCGCCCTGTAGCACTCACACCCATCATTATGAAGTGCTTTGAGCGGCTGGTCCTGGAACACCTAAAAGACTCTATACCATCCACATTGGACTCACACCAGTTTGCCTACCGCAGCAATAGGAGCACAGAGGATGCAGTTTCCATGGCACTGCACTCTGTGCTCACCCATCTGGACAGTAAAAACACCTATGCACGCATGCTGTTTGTTGACTTCAGCTCAGCATTCAACACTGTCATCCCATCCAAGTTAATTGCCAAACTTGGAGACCTGGGCATCAACACTTCAATGTGTAACTGGATTTTAGACTTCCTAACTGACAGACCACAGAATGTTCGATCAGGATCCACCTGCTCCACGTCCATCACACTCAACACTGGTGTACCACAGGGCTGTGTGCTAAGTCCGTTTCTCTACTCCCTCTTCACCTCCGACTGCAAGCCTGTGTATGGAACTAATTCCATCGTCAAGTTTGCGGACGACACTACGGTGATTGGTCTCATCAGCAACAACGATGAGACTGCCTACAGGGAGGAGATCCAGCACCTGGCCACATGGTGCACTGATAATAACCTGCTCCTCAACACCACCAAAACGAAGGAGCTCATCGTGGACTTCAGGAAGGAGTCAAGAGGCACACACGACACCATCCACATCAATGGAATGGCTGTTGAGCGTGTCTCCAGTTTCAAGTTCCTGGGGATCCACATCTCGGCGGACATGTCGTGGACGACCAACACCTCCAGCCTGGTCAAGAAGGCTCACCAGCGCCTCCTCTTCCTGAGGACACTGAGGAAGAATCAGCTCTCCTCGGCTATCCTGGTGAACTTCTACCGCTGCGCAATAGAAAGCATCCTGACCAACTGTGTGGCAGTATGGTATGGGAGCTGCTCTGTTGCGGAGCGCAAGGCACTGCAGCGGGTGGTGAAAACTGCCCAGCGCATCACAGGGACTCCACTACCTGCCATCGAGCACATCCAGAGGAAACGCTGTCTGCATCGAGCTCGCAGCATCCTCAAGGACTCCTCTCACCCAGCCCACAGACTGTTTTCTCTCCTGCCCTCCGGCAGGCGTTTCAGGATCCTCCGGACCAGGACCAGCAGACTAAAGAACAGTTTTTTCCCCAGAGCTGTCTCTTTACTGAACTCAAACCACCGTTGATCCACTTCCCTCATAAACTGCAAACTCTCCTACCTCACACCTACATTCACTTTGTTATTTGCACTACTGACTGTTTATTACCATAACAACTGTTTACTCATGCATTTTGCACCACCATATCTTAACTGGAATATGCTCATTTGCACTGCCGACTGTATTTACAGTAACCATGTTTACATTTCCATTTTGCACCGTACTTCTAACTGCAATATGCAACCACTTTCCACTGCACTTTTACACTTTCTTTCGGATAGCTCTGTCCATAATTTATTGCACTACCTTAATCCACTGCTATATTCCTCATATTAGCCTAACATATTATTGTATACCTCTATCTGTAAAATTCTGTTCAAAGTAATAGCCATCTGTATATTATATTCATAGTACATATTCACCTGTACATTCTGTTTACATTCTGTTTATAGTAATAGCCATCTGTATATTTATATTTATTCACTGTATATATTCATCTGTAAATTCAGTTCTGTTTATAGTAATAACCATCTCTCTACTTATACATATTTATATATATTCAGTACATTTTTATGCCCTGCACTTACGCAACCATTGTATATATCCTGCACTTGCTGCTATTGCACTTCTGGTTAGACCTAAACTGCATTTCGTTGCCTTGTACTTGTACTTGTGTAATGACAATAAAGTTGAATCTAATCTAATCATCTAATCTATGACAGCAAGTCCAGGATGAGCGTCGAAGAACCAAACAATCCAAGATCATGCCAAATCAACAATCAAATCCAGCTAAACAAGCCTTTTTTTTTTTGAGAAAATGTTCAGATTTATGTCTTATTTATTTGTTTTAATTTAAAAAATTTAACAAAAAACTCTTAATTCTTTGTCTTTCCCATTCATTTTCAATGTGAGGTCCATTCGGACCCTGTGTGGGACTTTTTACATACCCTCAGAACAAGCAAATTACACCTATTTTATGTTTGTTTTAGATCTTCAAGCAGCAAATCTGAAATTTAAAGTACCTTATGAGAGAGACCACATTTACAAACAAAATGATAATTAATAATGATAGAATGAATCCAAACTACAAATCATAGCTATAAACTAAATCACCCAGATTCTGTCAGATTTACTGAACATGTAAAACACAGTTGTGTCTGTCACTGCATGTTTAACTCACAGCACTCACGTACAAGCCTTTTTTATTTGCATCCAACATGTGTGTGTAAATTTCTTGTGACACTGAGGAGGAGTCTGAGAATCTGTCATATATAAAGAGTGTGTGTCAGACTGAACAACACAACACACAACACTAAAGGTGAGTTACTGTTTCATTCTTCATTTACCTCACAGAGCATTCACACATCTATACAACTTTCAGAAAACAGACATTATATGAAAATGTGTTTATTATTTGAATCTAGATAAAGCCGATCTCTGCTGTGAGAGATTGAGAAGATGGCAGTAAGTTCATCAATACGTCTACATTCGTACAGAGGGCTTCAGCTTTAGTGATGTTCATCTCTTTCTCTCTCTGTCTCGTGTAGTTGATGCTGTTTTTGGCGGTTCTTCTCTCTGTTGTTCTGGTCAGTGACTGTACATCCAGGCCATCCGACTGTTCTGACATCTACAACTCAGGACAAACAGACAGTGGGATTTACTCCATCTATCCAGCAGGAGATGATCCTGTCTGGGTTTACTGTCACATGATCAACAGAAAATGGACGGTACAAATGCGTCTTTAAAGGAACACTCCACTTTTTTTGAAAATAGGCTCATTTTCCAAGTCCCTTAGAGTTAAAGTTGTGTTTTACCATTTTTGAATCCATTCAGCCGATCTCTGTATCTGGCAGTAGCACTTTTAGCATAGCTTACCATAGATCATTGAATCGGATTAGACCATTAGCATCGCACTCAAAAATGACCAAAGACTTTCAATATTTTTCCTATTTAAAACTTGACTCTTCTGTAGTTACATCGCGTACTAAGACCGACAGAAAATGAAAAGTTGGGATTTTCTTGACCAATATGGCTAGGAACTATTCTCTCATTCCTGCGTAATAATCACGGAACTGTGCTGCCATACCATGAGTGCAGCGGCGCAATGATATTACACAGCGCCTGAAAGTAGACTAACGTCCTTCAACATAACCAGCGTGACAACCTGCTAGCACAGGGAACGTGCCTTGTAACCATGAAGACATTTGTGAGACGATTCAGAAGATATTTACTTTGGTGCAGATCTTGAACCGTATCTATTTGAACCGGAATACACTGAAGATGAGCTTTTGGAACGTGAAAGGCAAGAAAGTGTGGCTGAACAGACTGGGGCAGAAGTGAGGAGGAGAGCAGATTCCAACTGGTGGGTCAGCGAAAAGAGTCAATGTTTTTTAAAGCCAAATCACACCCAGCGGTAATTCAAGGAAAAAAATTGTCCCAATGCGCCACGTGTAACATGGATTCGGCCTTCCGACCTTTTGATTTTGATTAACGTAATATGTGAAATATGAGAAAAGTGCTTATTTGGAAGACAGAGAGAGTATGTGCATTCTCTCTGTCACTCTCTGTGCCCTATCACAAGCGCAGCAGTCATCTACATCACAAGTTACAATAACTGATCAAATAAGGCTTTGGTGGGACAAAAATTCATTTTGGCGGCCGCCAAATAATTTTCAATGCAGGAAAAAACCGCACGCTACGCAGCCTCGGCACAGAACATAACATCACTAGTATTTTTTAACATAGAAACTGTAGATAAACAATACCGACAATTCCACAAGTTTATTTTAATCAAACTATACCTCACCAGAACTCTATAACAAAACTACTAATGTTATATACTGTATAAACCAAATGGTTGAGAAAACCACACTCAGTGAATGCATTTCACAGGTAGCTAAAGACAACAGCAGTGCTTTTTCAATCTGGTCGTTCACGCAAACTAAAAATAATAATGTTATACGTACAGCCATGGGTGATGATACACTCTGTCCTGTCTGTCCTCTGAATATTGTTGGGATGGCCATATCCTTTAGACGCCGTACCGTGGTACGGGTAACTGTCTAGGTTTTCCAAATAGTCAATACACCATCTCTTGTTTGAATCTACCGGTGTTTTGATATCTATGTTCAGAGCAGCCAAGTATCGGTCACATTGTTACCTAGCTGGGGACTACTTTCAGGCGCTGTGTAATATCATTGCGCCGCTGCACTCATGGTATGGCAGCACAGTTCCGTGATCATTACGCAGGAATGAGAGAATAGTTCCAAGCCATATCGGTCTAGAAAATCACAACTTTTCATTTTCTGTCGGTCTTCGTACACGATGTAACTACAGAAGAGTCAAGTTTTAAATAGGACAAATATTGAAAGTCTTTGGTCATTTTTGAGCGCGATGCTAATGGTCTAATCCGATTCAATGATCTATGCTAAGCTATGCTAAAAGTGCTACCGCCAGATACAGAGATCGGCTGAATGGATTTTAAAAAAAACGGTAAAACTCAACTGTTTAACTCTAAGGGACTTGGAAAATGAGCCTATTTTCAAAAAAGTGGGGTGTTCCTTTAAATCATAAAACACACATTAAAAATGTTTTTTCTAATTATGAATCAATCGTGTATTCTATATAAATCCATCACAGGTGAGTCAGAGGAGAATGGACGGCAATGTGGATTTCTATCAGCCGTTGAAAGAGGGAGACAACGGAAGATGGACGGTATGAATGTGACTTTAGATCATTAAACACACACCAGAACACACATTATGGATAGTCTCGGTCACGTATGTAACTCTCGTTCCCTGAGAGAGGGAAAGGAGATGTAATGTCAGTGATTGACGAATGGGGGTTTCGCTTTATCGCCTTTGACTTAACAAGTACACATAGGACTTTTACAAGGAACTGCATATGGAGTATACCGGGGTATCCAGCCGCAGGTGGAAAACATTTTAAACCCCAAGCGTGGCAAGGTGTCTTGCCAAGGGAAGACACGTGCTCAGAGAGACTTACCGTGGAGATACACTTGTGGGGGTTACCCAACGGGGGAACCATGCACACGGCGGCACCTAGCCGAACGCGAAAGCTGACCACTCTGGCAAACACTCTGACGTCGATGGCATAAGTGCTAGAGGAGCTCAGGGCCTGCTGAGAAGCTCACCTGAGTAAAATAGCGCACGCATCCAGTCCGTGGAGTGGAATGGCGCAGCAAGCGATGACACCTGAGCCTGTCCAGTTACTGGCCATTTGGGGCGAGTACACGAGCGGACACAGGCTCCACTCGGAGGTTATAAAACCTGGCGAATGTGTTAGGTGTCGCCCAGCCCGCAGCTCTACAAATGTCTGTCAGCGAGGCGACACACGCTAGAGCCCAAGAGGAGGCAACACTCCTAGTGGAGTGTGCTCTCACCCCATGGGGGCATGGCATGCCTTGAACCTGGTAAGCCAGGACAATGGCATCCACTCTTCAGTGAGACAGCCTCTGCTTGGAGAGGGCCTTCCCTTTCCGCCGCCCACCGTAACAGACAAAGAGCTGGTCTGAGGTCCTGAAACACTGAGTCTGGCCTACGTAAGCACGAAGGGTGCGTACTGGACAGAGCAGTGCCAAGGCTGGGTCTGCCTCCTCCAACGGCAGTGCTTGCAGGTTCACCACCTGGTCCCTGAAGAGAGTGGTGGGAACCTTGGGCACGTATCCAGGCCGGGGTCTCAGGATCACGTGAGAATCGGCCAGCCCGAATTCCAGGCACGCTTTGTCAACCGAAAATGCCTGCAGGTCCCCTACCCTCTTGATGGAGGCCAATGCAACCAGGAGCGCTGTCTTCATTGACAGGATTTTGAGCTCAACTGACTGCAAAGGCTCAAAGGGAGCTCTCTGCAGGGCTGATAAGACCACTGCGAGGTCCCAAGAGGGCATCTGAGGAGGGCGAACCTGATGACCAGGTCATTCTGTCCAACCGTTTTAGAATCCACTAGGTCATGATGGGCCGAAATAGCGGCCACATAAACCTTCAGGGTGGAGGGAGACAGCCTTCGCTCCAACCCTTCTTGGAGGAAGGAGAGCACGGACCCGATCGGGCATTTCCTGGGGTCTTCTCGGCGAGAAGAGCACCAGGTGAGGAAGAGGTTCCACTTCAACGCATAGGCCTGTCTTGTAGATGGGGCCCTAGCAGAAGTGATGGTAGCCACCACCTGAGGTGGTAGGGTACGCAAACTTGCCGCGTCCCGTCCAGGACCCACACGTGTAGGTTCCACAGGTCGGGACGCTGGTGCCAAAGGGTGCCCCGTCTCTGAGTCAGAAGATCCTGTCTCAGAGGAATAGGCCAGGGAGGGGATGTCGCAAGGAGTACCAGTTCCGAGAACCAGGTCCGGCCGGGCCCATACGGGGCGACGATGAGGACCTGCTCCTTGTCCTCCCTGATCTTGCACAGGACCTGTACAAGAAGGCTCACTGGGGGGAACGTATATTTGCGCAGGCCCCGCGGCCAGCTGTGCGCTTGTGCATCCGTGCCGAGAGTCCTCTCGGTCAGGGAATAATACCAGCGGCAATGGGAAGAGTCGTGGGAGGCAAACAGATCTATCTGCGCATCCCCGAACTGTTCCCAAATCAGCTGAACCGTCTGGGGATGGAGACGCCATTCCCCCCGGCAGCGTCTGAACACGTGACAGCTCGTTCGCTGCACGATTCAGTTCTCCCGGGATGTGAACGGCACGTAGCGACCTCAGATGCTTCTGACTCCAAAGGATGAGATGGCGGACGAGTTGCGACATCCGGCGGGAGCGTAGACCACCTTGTCGGTTGATGTACACTACTGTCACCGTGTTGTCTGTACGGACCAGTACGTCCTTTTAACCTTCAGCAGGGCTCAGAAGCGGTGCAGGGCAAGACGTACGGCCAGCAATTGACATGCCATGTGCGCTGGGTTCCTCTCCAGGAGCCCGCGGCAGCATGTCCATTGCACATGGCACCCCAGCCCGTGGCAGAGGCATCTGTTGAGACAACAACATGCCTGGAAACTCATTCTAAGGGAAACACCTGCCCGTAGAAAACTGAGGTTCGACCACGGGGTGAAGGTCTGACGGCAGGCGCGAGTGACGGGGACCTGTAGCGTGCCCTGTTTCCATGCCCATCTCGGGACTCAATCGTGGAGCCAGTGCTGAAGCGGTCTCATATGAAGCAAACCAAGCGGCGTGACCACCGCTGCGGATGCCATATGCCCCAGGAGCCTCTGAAAGTACTTCAGTGGAACCGCATTCTTGACCTCGAATTGACGAAGGCAAGTCAGCAGAGACTGTGCCCGCTCGCTCGTGAGCTGAGCTGAGCATGCATGGCGGCCGAGTCGATTTCTATACCGAGAAAAAAGATCCTATGCACTGGACAGAGTTTGCTCTTCTCCCAGTTGACCCAAAGGCCCAGACGGGCGAAGTGCCGAAGCACCATATCCCTGTGTTCGCACACCTGATCTCGAGAGTGACCGAGTATCAGCCAGTCGTCAAGATAGTTCATGATGTGAACCCTGTGTTGCCTGAATGGCACAAGGGCTGCCTTGACGACCTTCGTAAAGACGTGAGGAGACAGTGAGGCCAGTGGCAGGGAATGGGAAAAACAAAAGATTCTCCCCCGGCCCTCCACCGGGGGAAGGTGTGGTCCTGCTACCATCTCCTGAGGAAGAACTGACATCACCTCCAAACCGCCTATCTCAGGACCGCCGCTTTGACCGCCGTTTAGCGGGCTGCGGTGCTGGGACAGGCGGGGCCGCCTTCCTGCGACGTCCTCCGCGCTTCGGCCCGGGTGAAGGCTGCTGCTGGGGCCGGGCGGGAGTCGCTGGAGGGCGGCCTTGGCAGGGAGCAGACTGAGGCACCTGAGCCGGCGGCTGGATGGAGGCAGCAGCGGACCGCCGGGGCAGGATGTGCTTAATAGCCTCAGTCTGCTTCTGAGCGGTTGAGAACTGTTGGGTGAAATCCTCAACCACCCCGCCGAATAGCCTAGCCTGGGAAATGGGGGAATTGAGGAACCGGGTCCGCTCAGCTTCCCGCATATCAGCCAGGTTGAGCCATAGATGGTGCTCCTGGACCACCGAAGTGGACATCACCTGACCTAGAGAGCGTGCAGTCACCTTCGTCGCTCGTAGAGCGAGGTCGGTGGCCGCACGCAGCTCTTGCGTTAACGCAGGGTCAGTACCGCCCTCGTGCATGTCACGGAGTACCTTGGCCTGGTAAACCTGCAGTACAGCCATGGCATGCAAGGCGGATTGGCCCACAGCTCTGTAGGTCTTCGCCAACAGAGTAGACATAAACCTACAGGCTTTGGACGGGTGCTTAGGGTCATCACGCCATGTCGAAGCGATCTGCGTACAGGGGGCAGCCCAGTGTACCCTTTCACCGTGCCACCGGTGCATTTTCATGCCATTGGCTCGTTTTGTTAGAGCTCAAAGGCGATTGGCTTCTAAGCGAAACCCCCATTCGTCAGTCACTGACGTTACTCGGAGTGACTGAACGAAAGGGAACATATATTCTATATAAAACCATCACATGTGTTTCAGAGGAGAATGAACGGCAATGTGAACTTCTATGACCCGTTGAATGAGGGAGACAACGGAGGATGGACGGTAGGAATGTGACTTTAGATCATTAAACACACATCAGAACACACATTATGAATCATATATTCTATATAAACCCATCACAGGTGATTCAGAGGAGAATGGACGGCAGTGTGAATTTCTATCGGGGGTGGAATCAGTACAAGAGAGGATTTGGGAATGTGCAGAGCGAATACTGGCTGGGTAAGATCTCACAGTGTGTGTCCGTTTGTGTGGATGATCATGTGTTTGGATGAACATGTTCTTCATGTGTGTGTGAACAGGGCTGGAGAACATGTACCAGCTGACACGTAACAGGAAGTACATGCTGAGAGTGGATCTGGAGGACTTCACTGGAAGGACAGGTTTTGCTCTGTACTCGTCCTTCTCTGTGGGTCCTGAAAGTGGCGGGTATAAACTGCAAGTTTCAGGTTTCAAGGATGGAGGAGCTGGTAGGACACTTTCATTCAAATGAACAAAAAAAATCACACTCAGTTGAGTAAATGTGCACCTGATGTCCTCAGTGATGCTCTTCCTCTCTGCAGGCGACTCTTTATCTGGCCATAGTGGTATGATGTTCACCACCTTTGACAAAGATCAAGACACAGATGGGGGGAACTGTGCCAAAGCATATCTCGGGGCATTTTGGTACACAGCCTGTCACGGTACAAACCCCAACGGTGTGTATTTATGGGGAGAAGATGATACTCATTACGCCATTGGAGATGTTTGGTCCACCTGGAAGAACAGTTATGCTGTCGGTATGAAATCCATCAGCATGAAGATCAGACGTGTGTCTTAGAAACAAAAACAACCAAATTAAGGGTTTAATTTCCTCTGTTGACTGTGTAACTTAGAAAATCCTGTAAGACTATACATGACCGCTCAAAAGTTTTTGATCGGTAAGATTTTTAAAAGAAGTCTCTTCTGCTCACCAAGGCTGCATTTATTTGATTAAAAATACAAAAAAGAAAAACAGTAATATTGTGAAATATTATTAAAATGTAAAATGATGTGTATATATTCTCTATGTGAATATATAGTAAAGTGTAATTTATTCCTGTGATCAAAGCTGAATTTATCATCATTACTCCAGTCTTCAGTGTCACATGATCCTTCACTAATCATTCTCATATGAGGATTTGATGCTCAACATTTATGAATATTATCAAAGTTGAAACAGTTTTTTTGATGAATACAAAGTTGCAACATTGTACTACTGTTCAAAAGTTTTGTGTCAGTAAGAGAAGGATTTGTTTTGGAAAGAACTTAAATAAATTAATACATTTATTCAGCAAGGATGCATTAGATTATAGTGGTGTACAGTGGTTTTAAAATGAGGAGTCCTCAGATTTTTCATATACATCAAATGTAAATGTATTCCTGTTACACTTAATTTTCCTGGTTAAATAAACCTTACAATAAAAAAGAGTTGTTATCATTAAAACCAAGTATACATTTTATCAAGTAAGTATTTCTACTAGTGCTGTCAATCGATAAAAATAAAAATAAAAACATTGTAGAAACAACATAAAGACAGTATATTTATCATATTTATGGCATCTTTTTATCCCAGTATCACTGATACCAATACTACTACTGATGTCTCTAAGAATCTATTTTTCGCTCTCAAATTTAACCATTAATAATTATAGCCATTCAACATCGCAGTATAAGAGCTTAAGTTTAAGAGTTTAAGAGATATTGATTTTAACATTTATTAGACTTTAAAAAATAACAACTTTTAATTTAAGTAAACTTAAAACAGTCTTCACAAAAACCCATTATAATAAATGTCATATTTACCTGTGACATATACAGAAATGTAATACATTTATCAAACACTAAATATGAATCCTTAAAGTTACAAAAATGATTGATTTCCTCTTTTTCTTTTGTTCGTTGAATAACACATCTTAGGTTATTAAAAATAAAGTTTTGATAATTTATTATTATTACATTAGTGTTAGTATTATTATTACACTGAGATGCATCTAAATTCTGCTGGATGAGTAATATATTTGTCAAGTTAAACCAAACTTTTATTTTGACGGGTTGCCGTGAATACCTTTCAGTTTCTGTGTGTTTATGATATGATAGTAGTTTTTCTCAAATTAAACTGTAAAATGCTGATGAATTGACTCAGAGCGGCCCTGGAGATGACAGACATGGGTTCATGTCCTCGTATGAGATGGAAACACGCGATCGTCACACGCAATTATGTGTGTGTGTGTTTGTGTGTGTGAGGTAAATAAATGCAGGTCAGCGGCCTTCATTCGCACAGAGACGCAGGAATCGTATTTAAAGCTGCAGTCCGTAACGTTTTTGGGTTAAAAATTATCCCAAGATTTTTATGGAGCAAGTACATAACCAGCTAGTGTTCAATACTATCTGCTTACCTTAGCTCGATTTACAACAGTAAGCTTGTGATAATGTTTTTAATTCCAGTGATACTGGAAGCATGCCTTTGCGTCATTACGTCACATCTGTACACATAAAGTCGGTGTCCCGGCTAGTAGGCTATATAGTGTGAGGATGTTGGAGTTGGAGATTTATAGCCTTTTCTCACAGCACTTGATATAATGAATTTATCAATTTGATGGCGGATCCAGAAAGGTTATAGACTACCCATACCTGTGACGTAAGCTACCGCTGCGGCTGCCTGAAAGACAGACGCACATTTTTGAGACAACACAGGAAGAAGCAAATTAAAAATAAAAAAAGCTAAAAAGCTAATTTGCATAACAAATACAGTACATGCATGCACAGTTTTGAGGCAGCTTTAACCCTTTTTTTAGTAACTTCATGGCTTTTGACAATATATCTATGACATTGCATGCTCTGGGTTTCTTTTGTGCTTTAATATGAAATGATGGGCTACAGCGCGTGCGCTTACACATGTGTGTGCAATTGAAGAGTGTGCGCTACGAACACAGCTTAACGTCTGACAGGAAAAGAAAGAACATAAGTACATATTTACATCTCCTTGTCACCTGTACCTTTTCCACACTCGTTTGACGTGCGACTGGTGCTGAGGTGAATGTTAGAGTGGTCGTAAAGAGATGTTCTGCATCTAAATAAACACCATTTTTGCCAAGAAAAAAAGAGACAGCAGAGCCCCTGCGTTAAATATTTTTAACACGTTAAACTGATTTTTTTTGTTTGTTTTCAGGTCATTTCAAGTTTGATTTTGACGTGACAAAGCAATCAAATCTAAATGGCTGTGTTGATTACTTACATTTTCATAAGTCTTCCCATTAACACCATCATCATTCTCAGGCCGAGGCAGATCGCCAAATCTGCTGATGTTTTCCATGTGGTAGTACCCCTGTCTTGTTGACCTCTTGTTTTACATTTGACACAATTCCATGGGCAGGACATCTAGCATGACAAAAGACATACACATGCATTAGATCACCCTTCTACCGGCCTACCATGTACACTGACGTTCAGACATACTGCACTACATCGGCATGGATATTATGGGACCACTAGAAAAGAGCAGTGTGGGACACAGATACATTTTAGACATCTGCGACTATGCCACACACTACCCAGAAGCTTTCCCACATTGCACCATAGGTTGTTCATGCTCTCATTCAGCTATTTTTCAGGCTAGGCATCCCAGACGAGATCCTTAAGGACCAGGGGACGAACTTCACTTTCCACCTGATGAGACAACTGCGTCAGCAACTGGGCATCACAGCATTGAGGACAAGTCCATATCGCCAGGAGATGGATGAGCCAGTAGAGCAGTTCAATCAGGCGCTGAAGTGCATGCAGCAGAAGTTCATCGCAAGCACTGGCCGTGACTGAGACAAATGGCTCCCCTTCATTCTCTTCGCATACAGAGAGGTAACTCAGGCTTCAACCAGGTTTTCACCCTTCAGACTTCAAGGACCAAGTTCTCCAGGGCTGGGAAGCGTGGGCAGCTGCCTACTTGGACGACGTGGTCATCTACAGCCACAACTGGGCAGATCACCAAGACCATCTGAGACAGACCCTGGGGAAGATCCAAGCAGCAGGTCTTGTCCTTAAATGTCCCTAAATGCAAGTGGGCATGGCAGGAGACCAACTACCTGGGATACCAACTGGGCAATGACGAATTGCAACCACAGGTTTGCAAGGTGGAAGCAATACGGTGTAGTCCTTGGCCTAGGATGAAGAAGTATTGATCCTTGCTGGGTCTTGTGGGCTGGTACCACTGATTCATACCAGACTTCACTACGCTGGCAGCGCCATTAATGGATTTGGTAGAGTAGAAACTGATAGAGTAGACCGAGGCCTGGAAAAGGGTTGTTCAACGTCTTGAAGAACAACCAGCGATTCTTGGTACAAGTCGACGCCTCTAACAAGGGGAACAGAATCGGTACTGGCCCAGGGGACTACCGGAGCTGAGAAACCTGTGGTGCTCTTGAGCAGGAATCTGTTGCCCAGGGAGACCATGTATTCAACCATTGAAAAGGAGTGTCTTGCAATAAAGTTCTGCTGATGTAGAGGGTGCACACATGACCTCGTTCGCACTTAGTCATTCATCCACCGAGTGGACCACCACCTGGTGAAACCATGTTCTGTCTCCATGTGGGATACTAAAGATTTAAGCTTAAAAAGAAAGTAATTTTTGTTCAATTGTCTTGTTTATTATGTTTATTGAAATTAGTTGGTATAACGTTTGTTTTGTTATAGGGTAGAAATTAATGTAATTATTTGAATTTGGAAGAAGGTGAAATCTGGTGTTTAAAATCAGCGGCCACACCCCAGAGCAGTACTTGTTTCAGTTGAGCAAACGTGCTACTGCAGTGCTGTGAGCTAAAAAACATCCTGTATATTGTGGGTACTCATGAGTTTCTCTACGTATTTGTATAGTTATTTATTTATTATTTATTTTGGTACTTTTGTTTTACAGGACTGTAGACTTGTATCTACACTATATTGCCAGAAGTATTGTGCCGCCCCTCCAAATCACTGAGTTCAGGTGTTCAATCCCTTCATGGCCACAGGTGTGTAACTCAAGCACTAGGCCTAAGATGCTTCTATACACATTAGTGAAATAATGGGTCGCTCTCAGGAGCTCAGAGAACTCAAGCGTGGTACCGTGATCGGTGGCCACCTGTGCAATAAGTCCATTCGGGAAATTTCCTCACTACTAAATGGTACTTTCTACCACCTGCTAAATACCAAAATGGTGAGGTAAAAGCCAGAAGTACACCTCCTTTGGGACAAAAAATGGCTTTAAAGATTCTGGGACTGGAAGGAAACTGCAGTGAAGATGACTGGAAATTATGCAAAGCAACATGGAAACAACCAAGAAAAACATTTGCAAAAGCAATGTAAAGTATGACCAGCTGTTCCTGGCTCAAACCTTTTGTTTTCACAGACAAACTGTCCAACACACCATCGGTTGAAAAGGTACGCTAATGTTATCTAATCTGTGATATATTCAAATATTTAAATCAAGTTCACACAACAATGACATAAAAGAACCTTTTCTGGTTCCTCAGAGAACCTTTCAGTTAACCCTTTTCCACAAGCATGAACAGGGTACTAGGTGGAACATTTTTTTGAATGTTCTAAAACAAGTAACAGTTTAAAAATAAACGTTAGACATACAACTAAAACATTTCAGGAGAAAATGTTCCATGAATGACGAATAGATCTTGTTTTAAGGACATTATTAAAGACTAGAAAACCCTGAACAAACGTTCTATTAACGTAACTGGAGGAACATTTGTTCATAACTTGGAGAGAACCTTGCCCAAAAAAAGGTCTGAAATTGTTCCCCGTTAACTGGGTATATAGGCTATACACTTTTCTATTGAAAGAAATGAGTAGATAATTTGAATTAGGAATTAAAGCAAGATCACACTCTTATTATCTCAAATTCTGCTCGACTCATGTAAAGCACATTTTGGATTCAAAACAATGAAGTTGGCAGTACTGATAATATTTTACATACAAAAATCATACATTCTAATGATCGACGGAAAACATTTATTTTTGTTGTTTTTTGAAAGCGTTTGCAAGGGACTTGATTCACTGCATCATCGCTCATCTAGGCTCAACAACACGAATGGTACCCAGTCAGGAACCTAGTGGTATTTTAAGACCAGCTAATGGATATCGGACCACAAATTACCAGTCCTGCAAGCATGTGAGTTTCGAATCTGTTTTTAGAGACTTTTGCGAAGCTCCAGTATTTTGAACTGGATACACACTACGGCTGAATCAATATGCATCAACGGTTCATGCTAAGTTCAAGAAATGTACAGTATATCTGCTGAAAGCTGGACATATTTAAAAAAAAAAAAAAAAGATTTTTAAAGAAAAGTGTAAGGACAGGATCTCATAAATCTCAAGAGTCTGCATTCACTAGGAGTTTATTGTAGCTTTACTGAGTGAATAATCATGTACATAGTAAGTAAGAGAAATGTTTTAATGCACTACACCAATAGCCAACATACATTTCAAAGAAATATTAACATATGATCTCTCAAGTTAGACAGTGAAATGTTGTAAAATGAGATTATGAGAAAACGTCCAATGTTTCCCCTTCAGAAGAACTGTAATGTTTTTAAGACACATGTTTGATCTTCATGCTGATGGATTTCATACTGACAGCGTGATTCTTCCAAGATGACCAAACCACACCAATGGCACGATGAGTATCATCTTCTCCCCATAAATACACACCGTTGGGGTTTGTACTGTGACAGTCTGAGTACCAAAATGCCCCGAGAAACTGTTTGGCACAGTTCTTCTCATGGGTGTCTTGGTCTTTGTCAAAGGTGGTGAACTTCATATCATTATGGCCAGATAAAGAGTCACCTACAGAGAGGAAGAGCATCATTGAAGACAATAACTCAACTAGAACATCGCAACTGAATATTCATGAGAATGAATGAAAGTGTCCTACCTGCTCCTCCATCAGTGAATCCTGAAACATGCAACTGATATCCAACACATTCACAATCCACAGAGAAGGACGAGTACAGAGCAAAACCTTTCCTTCCTTCAAAGTCCTCCAGATCCACTCTCAGCATGTACTTCCTGTTACGTGTCAGCTGGTACATGTTCTCCAGCCCTGTTCACACACACACACACACACACACACACACACACACACACACACACACACACACACACACACACACACACACACACACACACACACACACACACACACACACACACACACACACACACACACACACACACACACGAAGAACATGTTCAGCCAAACACATGAACACCAAGTATTGGATAATGTACAGTCACCCTGGCAGCTTGATGACGCCGACCTGAAGTGGAGACTGAAGGGGCTTATTTTGTAATTAAATACTAGTTGACTGTGCATTATCCCACTTATTATATGCCTACTTACCACATAAGTAAATATTGGATATTAAATATTAGCCCACTTGTAAAGCTTCCCAAAGAACAGCTTATCACCACATAAATGTTGACATGAAATATTGATTTGAGTTGAAACCTAAGTTGATATATGTACCTATTCATTGGAATGTCCAAAACAGCTTAAAATACTGAAGTCCTTAGACTTCACAGTGTGATACAAAAGACTGAAAACTGCAGTGGATTTACAAACTCCGGATTTTCAGATAACAAATATGGACATACACTATATTGCCAAAAGTGTTGTGACGCCTGCCTTTACACGCACATGAGCTTTAATGCCATCCCATTCTCAATCCGTAGGGTTTAATATGGAGTCGGCCACCCTTTGCAGCTCTAACAGCTTCAGCTCTTCTGGGAAGGCTTTCCTCAAGGTTTAGGAGTGTGTTTATGGGGATTCTTCTAGAAGCGCATTTGTGATGTTGGACGAGAAGGCCTGGCTCTCAGTCTCCGCTCTAATTCATCCCAAAGCTGTTCTATCGGGTTGAGCTCAGGACTCTGTGCAGGCCAGTCCAGTTCCTCCACACCAAACTCGCTCATCCGTGTCTTTATGGAGCGACGCTTTGAGCACTGGAGCACAGTCATGCTGGGACAGGAAGGGGCCGTCCCCAAACTGTTCCCACAAAGTTGGGAGCATGAAATTGTCCAAAATGTCTTGTTGAAGCATTAAGAGTTCCTTTCACTGGAACTAAGGGGCCAAGCCTGTTCTTGAGCTCATCTGAAGGCCACAGAAGTTTGGAGGTCTGGAGCTTTTGACTCTGCAGAAAGTTGGCTACTTCTGTGACCCTCAGCATGCGCTGACCCTGCTCTGTAATTTTACGTGGCCTATCACTTCGTGGCTGGGTTGCTGTTGCTCCCAATCGCTGCCACTTTGTTATAATCCCACTAACAGTTGAGCGTGGAATATTTAGTAGTGAGGAAATGTCCCGAAAGGACTTATTGCACAGGTGACCACCGATCACGGTACCACGCTTGAGTTCTCTGAGCTCCTGTGAGCGGCCCATTCTCTCACTAATGTTTGTAGAAGCGTCTGCAGGCCTAGTGCTTGATTTATACACCTGTGGCCATGAAGTGATTGAACACCTGAACTCAGTGATTTGGAGGGGCAATATAGTGCATCTTACCCAGCCAGTATTCGCTCTCCACATTCCCAAATCCTCTCTTGTACTGATTCCACGGCCGATAGAAATTCACACTACCGTCCATTCTCCTCTGAATCACCTGTGATGTGTTTATAGAGAATATATGATTCATAATGTGTGTTCTGATGTGTGTTTAATGATCTAAAGTCACATTTGTACCGTCCATCCTCCATTGTCTTCATCTTTCCAGACAGGAGCGTTCCCTGCTGGATAGATGGAGTAAATCCCATTGAGCTTTTGTCCTATATAGTTATAGACGTCAGAGCAGTCGGATGGCATTAATATACAGTCACTGCCCAATACAACAGGGAGAACAGCAGCATTATCTAGAGAGAAAGAGATGAACATCACACTGAAATGAAGGTGAAACCGTCTCTAAATGTGATCGACACAATGAAGGAAACCAATGAATTCACTACCATCTTCTCAATCTCCCCTCAGCAGTGCAGGTCATCTAAAAGAAATGAAAAGAAAGCTTCACTCAGGCAATTTCATGTGTAAAATGATGTATGAATTTCTGGATGTATAATGTAAATGCTGGAGAATAACTCACCGCTTGTGTTCTTTAGTCGCTGAAATGCTCGTGAATCAATTGTTCAGGCTCCTCCTCTGCCATCCAAAGCATGAAATAATGGCAATTCCCTTTATTTATTTTGTATAAAAACATCCGTACACACTGACAAATGTTGCTACACAACACCCACATAATCTTAAAGTCATGGATTTCATAATCTCTTCTCAAGAACTTACCAGCTTTCCACAAACACCCAGACCAAAGGAGTCCACAAATAATAATAATAATAATAATAATAATAATAAATACAGTGAGCTCAAGGGTCATTCCTCATCACACTCATGATGAAATTATACAGAAAGACATTTCACAAGCATGAGGATTTATGTGAGAGATCTTATATTACACTGCATATCATGGGACCATTCCCAGCAGGCTCCCAAACCCTTCAGACCAATACATTCCCAAGGCTTTTCCAGCTGCACTACAAGACAAGGGTTGAAAAAACAGCCGTTTCTAGCATTTGCAAAAACCCAAAATAGTTATTCACTATAGCTATTACTAACTACTACTCATATGTTCTGAAGCCCCTGAGATTTCAAGCTGGTTTTTAATGATTTTAGGCATTTTTACAGAAATACGACAAAAATATGAATAAAAGTATTACAAATCTACGTGGCCATAATTGTATTGATGTTTTCAATGAAACCTACAAATATAGTGAAAATACTGAGCATATTTACATTTTTATGACAGAAACGCACGTGTCTCCAAATTATGATTTCTCTAATGTAATTCCCGGGTTACCCACCAATGACCATTTTGAACCATAATGCATTTTGGTATGATATTGTGTGAAAAAGAAGCCCCTGAAAGAGCCAAAACATGTGCAAAGGTCATTAAGCGTGCTGATATTTGGAGCTTTTCGGTCACTGGTGCACTTTAGCGATATCACGTGTCCTTTTGGATAACACTAATAAAACATTCATAATGTATTTATATTCAAAAATGGTCTATTCGAATTGTGTTTTTCACAGGTGGTTCAGTTCATGAAAATTTATGAATGACATATCTATAGCAATCTAGCGTTTAATTCACATTTGTAAACATTTAGGCAGTTATTATGAGGGATGTGCGAGCCGATTAAATGATAGCGCTGCCGCTAGTCGACTTGGAAAATTCTAGTCATTTACCATTAGTTTTTGCACATTTAAAGTTCGGCTTTATATTTCAACAAAGGCTATGTTTAACCCTTAAATGCATACTTTGGGTCTTTAGCGACCCGAGACGTCATTCAACACCCTCCTCATTCATTCATTTTTTAAAGTTAGACATCAACCTTCTTAGTAATCCATTCTCCTCAATTAATCCATTTTAAACAATATAACAAGAAAAAAATAATGCAACTATAATTGAATGCCTGTTTTTCCATAAGTTTTTTGTCAAAATTGTATTGGGTCGCTAACGACCCGAGGTGTGTACGATTGTATTACTTTTCCTGCAAAATAATAAATGAATCTATAATGACGAAATAACTGCAATTCAGCTTTATTGTGTTATGTCTGATACACACTGATGAAGTGACGTTTCACTCATAGTGACCTCAGACAGAAAACTACACAATAATCAGTATAATCTGCAAAATTTGAAATGGCTCAGCGATTTACTGCAGAGCAAGTGCTGAACACAATCAGATATTAGAGTCACTGTCATTTGATGATGGTGAAGGAAGCTGTCAGTGATCAAAATATTGATTTTCAAGACGTTAAAATGAGTTTTGAGCGTGAGATGGTAAATATGAGCCAGATGCAGAATGTGCTGGGAAATGAGCTCTGACGAGGATAGTGGTGATGGTATAAAACATCTGCTCAAACTGAACCCTCACAACCACCAAAAGGGAACGAAATATGTTTTATTTTATTCTTCTGCAATTGTTGCTCTAATATCAGGAGTTTTATTTATTATCACGACAGGTATAGATCCATCCATGTTAGATAGAGATCCGGGTCGCTAAAGACCCCAATATGTAAGAACGTTTGGCGTGTTATGTTCATGTTAAAGTTACATCTTGAAATTAATATATTACTTTGAAAAGTGTGTGTATATGAGGATGGTTTTTATGGTAATCCTGAAAAATATTGCAGAAAATCCTTCTGTCTAACAATGACACAGGCGATTGACCTATCGGTAAGCCCCTCCCCTCAAACGCAGGCGAGCCAATGGCAGTTGAGTATCAGTTGCACAGGGACTCGGATATCTTTAGGTTTCAGCGCCATAGAGAAACACTGGAAGATCCGAAGCTCTCGTCGGTTTGATGGTGTTTATGCTACAGAAATGGTGCGTTCTGTAACACTGTGTATGGTAATGATAAAGCCTTGTTTATACTTTCACCAGGCTCCGCTGACTGCACTCGCTCCTCCCCAAACGAATGAGGCGTTTATACTTGATGCACACGTCGTTGTGCTATTCTTTCAAATCACAGAGGGCGACTCGGTTGAATGCGAAATGGGGTCTCGCGCACTACCGCCCACTCCGCGATGACGTCATTTTTGCCGTGCACACCTTCGCGCCACCCAAGCGGCTCATCCCGCAGTTTCTCTTGAAGCCGATACTGAAGGGCCTTAAACTGCAGTTCATGGACTGGCCACTAGAGACAGACTCCAGAAGGAGCAGAATCTCATTGAGCTCATGTTAAAATGCCCAGCTTTACAGCAGAAGAACACATGTTTACAGTCTGGGACAAACTGTGCTTTTGGTCTGTACGGCTAATGTTGCCCTTCATGACGACTGTGAGGGGGGGAATGTTTTTATAACTCATTCATTTACATTATATAAAGCCTTAAAGTTCTGCATAATTAAGGGCGTGGCCACTTTGAGTGACAGGTGGATAGCCATTTATCTGCTGTCTGTTAGTCATCACGTCACTTTAGCTCCGCCCACGTCCCACCTTTTAGCACATTTTCTATAATCCGGGAGTGACGCACGGCCAGCTTACCCTACTTTACGCTTGAAAACTGCTCTTCAGAATCCTATGGGTGACGTCACGGACACTACGCCCATATTTATTTAGTCTATGGTGCAGACGCGTCAAGTATAGACAAGGCTTACAACGGAGAGAGCGAGTTTGTGAATGAGACGTTAATTCGCTCTTCATCTGCTTTGTTTGTTCAGCTCTTACGGTGAATTCTTTGAGTGAAAAAGGACGCAATAAACTTCATAAACCATCAGTAAAGTTTGGCCATCTTTCGGACAGGCTCACACACTGACAGCTGTCGTTGTCAGACAGTTAGCAACTCCGTTTGATTGTCTGACTTAAAGGAGGCCATTAATGTAACCCATATTTGTGTGTTCGATTACACAATTCAGTTTTTTGTTGAGTTAAGGATAAAACGAGTCTTATTTACGTTATTGGAAAACATTTTCCAGCCTTTTTTTTCCCGATTTGGTTCTGAATTTTGAGTCATAATCAGCCCATGTCTATGAAATCCCACATTGGTTAAATTAATTGTGATTAAATGTAGTTTTCTGAGCACTGATTGCTTGTTGAGCTCCGATTATGGATCTGTACATTTGAATAGGCCAAGAATAATTGGGGAGAAAAAGAGAACAATTAATTTCAAAATGCCTTATCGTTACCCAGAATGACATTTTCATGGGGAAAACACCTAAAAATGGAGAATTACATTCTTAAAATGAGTACATACACAACATTAAAATGTAAATTTTTTGCCAGTTTTATGAATTTGTTCCTCAAATTTTAAATCCTTATCCATCATTCACCCTTTAACAGCTAATATTAGACCATTAATGACATGCACAGGGTTCCCACTCTTTTATGAACACCAGATTCAAGGACTTTTTAAAGCACCTGTTATTTTAAATCAAGCAAAATAAATACGATAAAGGTGTGTGTGTTACTGCCAATATATCAAACACCTACCAATGAGGAAAAATGTCCAATTTTACAAAATCCAATGAGGAAAGAGGCTGGTGTACAAGATGCAGTTTGCAGCTCTTATTCCTGCTTTTAACATTTATTTCACACTAGTTTTAGTTTTCTTTTTTATAAATCGTTACTGAATTAAAACATCAAAATATAGAGATAATATTGTATACTTGATCAATTAAATGAAAAGATATGAACAAGTTAATTGTTAGGCATTACAAATATGCAAATTATTTATTAAATCACCTGTACATGTACCTTTTTAAAAATCAATTTGACGGCTTTTAAGACCTGCACATTTATTAAACTGATATAATCGCTGGCGTAATAACGGCCCATTTCAAATGTTTACGTGCTTTTCTTCTTTTTCTTTTTTGAGCGGTGATGAAATATTGCTCTTGTAAATACTCGCCAGCATTTCAGTAATGAAAGTCTAGATCTTTAAAATGCATCCATATTTCAGCAAAGCGCAACCGTACGGTGGCCTGCAGTGGTCAAAAAGGATATAAAGAGTGAATTTTGAAGTGATCTCGGATGGCAATTAAATGACCACACGACCTTGGTGTTTGTCAACAGTGGGTAATTCGGCCAGGGATTTTTAAGCGGGTGGTGGGAGAAAAACACTGACATTGTGGATTCGGGCAGCAATAAAATCCCTGACTACACAATGATGAAAATACCCTACAACCCCACGAGAAATTACCATCCGAATAGCGCTTTAGACAGTAGATGGCGCTTATGGAACAGCAGAAATACACTCACCTAAAGGATTATTAGGAACACACACTAATACTGTGTTTGACCCCCTTTGGCCTTCAGAACTGCCTTAATTCTGCGTGGCATTGATTCAACAAGGAGCTGAAAGCATTCTTTAGAAATGTTGGCCCATATTGATAGGATAGCATCTTGCAGTTGATGGAGATTTGTGGGATGCACATCCAGGGCACGAAGCTCCCGTTCCACCACATCCCAAAGATGCTCTATTGGGTTGAGATCTGGGGACTGTGGGGGCCATTTTAGTCCAGTGAACTCATTGTCATGTTCAAGAAACCAATTTGAAATGATTGGAGCTTTGTGACATGGGGCATTATCCTGCTGGAAGTAGCCATCAGAGGATGGGCACATGGTGGTCATAAAGGGATGGACATGGTCAGAAACAATGCTCAGGTAGGCTGTGGCATTTAAACCATGCCCAATTGGCACTAAGGGGCCTAAAGTGCGCCAAGAAAACATCCCCCACACCATTACACCACCACCACCAGCCTGCACAGTGGTAACAAGGCATGATGGATCCATGTTCTCATTCTGTTTACGCCAAATTCTGACTCTACCATCTGAATGTCTCAACAGAAATCCAGACTCATCAGACCAGGCAACATTTTTCCAGTCTTCAACTGTCCAATTTTTGGTGAGCTGATGCAAATTGTAGCCTCTTTTTCCTATTTGTAGTGGAGATGAGTGGTACCCGGTGGGGTCTTCTGCTGTTGTAGCCCATCCGCCTCAAGGTTGTGCGTGTTGTGGCTTCACAAATGCTTTGCTGCATACCTCGGTTGTAACGAGTGCTTATTTCAGTCAAAGTTGCTCTTCTATCAGCTTGAATCAGTCGGCCCATTCTCCTCTGACCTCTAGCATCAACAAGGCATTTTGGCCCACAGGACTGCCCCATACTGGATGTGTTTCCCTTTTCACACCATTCTTTGTAAACCCTAGAAATGGTTGTGCGTGAAAATCCCAGTAACTGAGCAGATTGTGAAATACTCAGTTACCCCTTTTCCACCAAGGCAGTGCTAGAGCTAGATCGGAGCCAGAGCCGTTTCAAATCGGTTCTTTGTGTTTCCACACCCAAAGCCCTAGCTCAGAGCCAGGAAAAGTGGTTCTTAAGTAGCACCAAAACATTGCTGGGCTAGAACAGGGGCCCATTCTTCGTCCCTCGCTTAATACATCTGAGACGATTTGACAGATCCCAGATCTTTTAATCATGATAACTGATGTCTGGCTAATTTGGTTCTTCAAACGAATTTGCGGATTGGATTTAAATATCTGGATTAAATGATCTAAGATCACTGCGCTTTCTTGTGTTCCCTGAAGAGGGCAGATGCATCGATACTCGAAACCACGATCAGCAATGCAGCGATTGGCTGGCGTCAAGACAGCAACGTAATGACATCATATAATTAAAAAAGCCACCTGGCAAAAAACTTGACAAATTACACAAAAACCCCCCACGAATATCTGGACCGTTATAAGGAAACAGCTAAACGACCAAACCAACATAAAAGTTATAATAGATCAATGATAAATGTTTTTTTTTTTTTTACATGATTACCAATTATTTATATTCACGATTTTATACAGTATTTGTACACCCTTTACATTTTTATTTTAATGTTGTAATTCAATTTTTAATTCAATTTGAAGCAGATTTGTAACGTGACAGTTTTAAAGTTTCTTAAGGGTCAAGATCAAATTCTCTGCATCAAGCCATCCCATAATATCCGTCATCACTTAAATTAATGCACGGCTCAGATTAACTGTACAACATGTGTGCAAACCTCCAATAACATTATAAAGTAGTTATTCCATCACAAATAAATCGCTCAATCAAGTGTCTATAGTATTATACACAACATTATTATAATATATACATTCTCATATACATATACAATTTAAAATGTGTATATTATTATTATTTAAAATGATTATTATTGCCCCTGGTTCAGTGATGAACTCTTTTAGTTAAGTAGCAGTGGCTGGGACAGATTTTAAGTATCACCTCAAGATGCAAATCTAATCCTGTTTACATGAGCCGCTCGAGCAGGTTTAAGTTTACGGACCTGTTGCTATGACAGCAAGTCCAGGATGAGCGTCGAAGAACCAAACAATCCAAGATCACGCCAAATCGTCAACAATCAAATCCAGCAGCTGAGTTAGCGAGGTACGAAGAACGGGCCCCTTGGGCTAGAACAGGGCTAGAAGTAAGAGCCGATTACGTCAGGCGCTGGGGGCGGGCTCAACAAGACCAACACAAACATGAGATCCGCCATTGTTGAAATAGCAGCTAATGGAGCTAACAGCTGCTGCTCGTTTGTAATCTCCGTCTATACAAAGTACGGCAAACTGCATGAATGCGTTGGATTCGCTGTGTTTTCGTTGTGTTTTGATGCCGATGTAGGATCGTAAAGCCGTGTGAATCAATAGTAACGCAACGTTTGCAGTGTTGCTGGAAGGCTTGTTGGCTGCGGTGCAGTGCAGTGACCGATCGCCGTATGATCACGAGTCCAGCGAGAGCACACCACTCCTTATGCTTTTGATTCACTCATACGTTTTTTAAAATATTATACGTGGATCGGTCTGTGCAGCGCCGATGCATCTCGAACAAGCCTGGAGTGCGTTGCTGAGAAAGATGAGACGTATACAGTGACGTAAGACCTGGCTCTGTTGTGGCTCTCAGCATGTGGAAAAGCAAACGGTTCTTAGCAGCTCCTCAGTCGAACCAACTATGAACCGGGACTAGCTCTGGCTCTGAACTAGCTCTAAGACTGCCTTGGTGGAAAAGGGGTAAGACCGGCCCGTCTGGCACCAGCAACCATGCCACGCTCAAAATTGCTTAAATCCCCTTTCTTTCCCATTCCGACATTCAGTTTGGAGTTCAGGAGATTGTCTTGACCAGGACCACACCCCTAAATGCATTGAAGCAACTGCCATGTGATTGGTTGATTAGATAATTGCATTAATGAGAAATTGAACAGGTGTTACTAATAATCCTTTAGGTGAGTGTAGATTGAAATAGCTTCCTCCCGTAATGCTGTTTTGTTCTGGCTTTGGCCAATTTGTTTAATTGCACCACGCTACTCTAACAAAATGCAGTTCATGCTCAAGTCAAGCACATTCAAGGACCTGTGTTTGTTTTCAAGGACTTTCAAGAAGCGTGGGAACCCTGCATGCAGGTTAACAAAGAAAATCGTTTTCTTAAATGATCCGCTCAACTCATGAACCTCAGTTTGGGAAACCCTGCTTTTTGGAAGCAAACCAAACCCCCCCCCCCCCCCCCCCCCCCACAATTTTCATGCTTTGAAATAAAACAGGAGCACTTTCTTAAGTGACATGGTGAGTTTTATTGGTCATTGATTGGCCGTACGGTCATCTGCTGGCGGGACAGCAGATCATGCGCGAGCTCAGCCGGATGCGGGATTCGGGACGCGGCCTGTGGAAAGGCAACTGTAACATGTACGATCACGGAAACACCGGATGGATTTAACGTGCAGCTTTGACAAAGCCAAGCGAGGTTGTTCAGGGAAACAGATTAAGAGGAATCCTGGGAGAGATGTGGGAGTTATCTGAGGCGTGCGGGAATCCGTGCGGTTATCCGGTTCTCAGGATGATGTGAACTCCGGAGTCGGTGAACACGGGGCCGCTCATGTCTCCCACCTTCAGCGCGAACGAGACGTCTTCAAAGGGCTTCTGCATTTGACCTGACACACACACACACGTGATGGTGATGATCTCATACGCTGTGAATAACGCTACACTGATGGCGTGTGAGTGGACTCACCCCTGCCGAACATGCCCAGGTCTCCGCCATTCCTCGCCGAGCTGCAGTCGCTGAACTGAGACGCCAGACTCTCAAACTCCTCCTCTCCAGACTTGATCTGTTCAATGTACTCTAACACACACACACACACACACACACACACACACACACACACACACAGATGTTAATACACAGGTGTGCTCTTGTTTCCATCCAAAAGCGCTGGATGGAAACGCCAACATGTTCATACATTCTAAAAAAAACACATTAGAACACGTGCGTTTAATTGAGGTGGATGTATTTTTTATCTGATAAGAGCGCATAAACTACGCTGGAAACATTTACTGAATAATTCCTTCAGCAGAGGCTGTGATTGGATGACTGGACTAGTGGACCAATGGTGGCACAGCATCTCAGATGTTGGTTTCGTGGCTCTGAAACACCTGAGCCAAACTGAATGATTTGGTTTAATTCCTCCAGAAGTGTCTCACACAATTGTGTGTGTGTGTGTGTGTGTGTGTGTGAATGTGTGTGAGAGAGTGTGTGTGTCTGAGAGAGAGTGTGTGTGTGTGTCTGTGTGTATTCCTACAGAAGCATCTCCCACAATTGTGTGTGTGTGTGTGTGAGAGAGTGTGGGGGTGTGTGTGTGTGTATTCCTCCAGATGCACCTCACACAATTGTGTGTGTGTGTGTGTGTGTGTGTGTGTGTCTGTGTGAGAATGTGTGTGAGAATGTGTGTGAGTGTGTGTGTGTGAGAATGTGTGTGAGAATGTGTGTGTATTCCTCACTCACGTTATCACTGCTCATCAGCTGTGGGCCACTTTCACCTAAAACGCTCTATTAATGCAGATCATCGGTCGTTCTTACTACTCTGAGTAAAGATAAAGGATGGAGCGAGATTTGTTTGACACAGTTCCCACCTGTGCACCGCAGTTAATCACACACACACACACACACACACACACGGGTTTGTTGATGGACACACTCTTGCTAAAGCTGATGGTGAGGAATTACAGTTGAAACATCTCATGAGTAGCGCATCACTGAGAAACGCCCGGCTCAAGTTCGGGTTGAATAGCTAATAATAAATACTAATGAATGTGCGTGTGTGTGTGTGTGTGTGTGTGTGTGTGTGTGTGTGTGTCTCTCACTGTGAATGAGCTGCAGAGCCTCGTCTTTGCTGCGCGTGATGTTCTCCTCTCTCCAGGAGGACGGCCGGCGGGACTGGCTGTGTTTGACCAGCAGGTGAGAGCAGCGCACCTTCTCCACCTCGCCCGCCCCGTCCGCCCCCGACCCGCTCGGCCGCTCCCATTGGCTGGCGTTCGTGATGTGATTGAAGTAATAAACACGACCTGAGGGAACATTAAGAGCAAACAACTCCTACAGTTAACAATGAGACGTGGTGGAAGCCGTGACACAACACCACTCAAACATCAGACTGAAATGTCGTATCGTGATGAGGGAAGGGTCATGTGACACTGAAGACTGGGGTCATGTGACACTGAAGACTGGAGTAATGCTGATAAATGCCACTGTATATCCACACAGAGAGCAGCTGATCTACACTGGAGGAATATTACACCGTTTGACTGGAGTTATGATCAGATTAATGCCTTTAACAAAAGCGTTACATTGAAAATTGATGTAGTAAGTTAAATTATGACATTAAAATTCATAATTACGGCATTAAAGTAGAAGTTATGACATAAACATACAGTATCTGACACAACAACGGTCGGAAACAGCTGTAAAACAGTAATATTTCATGATTTGTCCTATATTTTTGATCAGATAGGTGCAGAAAAGTATTTTTCCTTAAAAAAAAAACATTATTATATATATATAATCTGAAATCTGAATAAATAAACTTTAAGACACTATTTGCACTGCAAAAAAAGCTTTTCTTTCTTAGTATTTTTGTCTTGTTTTCAGTCCAAACATCTAAAAAATCTTACATTAAGAAGCATTTACTAGACTAGCAGAAGTTTTTGTCTTATTTTGGGGGAAAATAACTCAAAATTAAGGGAGTTTTTGCTTAAAATAAGCTAAATAATCGTGTTTTCTGTTTGAATTAAGAATATTTTGCTTACCCCGTTGGATTATTTAGCTTATTTTAATCAAAAACTCCCTTAATTTTGAGTTATTTTCCCCCAAAACAAGACAAAAACTTCTGCTAGTCTAGTAAATGCTTCTTAATGTAAGATTTTTTAGACGTTTGGACTAAAAACAAGACAAAAATACTAATAAAAGCATTTTTTGCAGTGTGGCGAATAATATTTGAGAATCTGAGGCTGCAAAAAAACCTAAATATCTCCAAGTTGTCCGAATAAAGTCCTTCCCACACATATTACTACTAATAATGATATATTTACAGTAGGAAATGAACTTATCTTCATGGAACTTATGATGTTTGGCATAAAAGAAAAATTGATAATGACCCAGATAATGTATTGCCACAAATATACCCGTGAGGCGCAGGACTAGTTTTGTATAATATATATATTAAATATATTAAATTAGCCTTATATATCTGGACGAGAGAGACAGAACTTAAACCACACAAGTACCATAGATTGAAGATTAATAATAATACTGTAATATTACTGTATTGTGGCAATTTTTCTTATTGGGAGCTTTAAGATCAATACTTTACGTCCATATATATGTGATGTATTTAGTAAGATGTTGATTTAACTGGCAGAATTAGCCCTTTCAATGATATGCTCGTGAGTGGACATTAAATATTCCGTCTACACGATTGATTCTGATAAACATGTCCTCGTAATTTAATCAAATAAAGCTCTGAATCTCCCGCGGTTCCGGCCCAGCTCACATCTTGAGATGTTTACGGTGTTCACACACACATGTTGTGATGTTCAGATGTTCAGTGTGTGTGGTTTTCACTCATCATCTGTTAAACACCGAACATCCCTGAATCACTCGCTCGTGTTGGGCTTAAACCGGTTCCGTCCGGGCGGGTTGGGTTTAGCATCGGCTCTCGCGCGGGCTCGGTTGTTTTTGGCGGTTCGGTGTCGGTTAGCCACTTAGCATACGCATCTGCTCACACGCGCCCAAACGCGGACTCTGTTCCGGGTGTGAACATGACAACGGGCCGCCATGACTGACCTGAACTCCGGCTCATGCGCTTCTCCCATCCGGACGGCAGCTTCTCGTCGTCGGACATGATTTCAGAATGGAGTCGGTTCGGCTCGGGCGGCTCTGGTCTGATGTAGCGCCGCTGCGGTGACCACACTGACCGACAGAGGGCGCCGGAGGGCGGACACTCAAACTACACGAGCCCGGGAAACTCACAATCAAGTCATGACAGTAAAAAGTTACAGTAAAAATTTAATACATGACATAAAACGTCGTAACTGACTTACTAAGTCATAATTATTACATAAAAACAACATATTAACAGTTTCTGACGCTTCAACGGTTTAATAAGTCGAAATTGTGACTTAAAGATTCATAATTATGGCATAAAAGTCCAAATTATTGTAAAAAACAACATATTAACATGTATCTGACGCTTCAACGGTTTAATAAGTCGAAATTGTGACTTAAAGATTCATAATTATGTCATAAAAGTCCAAATTATTGTAAAAAACAACATATTAACATGTATCTGACGCTACAACGGTTTAATAAGTCAAAATTGTGACTTAAAGATTCATAATTATGGCATAAAAGTCCAAATTATTGTAAAAAACAATTTATTAACATGTATCTGACGCTTCAACGGTTTAACTAAGTCGAAATAGTGACTTAAAAATTCATAATTATGGCATAAAAGTCCAAATTATTGTAAAAGACAATATATTAACATGTATCTGACGCTTCAACGGTTTAATAAGTCAAAATTGTGACTTAAAGATTCATAATTATGGCATAAAAGTCCAAATTATTGTAAAAAACAACATATTAACATGTATCTGACGCTACAACGGTTTAATAAGTCAAAATAGTGACTTAAAGATTCATAATTATGGCATAAAAGTCCAAATTATTGTAAAAAACAACATATTAACATGTATCTGACGCTACAACGGTTTAATAAGTCAAAATTGTGACTTAAATTCATAATTATGGCATACAAATAGAAATTATGAAATGCAAATACATATATTAACAGTATCTGACGCTAACAAAGTCAAAATTGTGACTTAAAAATTCATAATTATAGTATAAAACATGACAAGCAATAACATATTAACAGGTGTCTGATGCTACAACGGTTTAATAACAACGTTAAACTGGAAATTATTGACATACTAAGTCGAAATTGTGACTTAAAAATGCATAATTATAGCATAAAAGTGACCGACAGAGGCGATCAGAGGACAAACACTGACACGAATGGAAGCTAAAGAAATGTAAATCTTGACATTGAACAGTTAAAGTAAAAGCTACATAAATTACAAAATGTCGTAATTGACATACTGAGTCAAAATGTAATTATAACGTAAAATACATGTATTAACCGTATCTGACGCTACAACGGTTTACAACAACGGTACATGGGAAATTGAGTCGAAATTATGACTTAAAAATGTAGAATTATGGCATAAAAATCGCATTTATGACATAAAGTGTCTTGTTGGTTGATTAAGGTGGTCTTTTGTGTTATCGTGAGTGTGTGTTGTGTTTTGCTATTAATCGAGATTCGGTTGATCAGATTTGTTTGGGAGACATATTTCACACATTTTGAAAAAGACTTTCACGACGCCTTGCATCGGTTAGCGGCCATTTACATGGTGACCTCATCTTTCTGCGCTCCTCCCGGAATATCGTTGGTCAAACCCGCTGTCAGTCAAACTTGCGCGCATCTGATTGGCCAGACGTGAGCGGATGTTTTCACGGCGCCGCTTTACGGCAAACGCCCGAGAGAGTGCGAGAGGAACGCGTCTGATAGTCTGCGGGAGTATCGACAGAGCAGCAGGTACAGATCCAGCCGTATCACTGATGATTAATACACCACATCAGCAGAGATACATCTCACTAAAGATAGCGATTAATAACAGCAACGAGCCCTCGTGATGACTGCAGTGAATGCGATGATGATGATGATGATGATGATGATGATGATGATGATGATGATGATGATGTGATGTGTGTGTTTCAGAGATGATCGAGGTGGTGTGTAACGACCGCTTGGGGAAGAAGGTTCGAGTCAAATGCAAGTATCCTTTGAATCGCTGTGTGTGTGTGTGTGTGTGTGTGTGTGTGTGTGTGTGTGTGTGTGTGTGTGTGTGTGTGTGTGAGAGAGGTGTGTGTGTGTGTGTGTGTGTGTGTGTGAGAGAGGTGTGTGTGTGTGTGTGTGTGTGTGTGAGAGAGGTGTGTGTGTGTGTGTGTGTGTGTGAGAGAGAGGTGTGTGTGTGTGTGTGTGTGTGTGTGTGTGAGAGAGAGGTGTGTGTGTGTGTGTGTGTGTGTGTGTGTGTGAGAGAGAGAGAGAGAGAGAGAGAGAGAGAGGTGTGTGTGTGTGTGTGTGTGAGAGAGAGGTGTGTGTGTGTGTGTGTGTGTGTGTGTGTGTGTGTGTGTGTGTGTGTGTGTGTGTGTGTGTGTGTGTGTGTGAGAGAGAGGTGTGTGTGTGAGAG